>CM050173.1:112502433-112819933 GCA_027410445.1 Discoglossus pictus
CTTAATCTTTGTCCATAACACCTCCCATTCATCTACTGGACCTCTGAGTGCAATCCTTCCCCTGTGGAACCACCAAACCTCACTCCTTAAATGGCCACTTAACTCAATGTAAGCACTCTTCATGGTGTGAAACAGCATAAGATTGTATGTGAAAATTATCTGTTTTTTAATTAGACTTATAACAGCTAAACAATTTTAAGTTTTAAATCTTTGTTTACATACAGTTTATTCTGCCCACTGGAGGTTGCTTGAGTAATTAGCAGAGTGCCACAAGCACATGTGTGAGGCTCTGTGGAGAAGACCGTGATTGAAAGCACAACATCTCTGTAGACTCAGGTCTACCTGCACTTACCAGATAACCCATAGCTTTCCTGTTTTAGGAGAGTACCAGTATTCCATACCTGCACAAATGGATGTGGTAAGGGTTACATTTTTGTCCAAAAATTCCAGAGAGTAAAGAAAACAGTAAGAAAAAAAATAAACCCATTATAAGGTCTGTCTGTTTATATTTGCAGTTGGAAGGGAACATTTATCAGTCTTGCCACTGACTTGAAGTGGGAAAACTCTCCTGCAACTGGATTGGTTGCTGTAAAGCAGCAGGCTGTGTGCAGTCTTTCACACATAAAAACACCAATTTTATTTTATTTCTCACTGAAAAATGCACAGATTTAAAAAAAAAAAATCGAAGAAGTATTTCAACATGTTTTTAGGAGATCCAGGAGGTCCAAATTGTGGTGAATTAAGTGGCCCTTTAAGGAACAATCTGTGATAAAAATGGTTTTCAGTCGAGTAGTCAGAATCTCATTTAAATAGGGGAAGGAGCGAACTTGTGAGCTTGCAAACAGTTCTAATCAAGGTGCAGTTCTACTATAAAAGTGTGGGAGTTTATATAAAAGGAGGGTGTTCAAAGAAAAGGGGTACATTTTAGCTCAGAAAAGGGAAGAAAGAAACAGAATGAAGATTTATTTTTTTTAAATTAACCTTTACACAAATATTTAGATTTTTCTTTATTTTTCTCACTGCACTTTGAGTGAGGTTGTCACTGGACTGACTCATAATTACAGTGTACATCCTGCCACATGTATGCACTGCTGGAGAATCTGATCCAGGGTCCACGCCTCTGTGCCAGGTGTGAGTGAGCATGTTGCCTCACTAGAAGCTCAAATTGGAGAACTGGAGAGGAGAATTGCAGAACTTCGAGAAATTGCTCCACTGGAAAGAGAGTTGGTGCTCATTGAGCAAAGTTTTGCTGGGACTCGCATGGAGGGTTGAGATGCAGCTAGTGAGGATGTCCAGGGAGGTAGCTGGCTTACTGTTATAAGGGGAAGCAGGGGTAACAGTAGGAGGTGGCAGGTCCGTTCTGCGTTGGCAAACACCAACAGATTTGCCAGATTGAGTGAAACTGTGGGGATGTCCATTCAGGAATGGCAATGGCAGATAGATAGAGCTGTTCCCTCTAACGGCTGGGAGAATAGTTCTACTGGAGGAGAGGGAGGGCAGAATAGGCAGAGCAAGAGAAAGTTTTTTTTTTCGTAGGGAACTCTATTATTAGGAAGGTAGACAGGGTGATTTGTCACCCAGATCCCAGCAATCGAACAGTTTACTGTCTCCCGGGTGCTCGGGTTCGGCATGTTGTGGATCGAGTAGAAAAATTATTGGGAGGGGCTGGAAATGAACCAGCGTTTTTGCTACATATTGGTGCCAAAGACAAAGTTAGTGGAAGATAGAGTGTCCTAAAGAATTAGAGAACTAGAATAGAATAAGCTTAAGGCAAGGATCTCCAAGGTAGTATTTTCCGAGATACAACCAATGCTACGGGCTAGCCCAGGGAGACAGCAGGAGCTTAGAGAGGCTAATGCGTGGCTGAAACAGTGGTGCACTAAGGAAGGGTTTGGGTATTTTGAGCACTGTGCTGACTTCTCCCTTGAATACAATGTATAAGCAGGGATGGATTGCACCTTACTGACGAGGGAGCTTGTGTGCTAGGGGAGCAGATGGTAGAAAAGCTGGAGGAGTTTTAAACTTGTAAATGGGGGGGGGGGGGGGGGGGGGGGACAGAAGTAATAGGGTAGAAAGTGTAGAGGGGGTAAGGGATTAATTAATTCGTCATGGGGAGAAGGGGGGAGGATTGGTATAGTTAATATGGAAGTACTGCTAAGTAACTCAAGTACAGTGGCAGGCACTTCAGAACTACAGACTCTTAAAAAGTGGTTAATGAGAAATGGTATGTAATAGGCATTACTGGAACATAGTCATGGATGACTCATGACTGGACTGTGAATCTGGATGGTTATAACCTAATTTAGGAAAGATAGGGGCAATGGTAAAAGAGAAGAAGGAGATGTTTAGCTCTAGTTTCACCATAAATATCCTTTCTGACTGTGGCCTTAAATTCAGACTTAACATACAGATAATGTTGCATGCTTGTGTGTAGAGTTAAATAGCAGAGCAGCAAATTCTAAAAGAATATTGGTAGGAGTAGACTATAAACCCCCAAATATAATTGAAAGCAGACAAGCATGGTCAAGTTTTATTAATGGGAGATTTTAACTACGCTGAAATAAACTGGAACTAGCAGTTCAGCGAAGGGGAGCCGATTCTTGAGTACACGCAGGGATCTTTATCTGGCCCAGGTTATACAAGAACCTACTCTGGGAAACAGTGATCACAACAGTTTCAGTTGAGATTGAATTATAAGAACAAATACTGTGAGGGGATAATAAAAACTCTTAATTTTAAAAAGGGAAGATTTAAACAGTCCAAGGGCAGCAATACAAAGTATAGACTGGGACAGAGAACCGATGGGTAAAAATACTGAACAAAAACGGACAACATTTAATCCTTACTAAATACACATACCGTACTTATCACAAATTACCATGTGGAAATAAAAGTAAAATGAGTAAATCACATCCATTGTGGCTTAACAATGATTTAAAGGATCAAGAAATGTAGTAAAAACAGGAATTTTACAATTCCTACAAACAAGAGGGGACAGACTTCTTTACGTGAGGAAATCAATGCAGCAAAAAGGCCATTAGACTTTCTAAAATAGAACATGACCAGTTAGTTGCACAGGAGAGTAACACTAACCCTAAACATGTGTATAAATATATTAATGGGAAGAAGGCCAGGAAGGAAGCTATAGGAACATTATAATGCGACACAGGTCGTCTGATAATTAGCGACCAGGAAAAAGCAGATGAGCTAAATAGGTTATTTTGTTCGGTACACAAATCCGGGGAATTATATACCTGTAAGTCTCACTTCTATAGTGGGAAAGTTTTTAGAAGGGTTAATAAGGACAAATATACAAGAATATAACTGTTTGAACAGGATTATAAGTAGGAGACAACATGGATTTATGAGGGGAAGGTCATGTCAAACAAATCAAATTAGTGTCTATGAGGAGGTTAGTAGGAACTTGGATCACTGTAACTCTGTGTAAGTAGTCTTTTTGTATTTTGCAAAGGATTTTGATACAGTGCCACATGGGAGACTATTGTGCAAACTAATGGATACATGAATTGCAGTAAATATGATTGGGTTCAGTATTAGGTTCTCTCCTTTCTAACATATTTATTAATGACTTACAGGTGGGACTGGAAAGTAGTGTCTCCATTTTTGCAGAGGACACAAAGTTGTGAAAAGTAATTAAATCAGATAATGATGTACTTTCCCTCCAGAGAAATTTGCATAAATTAGAGGAATGGGCAAAAATTTGGCAGATGAGATTTATTATGAATAAATGTAAAGTTATGCATCTGGGAAGGAACAATAGCCATGACATTTATAATCTTAATGAAGCAAATCTAGGGGTATCAGATATTGAAAGGGATTTAGGAGTGCTTGTGGACAACCACCTAGGTAGCAGTGCTCAAGGCCAAGCAGCAGCTGGAAAGGCAAGTAAAATATTAGCATGCATTAGGAACGGTATAGAAGCAAGGGAAGCAAATATGATTACCTTATATAAATATATCCAGGGTCAGTATAAAGCTTTGTCAAGTGAGCTTTTCGTGCCAAGAGGTTTTCAACTGACAATAGGACATCCTTTGAGCTCAAAAGTAAAAAGATTTCACCTTGAAGAAAGAAAAGGTTTCTTCACAGTAAGGGTTTTTAATCTGTGGAATTCTCTACCAAAGGAGGTGGTGACAGCAGATTCGATAGATAACTTTTAAAAGGGATTGGATATATGTTTAAATAAAAAAGGGCATTTAGGGTTGACCTGGTTAATTAGAAAGAGAGTATTGATCCAGGGAATAATCCGATTGTCGGTATCTGGGATCAGGAAGGAATTTAATTTTTTCCCCTTTTAAGACATTTTGCATGGCTTCAATGTTTTTTCCCCCCGTTTCCCTTCCTCTGCATCAATTAACAATGAATCATGCAGAGTAGACCATCGGAGATCTAAAAACTTGATGGACGAAGTCTTTTTTTTCAACCTTAATTACTATGTAACTATAGAGTCTTTTACATTTCTAAATTTGCTAATGGACAACTTTTGGTGCAACTACATGCGGAGACCTTTCATTTTTCTTTTCTGACCCAGAATTCCTACTGGTCCCATCTGTCTTTTCTATTCGCTATTAGCCCTATACCTAAAAATACTGAATGTTGTTATTTTGTTATAAATAAATGAGAATAAATTGTGGCCAAAACAAAGAGCAACCAAACCATGAATTGTGATTTGATTATATGAAGGAACAGTAGAACTACTTTATTAATTTCTAAAAAACTATCATCCATCTATTCGAATAATGCTCCTGTTCGGACAGAAAAAACAACAACTCAGAACCTCAGCTTGCGGACAGGCTCTATAGACTTCCCTCATGAGAGTTTTTTTCCTAGGAGGGATGAGGCTGAATTTTCAAACCATGTTGCTTTAAAAGTGTTGAGCTCTTGTTTACACTTTAAAATAATGTGTGTATAAATGTAGTGACTGTACTTGCAGCTTTTATACCACGAATTACAGCAGGTCAGGCATGTTGAAAGGATCCACTAAATGAAAGAGATCAATAACATAACACTTTTTTTATTGTATCCAGGAATAGCACTGATCTCAAGAACAGCACAATGAGCAAACGGATTGAGGTCTGTACTTGGGATTCTTTTACAATTTGTAAAAAATAAAAAAAAACATTAAAAAGGTATATGGAAGGTTCCTGGATGTTACTAGGTACAGAATATCCTGTGTATCTATTTACTTTTATGTACTTTGTACATAACTTGTAAATACAATAAATAGTTCCTATATGGATCTGCCCACCAGACTGTCCGCAGGCACACACTCTCTATAGGGCTGGATGTGCAGTGTAGTGTTCTAGCCAATCAGGGTCCACATCTCAGCAGCATGTTGCAGAGAAATGGTCACTGATTGGAGTACTTTCTGTGCAGTGTCTCATACTAACCAGAGCAGGGGTGCCCAAATTCGGTCCTGGAGGGCCGCACACAGGCCTGGATTTGAGGATTCCCTTTCTGTGCACAGGCGAGTCAAGCATGATGACTGAAGAAGCAATAGTCTCCCCTGCTTGCAGCAAGGATATCCGCAAATTCAGACCTGTGTGTGGCCCAGCAGGACCGAGTTTGGACACCCCTGAACCAGAGTCTATTTTATACTGAGTAACATCCAGAAACCTTCCATATCTCTTTAAGGTTACATACTGGAGTGTTCCAAAGAAAGTAATACAATATAAATAAAACCATGAAGGCAGTAGATCTTCATAGTTGTATCTGCAAAAGCAGCGCTTCACTCATAGGGACACCAAACTTTAAACATTTCTATCACGCATGTAAATGAACGACAGCAATATCCCATTTAATGCTGTCGATAGGTTCCGGGCAATAGGAGCGTGAAGCGAAACAGCTTTAAACTGGATCATTTTAACATAGGTCCCCTACCCCTATCTATCCTAATGGAAAAAAATACATAAAACCAATAGAATTTTCAAAAATTTGGCATTTATATTAACTTCTAAGAAACGGCAAACATAACACAAAAATAACTTTTTTTTTTTTTTTTTAATAAAATGTAAAGAAACAGCAAGTATTAACTAAACAGTCCACTTTAAGTAGCAAATGTGGAAGCTTCGAGCTCATCCTCCATTCTGGCTTTTTTTTTTTTTTAACAAATTGGTCCAAGGGTATCTGTCTTTGCTTTCTATGGTCATCCAGTTGATGCTGGTAGCAAGACACTGCCCCAAGAAAGTTGTGTCTCACATTTCTGCTCCTCAAAGTGTCCACAAAATTAGACATAAGGTCATGTATGGAATGAAAACTCTTTGTGGAAGGTTGTTTTGGTTCTTCTGTGTGAGAGTCCCTCACAAAGTCACTGCTTATCTGGGCTTCCTCAATGCGCTGTTCTGCCAGTTGTTGGAGGTCTTCGTCTGCCTGGCACTCGTCTGAAGCTTGTACAAAGTCCTCAATGTCCTGGGCGTCTGAATTTCCCAGTCCAATCTTCTATCTCTGCAACAAAGGGATTTTCTGGTTGCACATCCGCACACAGCTCTGGCCATATCTTCCTCCACACTGCTTTGAGACACTGCTGTGTCACATCCTTCCAGGACAAATCAATATTTGTTATGGCCTGC
Source organism: Discoglossus pictus (assembly GCA_027410445.1). NCBI lineage: Eukaryota > Metazoa > Chordata > Amphibia > Anura > Alytidae > Discoglossus > Discoglossus pictus. Next base: position 112,509,021 of record CM050173.1, read on the forward strand.
ATAATGATATACTTTTTCCAGAAATCCATCATGGATTGTTTGACCTTGCTGTTTGGTCAATGAGTTGGCGGATTGGGAGTTGAAGATAGTAGACCTTGAAGGTCACAATGACCGTCTGATCCACTGACTGAATGCGTGAAGTACTGTTGAGTAGCAGGAAAACTACTTCCACTGGGATGCAGAAATGGAGTTCAGCCAAGTCGATTTGGTGGCTTGGAGCATTGTCCATAAACAAGAGCACTGGACAGAAATGTTTGCTTAACTAGTTTTTGAAGATGTCCACTAGCAATGGCTTGATCTTTAAGTCGCCACTGGCATTCCCACCCATAAGAAGGCTTAGTCGATCTTTTTCTGCTATAAATCCCTGGTGCTTACTAATGCTCACAGGATATGTAGGTGCAGCTTGGCATTAGCTTGCGGAAAAGTCCTGTCTTGTCAACATTTAAATACCAGTTCTGGTGGATATCTGCCTCTTTCCACAATGTCCTTCAAAGTGGCTGGAAAGGCTGCAGCAGCTTTGTGTCAGCACTTGCTGCTTCTCCCAATGTAGAAGTTGTTCCTCTTCTTGAATCAGTCAAACCAACCTCTGCTGGCTGAGAAACTTTTGGTCACATCTGATGTTTGCCTTTGGATATAACCATAGATGCTTCTGGCCTTCTCCATTATGATGGCCTGGCTGAGAGGCATGTTGCACTCTATTTTGTCATAGAACCATATGGAAAGCAGTTTCTCCATTTCCTTTAGGGCAAAGCATCTTCAATTTCATTTTCTCCTTGTTTTTCAGGATGGTGTGGATTGTGGAGGTTGGAAACTTTAAATCTGTCCAATGTCCAGTTGGCGTTCTCCTTTCTCCAAGCGGTTCAGCATCTGCATCTTCACATCCAGAGGAATGCTTTGGCACTACAATTTGGCGCAGTTTTGATCATTAAACGGGTCCCACAAGGAAAAAGCAGCGTTATAACAAAGCACAGCATTCAATGGGGATCTGCGGCCAAAAACAGCGCTATGGAAGAGTTTAGGACAGATCGGGGAATAAAAGCAAAAAGAGCGCTACGCTACAACAAATCAGCTCTACAAGAGGTAGCGTTAAGCAGGATATACCTGCATTTGTATATTTTGGAAAAGGGTTGGTCTAAAGTCTAGCATTTGTCAGAAGGAAGGGACAGTGGCTGCTCAATTTGTGAAATCAGGTTCTTGGTTTCCCCACCACTACGGTCCACAATGCTCTCAATATATGTCTACAGTGCCTGATTCTCTTAATCCATGGCTCCACACTAGCCTTGTGCAACAACCTACCCAGCACGATAAGTATATGACATGCTTCTTAAATATGTCATAACAGAAAAATAACTTCTTTCATTCATTTTTATTTTATTGTTCTTTAAACATAGAAATCAATCAGCACTGTATATTATCAGCAATTGCTACTTACACACAAGACTGAATAAGTACAACAGTGTCATCAATAATGAAATGGTAAATACAAAAACAATGTATTTAGGGAAGGTAAAGGAGAATTAGAATATGTATTGAACATATCCACACCTGGTAGAGGGGTATAGGACCATCAGAATCCAGTTTTTCATTGAACAAAGGAAACCATTTTGCCCTAAAGTGATCAAAATGATCTTTAAGCCTAGAGGTTTTTTTCTTACACATCTGTCTCCCAGTCCTTGCTATAGCCCGAGCTAAAGATAACAAAGCTGCCATATAAGCTTCACTATGTCGCAGATGGTTATTATCAGTTTTGTTTGCGATTACGGTACATTTATTTTTTTTTTAAACTGGGAGGACATATCCCCAGCAAAAAATGAGTGGAGCGAGAGGTAGTGGATTAGTATGCATTGAGTTGATAATATTTTTCTGCGTTAAACAAACAACAACGCTTTAGCCAATCCCACCAGAAAGAAAAATAACTTTGTGATGCTTGAAACAAACTCGTGACTGCATGAGAAAGATTTTTTTAAACTTTAGTCCATTAAAAAGTGCAACACAGAATGGTTTAGTAATACTAAATAGCATCCCACACCCAGACCCTTTAGAGTATAAGTTTGTGATATTTCAATCTTGTGTCGGTGCTTTAGGGAAAGTTCTGTGTACTTTTGATATTAAGCTCAAAGACATGGCCCTCTATTCTTTGTAATGTGTTAATATTGTTTTTGCCTTGTACTTAGTCCCTGTATAGCACTGCTTGCATTACAAATAAAGGCTGATAATAATAATAATAATAACTGGATATTATAAACTGTATTATAATATGAAAATGCAAATCCTTTCACACTAATCTGCCCCGCTCCTTCAGACTGAATACGGTCTCACATTTTTACCTTTTCTTGGTGCATGTCATCTGCATATTGAGGGGTCCTGGAACCATCAGTATCAGGAGATAGGCTGCCAAGAAGACCCTGTGACGAGGCACTTGGACTGCTGCAATCTTCAGCAGAATGCTGAAGACTTCCTGACCATGAACCAAAGCTATTGCTTGAAGACCTGAAAACAAAAAACAGATTGATAACCAAGAAAAGTCTTGCCATTGGCAAAGGGTCACACAGCAGCAGACAGGAACAATAAACCAATACAAGTGCCTCAGGCTACTGGAGAATTTAGATTTGCCGCATCTCAGGAATATTAGCACATTCACAAAAGTAAACGGGACTCCGCTCAAAGTGTGCAGATGTTTTACATCTCTATGTACAATAGGACAAGAATCCCCATTTAATGGAGAAGCAGCGGACGCTCTGCAAACAATATTATGTATAATAATATATTAATATTATTATATTGGTATAATGGATGGATTTCTCATTAGGCCAACAAGACAGCTGCCTAGGGGCACTTCCCTGTTAAGAGTGCCTTATTTCTCACTGCAAAATGTTCCTTGCTATAAAAAAAAAAAAAAAAAAAAAAGAAGAAGGAAATACTAAAGTTCACAAACACACTACTAGGGGGTGAACTAGAGAGTTACAAGAGTGAGGAAGCAGATGTACCTAGGGCCGCCGGAGATGTAAATCCGGTCCTAGTTATGACCTGGGGCACAGAATATAAATTCCTGATAAGAAAGTTGGTTGCTTTAGATTTTTTTTTATTTATTATTATATTTTGTAGAGTCTTGTGAAACCATAATCTTTTCTTTTCATCACAAAAATAGGGGGTTTGGATTGTGCAGTTTCACCCATGATGAGTTTTCCCCAATTGATTTTTCAAGGTTTCACTTATTATAACCAATATACTAGTCACTTGCTCATCAAAAATAATGGCATAATATTGTCTACAAAATTGTGTCTTTTGTCTCTGTGCGCCCTCTCTCTGTGTACCCTCTCTCTCTTTCCCTCTCCTCATTTCATCCCTTCGCCGCACATTGTGAGCCTCGCCATGTGCAGCTCTCTCTGCGTCCTTTCTCCCCCTCCCTCCCCCTCTACTTCCCTCCTTCACTTTCCCTGCCTCTACTTACCCTCCCTCACAATGTGCAGTGCGCATGCACAACTCCCAATTTTGCGATTGTTGCAAACAAAGTTGCAGTATGACAACTTTAGTGATGACTTCCTCCACAAGCAACCTGTACTTTTATTCTGGAGATGAGTGATGAAGGTATTTGCGCAACAAACCTGCTCCTCTTGGGCCACTTGCTCTGCTCCCAAAACGACCAACGCATTTTCTCTCTCTGCTCGTATATTTCATGGCGCGTAAAATAGGCATCATCAGACAGATCTTCCAGCTGTGTTTAAACAATTTTGTTTCAAGTTAAATTACATACATTCAGCAAACTGTGTGTGAGGTTGTGGTTTGTACCCACTATACTGATTATATTCAAGTGTTACTATATTCACTGTGTTCATGGAATCTGGTATGAACACACTATAGTACCACTAAACAATGAAAAACATATGTTTCTAAACAGAGTTGGACTAAAAGCATAATTATGCAGGAAAAAGTAATACAGATTTTTTTTTAAAGTCACACTCAGTAGGCTACAGAAAGCCATCGCTGTGTCACCAGTTGGACAGCACTGCTCCAGACCATCCCAGGCTTAAGATGTACAGGTGTATAATAGCAGAAAGGGCAAATATATATATATATCTGTTTCCTAGGTTGATGGTTGTCTTATTAATACAGCTCTAGGTTTGTGGTGCATTAAAGCAAAATATAACAAAGTCTTACCTCGTCCTGATGATCTTTCAAAGTTTTCAGCACCACCACCTTCCAACTGTTGGACAGACAAAAGAATACATTGGAGAATTAAACATGGAACCAGATTCAGGATATTATCTTACAGTGTGTATTTAGATCAATACTGGGCAACAAGAGATACTGACCTCTGGCAATGAATTTTTATGAAATATACCAAAATGGAGAATATTTGTATTTAATAACACACATATTGCTATGTAATACCACACAAAGATATATTTTGTGAGATTTTCATAGTGAAGGACACCCACAGAAAGAACTAAAATGAATATGGATGCTTCCAGAGGTAGACATAACAAATTTAACAATGCAAAGGTAATCCAGAAGACTAGAGCCAGAGGTGCTAATATTGACCATCCCGGACAGAGGTTGTAGATTAGATTTACCACAACACTGAAAATGATTAAGACTGTTAAGTTGGGTATGTAAAAAAATAAATTAAGGGAAAAAAAAGAGATAAAAAGAATAAATCTAAAATGTTTCATTGAGGAATTAAAAACAAACTTTCCAGACATTTTTTCATGCAAAACACAACTTTGGTAATATTTAAGTCTGCCCTTTTAAATGCATGAAAAAAAAATTCAGTTCCATGCCCCTTTATAAGAACCCATGACATTTTTATTGTGGAATTTCTTTAGTAACCCTAAATGGACCGTCTTTGGAAAAGATGGAAGGCATTTTAACCTAAACGGAGGGTGGTGCTCATTTCCTTAGATTCTAAAACCAAAACTGCACAGCCGCAGGGAATTACACCCAACACTGCACCCCAGAATGGAAAATATGGGGGGAGTTCATATTGGGGAAAAGTCAACCACATACAGTTTAAATCTACTTTTTTTTTTTTTTTTAAATCACAATAAAATTAAAAGTTGTTTATACTTTTCTTTCCTAATTAAACTTTATGGAAGCTAGACCATTACTTTGATCCATTAAATGGATTTGGAAGGTTATTTTAATATTAAAAACAGGGAAACTTCCATACCCCCTATAATATAAGAAGCCTTTCAAATGTACTAGGAAGTCTGTTGCAGTTCTAGACTTATAAATATGAGATCCAAATAAATGTGCCAGTACCTGGGGGTAATAATTTCCTTGTACTGCAACTTCTCCACCTTGGTGGGTGCGACAAGACTCATGGGGATAACAATGTTGTCAATGTCATAAGAACTTTCACTCTTTAACCGTCGCCTGGCTGCACTGAGAGCTGCGCTGGAGTCCCGTGGTACATGCCGCTGAAATTAAATAAAATGTATGAAAAAGGAATTGCAACTATTACATAATGGAGGGCATGGAATCAATTGATGATCATATTGGCAAAAACCTGAAAGGAAAAACTAGAGAAAAACAAAGAGAGTCAGAAAAACTTGATCTGAGAACAACCAACACCTAAGTAGGTTTGTTCTATAGCCCTGTAACCTACTCAGATAGCAGCCTCTTTTAGCTCATTTGGATAAAAAGCCTATAGTATATCAGTCTGGTCTCACTCAAAAGAGTGATCCAGCCCCGAAATACCAGGCAATTCTACCCTGAACAGGAGATACAGCAAATTCAAGATGTACTCCTGTTCAGGGTAGAATTGCCTGGTATTTCAGGGCTGGATTACTCTACTGAGTGAGACCAGACTGATATACTACAGGATATTTCTCACTGTGAAGGGCGCAAGTGAGGTAAAAGAGGCTGCTCTCTGAGTATGTGAGCAGGACTATAAAAAAAAAACCTTCTTAGGTACTGATCATTGTCAGATTGAGTGACTCTTTTTTTCCTAAACAAAAAAAATAGAGGACATCAAACAAGTTTTCTAGTAACTACCTGTGCAGATGACTTCTGAGCAGATGTAGGAGTCACAACCATGTCATCAGCTGGTGCTGCATCTTTGGAAGGCTTTGGGGTGGAAGGGCTGCGGATATCTGTGATAAAGGAGAAAAAAATACCATTGTAAAGACAGATATTTTTGGTATACTGTAGGGCCTTTTACCATAGGAAAATGATCTTACCCGCTTCAGTCTCGCTTACGTGCCGTCTCTCCCTCCTCCGCATTTCATAGCGGTTCTGTGGTTTGCAGGTGGTACTTTTGTCCCAACATTCTTGTGCTGTAGAATTTAAGGCAGGTTTGGATATAATAAGGTATAGAAGTATAAAGATGTAGCATAACATACTTAGTATTAGTACTAAAGGTAATAAACTTGTGGTATTAGATGGAAGTCAAGCCTGACTTTTTTTTTTATATAAATACATTGAAGATAAAAGGCAATTCTGGACACTTTTACTTATCCCAAACTGGTCATTAGACTTGCCCCCCTCAAAAAACATTACTCAGTGAACAATGTTTCTAATGGAGCTAAGGATTATGGGCGTATATATGCAAATGAGACTAAATATACCACTTTTGTGCCTCTAGCCAACATGAACATGGCATCCACTCTGGACTATGTGAGCTACTTCAGAACATGATCTTGGACTGAGGTACAACAGAGACCCAACTAAAAGACAGCCGTTTTGTCCTTACACAAACCTCTTCAGTTGGAAGTTGGTTCTGGAGCTGTGTAATGAAACTGGGAAGTACTCAGACCAAACACCATCCACTATATATAGCTAGTGACTTGACCGTCAAAAAATAACGGCAATAACATTGTAAGGCAGGTAATGTTGTTTGTTGGTGGTCCAAGATCGTTCAGCGCTCATTGCGAGGCTGTTGGTTGTTGTATTTGTTTTTCTGATAGACGCTTTTGGTGTTATTGTTTGGTCGGCGGTGATGTGTTTTTTGCGCTTATTGCAAGGCTTTGTGCGTTATGAGCAGCGTTGGCGGTCGTTGTGAGTGGCGCAGTGAATGGCTTTTATGTTTATTGTGAGAGTGTTTTTTTGTTTTGTGTATATGTTTATTTGTATGCTATTTAAATAATTAATAAATAAATAAATGAATATACTTTACCTATTTTGAAGTAATATATGCAGGAAGCATTGTGTTGAAGAGCTGACAATCTGTTTTGATGTTCCTGCAGCATACAATGTCGGTTTGCACTGTTGTGGAGCTGAGGTGTAAGTGTCAGCAATGTGTGCAGTGTGTAGTGTAAATAGTGTGCGTGCGCAAAGAAAATCCGTTAGGGTAGCGGTGTACTTCCGCATTGTGTAAGTTAGTGTTGTAAAATGGTGGCGAATGTGTATGTGGTACGCGGCTGTGGATGATTTAGCGTGCTTGTTAATAGTGGATCTTGGACCTCGTATGGCTTTTTGGAAAATCTGTATGTGCTTGGTGGTGTTTTGCATCTTTAGAGTCCTGTAGCCTCATTTTCGTTTCTTTCGGCGGCCATTTTGTCCCGCGGCTTGTATTTGTGGCTACTAAGTCTGTAAATTTTCCGGTGTAAGTCCCGCCTGCGGCTCATTGCAGCCGACGTGGGAGCCTCCACCTCTGCAAATGCGGCCCCTCGCTTCGTGTTAGCAACAACTCACAACTATATATGTGATATAGTTCTCAGCAATGCTGGTTGCGGCTAACGCTTGCGGGCTCGCATAGCGAGCCCGCCACAACTGCTTCCCTTGCGCAGAGAGGGCCGCAGTTGCTGGCAAGGAGTGTCCAAGGCGCTCCTTGCGCTGGTGAAGATGAGTGCCGTAGGTGCTCATCCCTACGACTTTCGGACCGCAAATGCGGACCCTCGCGAATAAACGACCACACAAGCGGGACTTGGAAACAAAACAATAAACACGCAATGACTAACTACGGTCTTACACAAAAACAATTACATAGAAAAAAATCCAGTACGGACTCGCAAAAATACGACCTTAACGGACAACCCGCGCACAGCGGCAAACATTAAAAAACACAAAAATAAAATAAAATAAAAACCTTACCCACACCAAGAAGGGACACCCAGGACCTCTGCAACACTGCTTAAACTTTGAATTCTGTCAAATTTACAACGTTTACACACTCAAAAATGCCCTAAGCGAGAGAAAAAATGAAAACGAGGCTGCACAACCCCAAAGGATTTTACAAAAACCCGTTCGACCTACCACATACACCATTAGCAAGGATGCTTCATCATACAAACCCGCCTACCACATACACATTCGCCGACATTTTACAACACTAACTTACAGAATGCGGAAGTACCCAGCTACACTAATGGCTTCCCCTCGTGCACGCAGCCTATTTACACTACACACATTGCTGACACATTAGCTCAACAACAGTGCAAATCTACATTATATGCTGCAGGAACATCAAAACAGATTGTCAGCTCTTCAGCACAATGCTTCCTGCATATATTACTTACAAATAGGTAAAGTATATTAATTTATTACTTATTTAATTAGCATAAAAAATACATATACACAAAAAAATAAAAGCAAAAGACATTCACTGCGCGACTCAACGAGCGCCAACACTGCTCATAGCACACAATCTACACCAGGGGACAGCCTTGCAATAAGCGCAAAAAGCAGATCATCGCCGACCTTACAATGACAGTAAAAGCGCCTCTGATTAAAAAAAAAAAAAAATACAACAACCAAGAGGCTCGCAATGAGTGCCGAAGGTGCCCAGTGCGAGGCTCGCAATGAGCGCAGAGATCTCAGACCACCCCAAAAATTCATGTCTGTGGCAAACAGCATTACCTGCCTTACAATTTCATCGCTAGTGTGTGTGTATATATATATATATATATATATATATATATATATATATATATATATATATATATATATATAAACACACACACACATAAACACACACACACACACATACAGCAGGGAAAGAAAAGTAATTCTCAGTATATCTAAGTGACAAGGCCACACAATTAAATCAGTGTGAGAATACAGGGAAAAGGTGCAGTTCACCTTAAGTGCTAGAATGTAGAAGCCAACCATGCATATTACAAATTCAGGAATCCAAGCCCTGGAAATTTATTTCTGAATTCCTTTACACAGATCCAGGATAAAACCCCAAAAGAAAATGAATAAAAAATGACATACCATTTGAGAGCATACTATCAACCTCTTCTTTAAGCAGAGATCTGTCCAAGGCTTCTCCTCTAATATCATTGCTCTTTAGTAATGTTCCAAAGTATAAACGAAGTGGAAGGTCTAGGACATAAAATTCAAAAATCAGTCAGGAAATGGAGATTATTCATGCAAATAAAAAAAAAAACTTTAAAAAAATGAATTTTACAGCAGGGGTTTGCAAATGTATCTGAAATGTATGAGCCAGTTAGATTAGTGAGAATTAGAATTAGTGAGGAGACATACTTTATTCTTTTAGGAGCCAGGGAACAATTTTGATATATATCCATCCTTTGCTATGCTTAATGTGGTGTAATTCAGCAAGCATATGGCTAAAAGTAAACATGTATAAAATGTTTTTAGGATTTGCCCATTTCCTAGAGTGCAGTGCAATAACTGTATTTTCGGGAAACCTGTGCAAGAAATAAGTTATAAATATACAAATATACTATTCATTTTCTGTACCATTGCACGGTGCAGGGCTTCTATAACTTTTTTGTCCATCATAGGCAAGATATAAATTTGTTAACAACAGCGACCTGTGCTCCTTGGGTTTGTCAAGCCTTGTTTTACAATAATATGTCTGCTTACCAGAAGGTAACGATAGCACTGGGTGAAAGAATGGGTCTATTTGGAAGGCATTTCTGCTCATTAGCCGGTGTCTATACAGCTTGTGACAACTGGTCCGAGTGGAGTTGTGGTTTGTCTTATGTAGGAAATCTTCATATGAACAAACTGCTTCAGGGGAGAGCAGAGCCTGCAGCAAGATGATCACAAACAAGGTAAGACAGGACCTTGTTACAATACATTGGAACAAGAGATAAACATGAATTAAGCCTTCAGGAACATGGCTCATGGCTAAAAGATGTATATACCCATGAGTGTTTGGTTTGCGAGGGCTCTTTTCCTTGTTTTCCAAGACCTGGTTGTGTGGAGAATAACAATTTAAGATACTGACCCTGCTAAATCCTTTAACAGTACAGACTGGCAAATTGCCATTTGTTATTTGAGACTGCAGTGGTGGGTATCTTGCAGGAATTCATAATGTGAATGCGGGAGAGCTGGCAGCGTCCAAAGCATTCCTTGCATTCATTGCTAGCTGGAGACGGGCTGTACATGAAGCCTAAAGCTTGAACATTCACCTGATCAGGCTACAGGACGCAACCATCGAGAACATTGAGTAAGATAGCAACACAACGAAGAGGATCTGCCACGCCCAACGCTAGTTATCAGGAGACCTGGCGTTCAGGTTTTTGTGCTACTATCCCCATCAGAATTCAGAGCTTTGAATGCTTCCCCCACTGTGTAAAGGTAAACAATTAGTTTGTCACGTCAACCAATGAACAGTCATTCTGAATGACCCATCTGAGCTTGAGCAGAGATAACTCTAAAACCTCTGAACTATTGTTGTTTAAAGGACCAAAGCTCTTCATATCTCGCCTCGACTACTGCACTCACTCCTTTGCAGGTCTTCCCATCACCTGTCTGTCTCCACTCCAATCCATAATGACATCTCCACTAGACTCATCTACCATACTCAACGCTCAGTGTCTGTAACCCCCCTCGGTTGGTCACTCCACTGGCTTTCCATAGCCTTCAGAAAAAAATGTAACCTCATGACCCAAACGTATAAACAGCCTCAACAACAATGCACCCCTTATATCTCGGCTCTAAATACTACACAATCTCACACTCTGCTAATGTCCTTCTTTCTTATCACCTCCTCTCATTCCCACCTTCAGGACTTTTCTTGTGCTGCCCCTACTTTATGGAACTCCTTGCCTCGCTCCACTAGACTATCCTTCAAAACCTCACTAAAAACATATATGTATAAAGTTCATCACCTTCAGCCTTAAAATGCACAATCTATGGTGTAACACACAGCCATATCCACCTGCTTGAACCTATTGTCTCACATAACGCCATCTTGTATTTATCACCTTAAGTGTTCACACCCAAAATCTTGGGACTGTCAGTTTGTGAGTTTTCAATCTTGTGTCTTCTCTGGGAACAAGCTCTGCATACGTCGGATTTTAAGCTCAAAGACAGGGCCCTCCATTCTTTTGCAATCTATTAATATTGTTATTGCCTTGTACTTAACCCCTTTATAGCGATTTGGAATATGTTTGCGCGTTACAAGTAAAGGATAATAATAATAAAAAAAATAATAATGCTTTTAAGCTTAAAATAATAAAAAAAAGCTTTATTTATTTATATGTGTACTTTCCATTAAAGAAATAACTCTATCTTACCAGGTGCACAGGAGGACACTCGGGGGTCAGTCTGTATAACTTCCTTTTGTGGAAGGTCTTCAGAGCTCTGGTGCGGGCCGAGGTGCTTATATTGGTTCCAAGAACAGACGAGGCTTTAACCCGGATCTTCTTTCTCTTCTTTACCTGCAGCTGCTCACAGCATCCATTCAAGGAGAGCGATCTGTCCTCGTGTAGCATTCCAGTGCTGGAAGAATGTGAAAAGTGAACAAATGTCACCTCGTTATGAGAAAAGACTTAAGAGATTTTGGTTAACTGCAAAGTACACTTGTGGAGAGAACCTCCCTTGCAGGGCTAAAAGGATATGTAATGAAAAAGTTCCATACAATCAGGACAGATATGATTCTTCAGGTGTTGGTTTCTTAAAGCAATGATATCCAGGTAAAGTAACATTGCAAAGGTCAGAATTATTGCAGAAATTTGAATACAGTTGGTAGATCTATACATGTAGACTAGAAAAATGATAAATGCTTAAAATACAATAATATCACAGCCATATTACTCTGCTGTGCATGTTGTTTAGTCGCGTCTGACACTCGGAGACCCTATGGAACTCGGCACACCAGGCACAGCTATCATTATGTATCTGGTTGTGCTGATCCACAGTCTTATCTTGGCAAAGATACTGGAGTGGATTGCCAATTCCTTCTCCAGTGGACTGCAATTTATCTGACCTCTGCGGTATGACCTGTTCATCTTGGGTGACCCGAAGTGGTTTAGCTCACAGCTTTATTTGGGTACACAAGGCACTTCAACAAGACAAGGTAGTGATCCAACTTGGCACGCGCTTGTGGTTTTATTTATGTACTTTTTATTTCTGCAATAACTGGGACCTTTTCAGTGTCACTTTAATCAGACGGTTACTACAGCCACATCCACTTACCTAAGAGGGAAACCACTGGCCATTCTTTTATGCCCACAGGTCTTGGCAGCTTGGGAAGGAGAGATGCTGACTGGGACTATGAGACTGCTCACCATCTCTGTCAGCTGTGCACTCTGTAAAACAAAGGAAGGAGGTAAAGGCATGCACACGCATGTAATCATATTCAGATACTGCACACGGAAGAGACACACATGATTGAACAATGGCACCTTCTAATGCACATGTGTGTAGTCATATTCAAATACTGCACACGGAAAAGACACACGTGATTGCACAATGGCTCCTTTTAATGAGAGAGCCACTGCCAACAATAATGTCCAACAATAATCCACAAGCGCACACACAAAGCTAACTTCTCAGGAAGGCTCTGCTAATGGTTAATGGACAACTAGTTAGGAGAAAACACTTAGAATTTGGTTACTTGCCAGCAGCACAACAATAATCCTTTCACCAGAAGAGAACCAAGGACAAATGTAACCAACTCCTCTCAGAAGCAGATCAAAGGGATATGGACAGTTCATGGGTGTTACTAAATATATAATATAGCCGTCTAATTTACTTTTACTTTATTTACTAATAAGTGCTTATAAACTCTGTTCCTGCTGCCTAGAATTAGACAAATAGTCCCTGTATGGATCTGCCCTCTGCAGCGTTTGCAGACACAGACACTGTAGGGCTAGATGTGCAGCCTATCGGGGACCACATTTCTCACAGATTGCTGTGCAGTGTCTCATACTAATTTGTGCAGTGAGCATACCCATACGGGAACTATTTGTATGAGTTGAGGCACTAAAAACAGAGATTATAAGCACTTCTTAACAAAATAAAGTAGATAAAAGTAAATAGATATCCAGGGATATTATATACATTGTAACATCAAGAAAAGGTAACTATCCATTAAACAGTATAATAAATCTACACACAGGGTATCCTTTTGCATTATCAGGGTACCATTTGAATCGACCTGAACCTCACATATTGTTTGGTCCATGCAATAGCTGAATGAGGCGGCTCTGCAACTAAACACATTGTGTCCGGGAGCTGCAGTTATGAAGCTTGATGGAAAAACAAATTCTCTCACACTAGACCGGGCTTGTTCAGCTCCAACCCTCAACAGTTGGTATCATGCCAGATTTTCTGTGACTCCATTTGTAAATATGGCCCGACTCCTGCCCTCAAGGACTGGATTTGGAGAAGTCTGCTATTCTGCAGCTGGCAATCCCAAAACATAATATTTCAGAGGTATGCTCTGACAGTGCTGCAAATGTATATCCATTATGATATGGATTATAACCTTGGCAGTACTCCTTTTAATGCGAAAAATGGATTACTGTATGTTAGGAAAAACTAAAATACAGGAACAGAAAGCCACTTTTTTTAGATTTTTTTTTTGAAGACTCTGTTTACATATAGAAAGTTTCCATCTTGTCTGGTGTGAATAATTCCTCAGCTTTGGTCCAGAGGAAATTTTTTACTTTCTGAGCAGAGAAGGGGGGCACATTTCAGTTAAATCATTGGATAATTTGGAATTTGACACCTACCCAGTTTCCCCATGCACACTCACAAGAAGGTAACTTAAGTCAATATATGCAAACTCTATCCTGCAAAAATGTAAACATCCCTCTAACTCACACATCCTTCAAAATACCACAGATGTCTCCATTGTCCAAGAGGCATCAAAGTAGATTTTTTCCAGTTGAACAAGTAGATTTATATATTTCGTGACACATATATTCTTACACTCAAACTGTTCAGAACACACACAAAATGTTATCGCGCTATTGTCCTTTAAAGGGATCTGGAAGGTTCCTGGGTGTTACTAGGTATAGAATATCCCAATGTACACAGGGATATTATATACCTAGTAACACAAGTATTTGAGTTCCATGTCTCCAAGTTGTGGTGAATCATGTCGGTCATATCAAGGTAACCTAAAGTGATACTTCCCAACAATATATGTTACCATTACAAAAACCTATCGAACATATTACCCCAAAAGGGACAGGGTAAGCAGCCACTTATGCAGCGTCTGGTTACACATTAAAAATATATCTTAGATAAGTTTGGTGGCGAGCAGGAAGCATCCGAGATTGCGGAGGATTTCTTGTTAATAAATAACATTATTAACTTGTAAAGTGAATGTTCCTACACTGAGCACCATTACAAGACTGGGCCGAGGGGTCTCATCAACATCCCAAGTCTAGGTTTTCCATGTTATATTAAAATGACACTGCTCGCGGCTCATTTATTGCTGAAATGGAAAGTACACATATAAATATAAATAAGTATAAATATAAGTATACATATAAGTGAATATAATTACAATTGGCTACAGTCAAAAAGTTTGAATGGAAGTGTTAGATAACTAAAAGGTTAGGTATTAGAAGCATAAATGACCTATAAAGGAGAGCCCTTGTTCCAAGCCTCTGTCTCATGGGAACTTTTTACTGTCCATGTGATTATTATTTATCCCCCTGGACATTTGCTTCTCAATCATCCCCACTGTAAGAGTTAAGCTTTCAAGTTCATAGTCCCTTCCTGAAAGCAAGTTGCAGTGAGGCGGGGGCTCTGTCCCGGAGAGCTTGCAATCTAGTTCTATCCGGTTAGACACTAAAATGTTGTCATCTCCACTGAAATAGTTTTCCGTTGTTCTAAGGCTAACAATGTACTATATTGGCCGACATAAATGCAGTCAGCTAAAGTCAAGCTCATGCACACAGTGTTTCTATTAGTACTAGCTGTAATAGCCAATCACAGACTGTTTCTCAACAGCTTTTCTTTTTTTTTTTAAATGCTGCTAAGAGACATCTGTGATTGGTTAGTACATCTAGTACCAATAGAAACACTATGTATGAGTTACAGGGGCAGACCTTTGTTGTGACTGTTTGGAAGGTTTCAGTGAGTGAAAACAGCTTTTAAGCACTAATTCATAAAATGATGTTTAGATATATAACACACACTTTTATTTTAATATTTTATATGCTTTATTTTAATATGAAAAACAGCAAACCTTCCATATGCCTTTAATATTATTTCATACCCACCAGTACTACCATAGTAACATTAGTACCACATTCCTGTCCGTGACTTGCTCTTGAGCTCAGTATTTTGCAAGGCTGCTGTAAAGCTGTAACGGTCCCTGTCAAACACAATGTGGCTATTGCAAAATGCCGGCTGTGAGACGATTGTCCTAGTTTTGTACAGAAAGTTCTGCCTCCCCAGCAAAGCAAAAGGTTAATATTTAAATTTTAAAGGCAGACACCCAGCACCGAGGGGGTGAATACCGTCATGCTTGGGTGCATTACAATCCACCTTACCTGCTTTTCTATGTTTCTTAGGAGCAGGGTTGGGCTGCTTGGCGACATCTCTAAGTCCTTTGCTGGTGATGGATTTGCTCCCTCTGGGGGACTCTGGAGCCTCCCCGCTGGGCTCAATAAAGTGCCGGCTTCTGGCAGACGTGACTCCTGACCAAGAATGCCTTTACTGGGCTCCTCAAACACCACGGTCCCCTAGGAGACGGCAAGAAAAGGTTACAGATTGTTACAGTCTGGACAAAGCCGTAAAGGGGCACATAAATCCCATATATTACGTGCTCTGTGGTCACATTCCCTCTATATGGCCTTTAAATAAATACATTTTATATGGAGTAAAACATTAGGAAGAAAGAACAGAACAACCTCCACATGTTTCACTTTTATATTCAACTAGTGAATTGCCCGGCAAAAACTGACGGCAATGAAATTGTAAGGTAGCTAATGCGGTTTGGTGTCTAATAATGAAATATGTAATACATTAATAAATGAATATACTTTACGTATTTTGAAGCATTGTGTGGAAGAGCTGTGAATGTGTTTTGATGTTGCTGCAGCATTAGTGGTGTGGAGCTGCTGTGTAAGCGTGCTGAATGTGTGCAGTGTAACACTGTGCGTGCGCGAGCCCAAACCGTTAGCGTAGTCGTGTACTTCCGCATTGGCGTAAAATGGCGGGTAATGTGTGGTATGCGTCTTAGCGGAATATCCGTAGGTGTTTTGTGGTGTTTTTAGAGTTTCTTGTGGTGTTTTGCGTGTTTAGAGTGCTGTAGCCTCGTTTTCGTTTTGTTCGGCGGCCATTTTTCCTGTCGCTTAGCAAATTTTTTAGTGTCTAAACTCTTTTATTTTGAGTGAAATGAAGGTGTGAGTTGCTTTTTTGAGGTCCTGGATGCTCCCTCTTGCTGTAGGTAAGGTTTTTATGTATGTGCTATGTGTATTTATTTTTTTTTTAATTTTTTAATGTTCGCGAGTTGCGTCAGAGTGTTGCAAGGTCGTAATGTGTGTTAACGTGTCTTGTATGTTGTTTGCGTTGCGAGGTTCATGGTTGGCGTGTTGTGTTGTTTGCGTTGAGACGTAAAGTTTGCGAGGGTCGCAGTTGCTGGCAAGGAGCGCCTTCGGCGCTCCATGCCAGCAACGGAGGCCCTTGCCCACAGCCCTCGCTACGAGAGGGCCGTGACTTGCTGCGCGAGCCCGCAAGCGTTAGCAACAACTCGCATGCTCACAACTTTATATGTGATTACTCTTTACTGCGGCCTTACATTTTCTTTATTGGTAGTTTTTGTCAAAACAGGGTGTACCTTGTAAACTAATGAGCGTTTTGAAAGACCAAATGAGAACACTGGAGGCAGCTGCGGCTAAACATCCAAGTATCCCATGTCTCCTGCCACATTGGGAAGTAGATCATTAGAAACTAAAATGGTGGGTTTCTCAGCAGCAAAATTGCATATAAATAAATTGTTTTTTTACATGCTAAAAAATTTATTGCCTATTTTCAAGGGTTGTTCTTCAAAAATGAATGATATAAATGTATGACCACAGTAGTCCTTTAAAAGTACTAAAATTAATATTCTAAACACAAAAACAACCAGTAATTTACGACTATTATATGCAGTCCAGACTGTCTCCAGTGTTTGGTGGCTCTTTGTATGGTGTCAGCGTCCAGGGCTCTTCCTGCTTGAATGGCAGAGAAGCAAAGCACATTGTCCATAGCATGAAGTGCCAATGGCAAGTTACTGGGTGCTAATCTCAGCCTACTTGGCATGAAGAATATACCCACAGTTAGGCCCAAGAAGACAACAATGAAGATGACCAGGATGATATACGTTTAAAGGCTGGATTTTTTTTATACCTTAATAAAACTTTTTTGTCCATTATCAGTTCCAGTTCTCTAAAACAGCATAATATAAATGCCTGCCTACAGAGTCCCTTTAAAATAATAAAAGATGCAGCATCTTGCAGCACAAAAGGTGAATTAAAGGTAACCTTTAAAGGGACACTATAGCCCAAAACCAATTCAAAATACTAGAACAAGATTTAATCTGTGAGCAAAGGCAGCTTTTGGAAATGTCAGCCGCTTCCTCTAACAATCCTGTCACATTATTTACTATAAAATATGACTATTACAGATAATAACATGTGGCATTGCCAACCTATTGAGATGTATGGAGGAATATATTATGCCATTCCTTTTCGGAGGGGCGCTGGGGTATTAATAAATAAGCCAATACAGTACAGAATTAGTGGAATTTTCCAAATCTATAGGATAATATAAATTGATTTAACACGCATTATACATACAAGATAAACACAGTAAGGTGCATTTACACAGTCTATAAAGGACAAGATGGTTCCTGTAAGAGCGACTGCATCTTAGTAAAGACTGGACACTGGAAACAAATGGTTAGCAGCAACAAAGGAATTGGAAGAAATCAGACGCAGAGCGAGGAGCGGAAACACTTTGAGCTTTAGGACTATTTTAAGCAATTCCTGTTTGCAGGAAAAGGGAGGAATAAAATTTAGTGTGAGAGGATAATCCAGACACCACATTACACACAGGGGGTAAAGGGGGCAAGAAGGGTGGTCACAATTTAAACTGTATTCTTTTGAAGAACTTTATAAAAATATTCTAATATTAGCTTATTTAAAATACCATACAGAAAAACAAAATCTGAACGTCAGAATGGGGAAAAACAAAACGTAATGGGGTGATTAAAATACATTGAATAAAAAGATGTTAGTGCAGTATTTTGGTGGGCTCCTCTACAGTGGGACTAGGCCCTAACAATTCTGAATATTCTACATTCTCTTGTATATACACGCACATTTCCATGGCTACATACCGTAGATGCTCTAATATAGCGCCACCCAAATATACCGCAAGGGTTACGAATTTGGTAGGTGAATGGGTAAAAACTGAAATATGCGAATATAACCGGTTCCAAACACACCCGAAATGGTGCATAAATGCTTTCATAGTCAATATCACATATAATAGTTGTGTATATATAGGCTGTTGGTCACACTTTGCAAGCCTCGCCAAGCGAAGCGAGCCGTTGACTTAGGCTGCAATGAGAGCCAAAGGCGCTCATCACGAGGCCAGTAGGACTTTGCGCACGAACTGTTGAAACACGCGGGATTTAGCTGCAATAACTTAGCGACGGACGCGAAATTATGGCCCATATGACTTGGGACCTGAAGCATGTAGATGGACTGTGGGGGCTCGCAAAAATACGACTTTAACGGCCGAACCACCAAAATGAAAATACCTGCAAAAACACAAATATGCCTCAAATTAACTTACACACAGCACAGGGGGAGAGCCAGGGAGCCGGTTAGTGAGGTTGGAATTTAATTTGAGATATATCTAATTGCCTTCCCTCAAAATCTGTATCAGACGTAAGGTACCTGCCCCACACTGATGAGATCCATTTAAGATCAAAACAGCTGTCTGTGGGTAGGTCTGCTTACTTCTGCATAATCCATCCTATGCTGTGTTATACAGCAAGCACATGCTAGAAGGAGCCATGAATAATGTCTTGCTGGATCAACTGTGGTCTTATTTGCATGTCCCCACCCAGTTTCCAAGAATGCACTGCAATTTGGAGCAGGAAATGAGTTTAATCTGTCTTTAGATGTCCAAATATATATATTTATATAAATACATAAAATAATAAAAAAAGTCAGGCAAATGTGCATGTATATGCAAGTGAATGTAGAATATTCAGAATGTTAGGACCCAGCCCTACTGTAGTGGCCAACTAAAATCTTCCACTAACTATATATATATATATATATATATATATATATATATATATATATATATATATATATATATATATATATATATATATATATATATATATTATATATATATATATATAGCAAATTGCCCGTCAAAAAATGATGTTTGGCACACAAATTAAGTGTTTTGGTTGTGTGAGTATTTTTTGCGGTAATTGCGAGCCTCGTGGTGAGCGCCTTTGGCGCTCATCGTGTGGCTGGCAATGAGCGCCTTCACCGTTTATTGCGATGGTGTATTGTGGTGTTTTGTAAAGTGTTGTATATCTGTATGTTTTAATGATAATTCATAAATAAATGAAATTATAAATTAATATACCATACCTATTTGTAATTAATATATGCAGCAAGCAATGGTCTGAAGAGCTAGCAATCTGTTTTGATGTTCTTGCAGCATCCAATGTAGATTTGCAGTGTTGTTGAGCTGAGGTGTGTCAGCAATGTGTGCAGTGTGTAGTGTAAATAGGCTGCGTGCGCGAGGGGAAACAACGTGTAGCTGTGTAGTTTCCGCATTCTGTAAGGTAGTGTTGTAAAATGGCACGAATGCGTATGTGGTACGTGGGTTTGGATGATTTAGCGTCCTTGATAATGGTGTATGTTGTAGGTTGTACGGGTTTTAGCAAAAGTCGTATGTGCCTGGCAGCTTTGCGGCTTTAGGGGTCGTGTACCCTCGTTTTAGTTGGCGGCCATTTTTTCTATCGCTTAGGGGATTTTCGAGTGTGTAAACTTTTTTACTTCTACTGAAATCGAGGTGTAACCTGTGTTCCAGACGTCTTGGGTGTCCCCCCTTTCTGTGGGTTTTTTTTGTTTGTGTGTATTTTTATGTTTTCGGCTGTGCGCGGCTTGTTTGTTAAGGTCGTATTAAGGTCCATAATGGATTTTTTTTAAGTCCTGCGGCTCATATTTTATTTATTTTTTGCAAGTCCTGCGTGCAAGTTTTGTGTAAGTCCGTATTTAGTCATTGGGTGTTTTGTCGGCTTTTGCAGTGTGCAATGAGTCTCGGGCTCATTGCAGCCAACGTGGGAGCCTCCACCTCCGCAAATGCGGCCCCTGTCCGAAAGTGGTACGGGGTCGTAGGGATGAGCGCCTATGGAGCTCATCTCCACCAGCGCAAGGAGCGCCTTTGGTGCTCCTTGCCTGGCCGCAGCGTTAGAACAGGTTTTGCCAAGCACGCCTGCTGACAACTATATATGCGATATGCACATGCAGCCTCAACAAAAAGAAAAAAATCAAGCTGAATTTCATTTTTTTTGTTATTTTTCTCCACCACATTGTGAGAGAGAGGCATGAGACAGCATGAGAATACACAGCAGATACACCGAGATAACTGGTAGACAGTTAGTGACATGAGATAGTAACGGGGTCAGACCAGATGAGGACAGATAGCGTCGGGTGTCGTTATGTTATATTGGCTCTCGGGTGCTTCTAAACCTGACCTGAATCTAAATGACCCAACAGGTAGCCTAACAATGCCATAACTCGGAGGCTTCTTATAGGAAGAGTTGTCATAGAAGGAGAAGTTACATATAATGTGAAGACTCAGAATCTGCTGTACTTACTGTGCAGTGTCTCATACTAACCAATCAGTGACCATCTCTCAGCAATATACTGCTAAAAGGTGGTCCCAGATAGGCTTGGACACTATATATCCAGCCACACACAGTTTGTGTCTGCATACACTGCAGAAGGCAGACCCATACAGGGACTATTTGTTTTATTTTAGGCAGTAAAAACAGAGCTTATATGCACTTAATAAAATAATGTACATAAAAGTAAAATTATGTACACAGGGATATTATACACATAGTAACATTCCGTATCCCTTTAAATAGATTACTATGATACAACCTCCAGGGGCTAATAGTACTTTTGAAATACACAAGATGGAAACTAGGAAAAACAAAGAAAAAAAAAAACTGTCACATGAGATTATCTAGTCACATGGCAGGAAATGCCCGAAAATTATAACCAGGCCTGGAAAAATCCCAGGAGGCTAGGCTCCTAAAAATGTGTTGTCTGGCTCCAAAATATTTTCAAAAACTATATAAAAAAGAAAAATCTACAGATCCAGAAGCAAAAGGAAAAAAATGTATGGACAGACTCCCTGTCTGGCTTTATTCTGTCCGGGCCTGTGTTCCTTCCACCACTATATCATTTACAAGGGTGTACAGTTATCACAAGGATGGGGGCACACTTTACAGCACGGGCGGGGGGCACATTTTTCCCACAGACACAGATTTTATCTGTAATATTTTTTTCCGTTGCCTGTTTCCCAAGGCCCAGAGGAGTGCGGGTGGGCCGACCACAGGTTGGTAATGTGCATGAACAAAGCCGGGATCAGGGAGATGATTATACACAACGGGTGCTGCAGACAGGCCAGGACTCACAATGGGGACACCATGTGTGCCATATAGAAGAGCAGGCAGGAAGTGACTTATTATATCTACACCAAAATGAGAAAGATGAGAAAAAGATATATACTAGTACATTTGTGTATAAATGTCTAACAAGAAGTTACATTTATTTCCTGTTCAGTATTCCCAGAAATAGTTATTGCACTGCATTCTGGGAAAGTGGTAGGTGGGGACATGCAAACTAATCCACAGTGCTTCTTCACTCTTTAATCCAATAATCTGTCAATTGCTACACTGGCCTCCCATAGCCTCCAGAATAAAATTTGAAATAATGACCCTAACTTACAAAGCCCTCAACAACAGCGCACCCCCTTACATCTCTGCTCTCATCTCCAAATATTCCCCCACCTGCCCTCTTCGCTCTGCTAATGACCTTCTTCTTGCCTCATCGCCGCCTTCAGGACTTCTCGTGTTGCCCCTATTCTATGGAACTCCTTGCCCCACTCCACTAGACTATATCCCTGCCTCAAAACCTCACTAAAAACACATCTGTTTTAAGAAGCCTATCACCTTCCTCCCTAACATGCACAACGCTTCTCTAACCCTTCGGTCCCCACCCAAAACCTTTAGGTTGTACATTTTCAATCTTGCGTGGTGCTTCGGGTAACGATTTATGGACACCGGGTTCTAAGCTTTGCAGATTGTTAATTTTGTAATGGTCTTTGCCTCGAACTTAACCCATATATGGCGCAACAGAATCTGTTGGCATGTTACACATAAACAATAATAATACCACTTTACACATGGCTTCTTTTAGGCATATGCTCACCATATTACACCGCTGTTTCAAAGTAATGGATCTCATCAGTGCGGGGCTGGATAATTCACCCTATACTATGCTTTAAAGCTTAGTGATACGCAAGCGTAAACCTAAAAGGAGCCATGTATAAGGTGATATTGGATTAAAGAGTGAAAATACAACGTGGACTTATTTGCACGTCCCAGTAGAGTTTCTCAGAAGGCAGTGCAATAACTATGTCTGGGAATTCTAAGCAGCAAATATGTTTCTTAACTTATTTTAGACATTGAAATGTGAGCACAAATGTACTATTTATTTACTGTATTGTGTACAGAGGGGGCATCCATCACTCTATTGCCCACCATAAGATATATTATTTTAGCGCTATATACACCAGTCAAGCTGCGAGCCCCTATCAGAGAAGGGAGAGCCAAATCGTTCCTGTCTAAGGCAGAGCTGGAAAAATTTCAGCTGGCACGGAAAATTCCAGCTTTTCACCCCATGTTACATGTGTATAGAAGGATTTTACTCTGCCGCTCGCTCTTGTGACTATCCCCAGACTTGTGTGCAAGTGGAAATTTACAACCCTGGAAGAAGGTGTTGATATAAAATAGCTTATCTTAAAGAACAACTTTAATACCCTAACAACACGAGCTAAATAAAATACTTATTCAGGGACTAAAAGACAATATTTAGTATTATACTTTCACAGATCAAACTGTTCGTGCTCTCTGCCCCCAATATGATCACGGGGCAGAGCTACTTTTTCAGTCACAATGTTGTATCAACACAATGCTCTCTCTGGCTGGATACTTGCTGTATTTAAAGCGATATGGAAGGTTCCCGGTTTTTAATATTAAAATAAACTACTTAAGTGTTTGTCTGCAGATCTAAACATAATTTTATTAACAAGTGATTATAAGCCGTTTTCTTCACACAGTGTCTCTATTGGTACTAGATGTACTAGCCAATGACCAACTGCTTCTCAACACCGTTTTCTAAAAATCTATGTACTACAGAGAAGTGGTTTAGATCTACAAACACACACTTAGGTAGTTTATTTTAATATTAAAAACAGGGAACCTTCCATATCCCATAAAAAGTGTTTTCATTTGGCCTCTTACCAAAGCAAACGGTTTTTAAATCCCTTCTAGACTTGCCTTTCAGCCTTACCCTAACACACCTGATGACCTTATCAGGGTGGAGCTCAACTGAATGATGATTCTCTCATCTATGAAAGTGAATTTAATACAGGGATAATAAAATCCCTAAACTGAAATGTTATTAATGATCAATGCATAAATTAAAACAACAAGTTTTTCTTATAAGAACAGTGTAATATTAAAGAAAAAATGTGGTCATTTTTTTTTTTCTTTACCATCTTTTGAATAACAGAATTTAACAGGCAAAATGTTTATTCAAAGCAAAGAAAATAAACATAGCCTCTGGTCTTAAAGCCATGTGTCAGTCTGTGGGATCTCCTGTGTGCGCCGGATGGGGCATTTCATATCAAACCATTTTATTGAGGAATTTGTCAATATATATATATATATATATATATATATATATATATATATATATATATATATATATATGTGTTTTTAAAAAGAGAAAATATGTGAAAGCGTCTATAATACACTATTTAAAAGAAGGATCCCTTAGTTGCTATAATATCTCAAATCCTCTTCCTATTTTCTGATTTGAGATTATATATATATATATATATATATATATATATATATTATTTGTGTTAGCTCCACCACCTAGGCATCTATGTAGGCAGAGCATCCTAGCAATGAGCTGGGCGGAGTTGTGTCCTAGCCAATCAGCTGTCAGTATAACGGCTGTAGCTTTGTCTCAGTCAGGGAGAGGAAAACATATACATTGTTGTACCTGCCTCTGACTGGCCACAACTGACTTTTTATGCTAATTTAGCTTAGATTTGCAGGGATGTTCCTTCTCAAAATCAACTGCCTGAAAACTGAAGATAAAATGCAAACTTTATTAAGGTTTATTTTTAGATTTTTTCATGCGGATCAGATGCTTCATACTCCAGGAAATCAATCTCTCTCGCTTTACAGTAGACTATCCGTTAACAGGAACTCCAGAAAAAAACTGAAAAAAATGTAATCCTGTAAAATTTACAGGGCTCAACAAGTGCCAGGAGCCAGGTTGTCATGCCACAAAATGCTTACAGGCACCTAGATTACGTCCACTGTATGTCTCTGCAATTCAATGTTACCTGGAAGCAGACAGGCATGAGTGACTGAGCCAGGGAAGTGTTAGTGTTACATTTCCCAGGGTCAGCACTGCACCCTCCAGCCCAACGCATCCGTGTGTAAGTGAGGAGTGAAAGTTGCTGCTGCTAGAACAGCCTTCGCTGACAAATATACTTAGCAGAACATCCTATGTGCAGCTAATCTAGGCCTCTTTTATATGTAACTCTCAAACAACCAGAATCTACATTTATCAGGCATCTACCAATCCTCGTGGGTGCCAGATAATTAATGTATGTATTTTTTATTTATTTTTTTACATGTAATATATGTCAAGAGGGCTTACAGTAGGTATAAAGAGACACACCTAAATATTTGCTAGAAGGCCCATCCCTAGTACAATTGGCCAAGACGTCTCCACTTACAGCCCATGAACCAGAGATACTGTAATTGAGGGAACAGAGCGTACCTTTGTGCTGCGTATCTGACTGTGAAGATCGGTGAGCTGCTGGATTTTGTATTCCAGATCAGAAATCTGAGCCTGCAGCCAAGCCCAGCGACTCCCGACTCTCGCCCGGTCTGAGACCCAGCTCAGCTCAGCATTCCTGTGAATGAGATGAGGGGCGGCTGTTAATACTCCAACATGTCATTGTATTTGGACGGTCCTTTCACATTTGAATCTATATCAGAGGACAGAGGTTTCAGGAGTGTGCTACTAACCACAACAGAATCTAGCTTATGGCAAACAGTAGAGAGATAGAATCCATGAGAATGTCTGGGAATTCTGAGCAGAAAATACGTTTTGTTCATTTATTTTAGACATTCAAATGTGAACACAAATGTACTATTTATTTACTGTACTCTTTTCGGTGGAGGCTTATATCTCTCTCTTGCCCACCATTAACTAAATGATATTGTGGTTAGTAGCCTTCCCACAATCTATAGCACGAGCCCCACTCTGATGAGATCCATTTAAGGTTGAAGCAGCTGTCTGTGGGTAGGTCTCCTGCACAATCCATTCTAAACTGTGTAATAAAGCGAGCGTGTGCCTAAAAGGAGCCAAGTATTAAGTGGTATTAGATTAAAGAGTGAAAATGCACTGTGGACTCATTTGCATGTCTCTGCCTAGTTTACCAGAGTGCAGTGCAATTAATGTATTTTTTTTAAGAATTCTGAGCAGAAACTATGTTTAACTTATTATTTTTAGACATTCAAATGTGACTCCAATGTACTATTTATTCACTTTATTTAAAATCTGAATGGTCTGTATAAGGGAGTTGTTAGATCAGACCGCACAGGTCCAGCCTGTTCATAACAGGACTATTTTTAGAGTGGATATTTTATAGTGTTTATATAATTTCTCATTCATTTTGGTCGCTTTTTCCTTTATTAAAATAGGTTAGTTTTGTATAATTAGTTCAGGTTTTGGTGTATTTATAAACTAAAAAATATAGGGAAAGCTTTTTCTCAACTAGCAGGACATTTAGCAACAGTACCAAGTCAAAATAGATATATTTTTAAACAATATAAAAAGGGTCCCTGTAGTTTAGGAAACACCCACATTTGGTTAAAGGGATATGGAAGTTTACTGGATTTTACTAGGTATATAAGATCCCTGTGTATTTATTTACTGACATGTACTTTATTAAGAAGTCATTATAAGCTCTACTTTTACTGCAAAGTTCAAACAAATAGTCCCTGCTTGGGTCTGCCCACTGCAACTCATGAAAAACAGATTCTATAGAGAGACTTGGGCTATGACAGGCTAGGACACTACACTGCTCAAGCAGCCCTACAGAGGCTGTGTCTGCATACACTGCAGTGGACAGACCCATACAGGGACTATTTGTTTGATTTTAGGCAGAGCTTATAATCACTTATTAATAAAATAAAATATATAACAGTAAACAGACAGGGACATTTTATACCTAACAACATCCAGGAACCCTCCATATTAAAAACATATAACAAACTAACAACATTAGCAGATGTAAAAGGTGAGCATAACATAATTTTTAAAGAAAATCTTATTTTCAGAGACTGCTTTTGTCCAGAGGCTATCATTCTGGTTTACCTGGAGCCTGAAGGGCATGCTTGCTCAGGCCAGGATGGGGAGATTTATTCTATACATAAGGGTTTCCTTCTCTGTGTGCTGAACAGGAAGGATGATGATCTCCTAGACACTAGCAGAGACTGCTATGATTGTACGTTCCTAGCTTCCATAACTAATGTAGATCGTATGGTTCATCTCACACACCTGTGATGTTTTTCCTAAACTACAGCAGACTTTATCTAATCTAATGATAATCTAATCTAAGCTAATGAGAAATCTAAGGATAGAAATATATTCACACAAAATCCTGGAATATTGTCAAGTTATATTGACCAACCAGACGAGAGAGGAGACATGGGCCCTCATTCAATTGCAATTTGGCCAATTGAATAGGGCTCTAAATAAGCACATAACATATTTTTTTTAAATAAGTTTTTAGTTAGTAAACATCTATCCAAAAGCAAGTCTTTAACTAACTAAAAACTTCTTTAAAAAAATATGTTATGTGCATATTTAGAGCCCTATTCAATTGGCCAAATTGCAATTGAATGAGGGCCATGGTCATCAACATGATGATAACCTCCCACTATCTTTCTGCTTGAAGGGCAGATCAGCTCAGTCAATTGTCTGTTATAACAGTGCAAATAGTAATTAGTGTGTAAGAATGAGCTAATCTATATTGTCATGGTCAGATAGGGAATGTATTAAAAGACAGGAGCAGAGATGGTGAGGACAGATCACAACTCGATAAACAGGTAACACATTCCAAGGTGGTTTTGTTCCCATATTTTCCCCTTACTATACAGTTTTTGCTCATTAAATCACCATTAACCATTTACAAACTGCATTATAAAAATAAAGACAACTGTGTGGGACATTGACACAACTGCTTTTTTATTGGACTCTTTTAAAAGAGCAATTTTTTTCTTATTAAAAGATTACAACTCATAAAAACCAAAAAAAGTAAAATAACCAAAACAAATTAATTAAATCGGAGGAAAGAAAAAAAAAAAGAAACAGTAATAATAATTATAATAATATTACATGAGAAGGTTTCTGACCAATATCTTACATGGAGAAAAATATTACATAGCTGTATGACCCCTGATTATGCAGAGAGCATATTTTAGCCTGTAGATCTCATTGGCTGACAGAGGGCAAGCCCCCAAGAGCAGCAACTTCTGAATGAGTTTCTATGCACAGAGATCTTTTTAGAAAAAAGACAATATCTTATACATTCTTTGTGATGCAGCACCCCAACACTAAGTTGGTTTCATTCTAAAGAACAATAAAAACGGTGTATACATTGTACTAGCAATTTTTCCCTAAAGCAAATCATTTCTGGGGGAAAAAAATGATTTTGGGTCTTCTGTGCGCCGATGTGCAGCTCAGTATGTTTGATAAGGGGAATGGAGGGGCTAAGTTATGAAGAAAGACTAACCAAACTAAGCTTATTTTCCCTAGAAAAAAGGCATCTGGGAGGGGATATGATTACCTTATATAAATACATCCAGGGTCAGTATGAGGCTTTGTCAAGGGAGCTTTTTGTACCAAGAGTTTTTTGGACATCCCTTGAGGTTAGAGGAAACAAATATTTCAACTTAAGGAAAGAAAAGGGTTCTTCACAGTAAGGGTGGTTAAACTGTGGAATTCTCTACCAAATGAGGTGGCGACAGTGAATTCGTTAGATATATTTTAGAATAAAGAGGGCATTCAAGGTTATCCTAGATAACTAGCGAAGGAATATTGATCCAGTGAGAAATTTGATCGCCAGTTTCTTGGGTCAGGAAGGAATTTTTAATTTTTTCCCCTTATGAGACAATTTGCAAAGTTTCAATGTTATTTTTTTTCTGTTTGCTTCCTTTGGGTCAATTAACAATTATTAACAAATAGTCCACATATTAAAAGGATCAGAAGAGATCTAAAAAAGGTTGCACTGGATGGACTAACAGTCTTTATTCAACCTCAAATACTATGTAAGAGACAGACAAGCAAACTGTAATCCTAATTATCACATCAAAGCAGATAATAATTATGAGTGAGCTACACATTTGCATATAAATGCTGCAACAACATGGAATTTTCCAGGATTGATTTGCTTTAGAAAAAAATGGATAACACAACATACAGCCACTTTTTAATGGTCTTTTAAAAGGACTTTGCCATCCAAAATCAAGTTGTTGTAGTTTATTTGTAATCACCTATATAAGCTTCTGCATGCACCATTTTTTCGATCGTGTATCTTTTGCACAGGTCCCCAGCCTTGGATTGCACAAGAATATGAAACTCCCTGGTACACTAGAAATAAACTGAATCCTGGTGTTGGCTCAATCCAGGGCGGTGAGAATGGACGCGCTGCAGACAAAATACATAATAAGCGCTTGCTCCCGATAACAACCCCCAGTCCAGCTGCGCTCAGATAGATAACTCCAAGTTTCCATGGCACTGCGATTTGCACGGGCGCACTCACAGCTGGGAATTAATACACTAGTAAGCACTTTTAATGCGACCTCAGAGCCCAATTATGAGACGCAGCACGCCTGCATGTATCAGTGTAACAGCGTAGCCCAGCACCACAAGGCCCTGGGGTGCACACACATGGCTTGGACAGATGTGCTTTTTATTATTCTGCAAATCAACTCATCAGCATTACATGTATAGTATAAATACAGCCTAGACAGGCTGGTCACCAGTGGCTTCAATGCATACATACCGCCAGACTGGTCACCAGTGGCTTCAATGTATACAAACCGCCGGACTGGTCACCAGTGGCTTCAATGCATACATACCGCCGGACTGGTCACCAGTGGCTTCAATGCATACATACCGCCGGACTGGTCACCAGTGGCTTCAATGCATACATACCGCCGGACTGGTCACCAGTGGCTTCAATGCATACATACCGCCGGACTGGTCACCAGTGGCTTCAATGCATACATACCGCCGGACTGGTCACCAGTGGCTTCAATGCATACATACCGCCGGACTGGTCACCAGTGGCTTCAATGCATACATACCGCCGGACTGGTCACCAGTGGCTTCAATGTATACATACCGCCGGACTGGTCACCAGTGGCTTCAATGTATACATACAGCCTAGAGAAGCCAGAAAGGCTGGTCACTAGTGGCTTCAATGTGTATGTGTGTGTGTATATATATATATATATTAAAATTAAAAAAAGAGACCCAACCACTTCGTACGTTGGACTCTGTCTGATGACATCCCTAGTTAGCATCTGAAAGAGGAATTATTCTCTATTGAGAAAACTTTATATACAGCATTTCAATACAAGCAATATAGCACATATTTATACCAACGCTCATATTAGTACTGGTATAGACCTTTGTAACCATTTATGTTGCCAATTAAGAATACCTCCTCAGCACCTTACCAACGGCACTTTATATTGCATAATCACATATATAGTTCTCAGCAGGCGGGCTTGCCAAAATCAGTTGGTAACGCAACAGGTAAAAAACGGGCTCGCAAAGCGAGGTCCGTGGTTTTCGGCCAGGCAAGGAGCGCCAAATGCGCTCACTGCGCTGGTGGAGATGAGAGCCGTAGGTGCTCATCCCTACGACCCCGTAGCACTTAGGCAGAGAGCGCCAAAGGCGCTCACTGCACTGGTGCAATACCCGTAGCACTTTGAAAAAAATGCATACAAAAAAATAAATAAATACGGTCCGTAACACTTGCAAAAAAAGGAAACCCGCGACTTACAGGAAAAAAAAAATACGAGCCATAAAAAAATACGAACTTAACAGCCCAACTGAGCACACCGAAAAACACACAAAATACAAACATCACACACAGCAAGAGGGAGACACCCAGGACGTCAGGGGTTTAGGCATTCGAAAATCCCCTAAGTGAGAGAAAAAATGGGTGCCGAAAAACCCCAAAATCGAGGCTACACAACTCCTAAACCTGCAAAACACCGCCAGGCACATACAACTTTTACACAACCTCATACGAGCTACAAAATACACTATTAAGAAGGACGCAAAATCATCCACACCCGCGTACCACATACACAATCGCTGCCATTTTACACACTAACTTACAGAATGCAGAACTACACAGCTACACAAACTGTTTTCCCTCGCACACGCAGCCTATTTACACTACACACTGCCCACATTGCTGACACGAACACCTCAGCTCACCAACACTGCAAATCTACATTGTATGCTGCAGGAACATCAAAACTGACTGGTAGCACTTCAGCATATTGGTTGCTGCATATATTCATTACAAATATGTAAAGCATATTAATTTCAGTTCAGTAATTAATTATATTTACAAAAATACATATACAGAAAAAATTACAAAACACCACACGACAGTATCCCAATAAACGCCAAAGCAGTTCACCGCACGCCTCACAAGGCGCGCCAAGTGTGCTCAGAGGAGCAAAACTACACATGGGGAGAGCCTCGCAATGAGCGACAAAAGCCGATAAGCATGGACCTTGCAAACAGCGCCAAAGGGCCTCTGACAACCAAAAATACACCAACCCAGAGGCTTGCAATGAGCGCCAAAGGAGCTCATTGTGAGCCATGCGATGATTGCCGAAGGCGCTCAGCACGAGGCTTGTAATGAGTGCCGAAGGTACTCACACAACCAAAACACTTACTTTCAGCATTCCCTGACTTACAATTCTATTGCAGTCATTTTGTGATGGGCAAGTCGCTAGTAGTGCAATATCTCACTGCAGCACTTCTTGCACTTAGCACCTTCACTTTTGCACCAGTCACTTTTTATTGGTACATATATATTTTTGTTTCAGCCACTTTCTATATGGTCTGCACCAATGCTTTTAGGTGTTTATAATATATGCTGATTATTTTTTAAATAAATAGAGATTTTTTATTATATTCCAATAGTAGGTCCGACTGTGTCTCTCTTTATTTTTATTAACACAAGATTTTAAAATTATTTAATAAAAGTTATATTTTAAATGTTTTTGCCCATTCAATTGAGATCAGAACAGGGTGTGCCTCAATTCAAATGAGATCTCTTCTATCCTCCCCTTTTCCATTGGCTTCAAAGTATAAATACTGTCTAGAGCGTTAGAAAGAGGGAGATCCTGTATAGGTCATTTATGCTAAAATACTTAACTTTCCAGCTCAATTATTTAAAACTTCAAATGGAATCATAAAATGTACTATTTTTTTTTTTTAAGTAGTACACATACATACATACATACATACATACATATATATATATATATATACACACACACATATCATTTCTATGCAAGTCTGATCAATGATGAATAATGATAGAATGCTTCATATGTTCATATGTGGTAGTAATAATAATAATAATAATAGTGTAATACAGTTTTAATAATACCCCTGTACTGTAATAACAAGTTAGTGGGCTTTTTCATTTAATCCAAACAGAACAGAACATAAAAACAAACTCATATAAAAAGCCTTGGGAGCCTGTTCTTAAGTAGGGGTCATCTGTAAGCCGGGACCTCCTGTACAACTTTTAACCACAATTAGTTAACCAATATAGTTGTCGTAGTGCACATTTGTGTGTAACGCTCGCAAAGTGGTGCAACTCGCATGACAAGGCCCACAAAAATCAAATATTATCCCATCATTTTTGATTGGAGGCCTGCAATGTTAGAGAGATATGTTAGTTTGCTGGATTTTGAATGTATCTGATAGAGAATTAGTAGTGCATGCAAACATTTTTCTGCATGAAAAAAATCCCAAAATAAACATTTAAACACTTACATTGAAGTCTGCAAAATCTCTTGTAATTTCTGACAGTTGAACATTAGGGTTAACACCCTCCAAACCCAGGCTAAATTAGCATCAAATTTAAAATTATTTGTTTTAGCCGGATCGGGTAACCTGAAACTTTTGAATTAACTCTGGGTTCCTGTTTGTGGTACAAAGCAGTCTGGGATATGTAGTATCACTGATATATGCTATGTATTGCGGCTGACATATAGACAGGAAGCTGCAAGGAGATTGGCTGAGCAAGCCACAACAGGTAAATAGTGCACCCCTGATGCTGCATGCTAATTGGGGTGGGGTGGGAATCAGCTGCCTGTGTAGACACCCCCTGGAGGTGGCAACATAATCATTGGAGGGATTGTTGCATATTGATAAAAATAAATGTTTTATGAGATGTGCTGCATTCATATAGGCTGCTTTTTGCCTAAGGAACAGAAATGCGTTTTACCAAAGGAGCGAGCCCGCAACATTAGCAACAATCCGTATTGCTCACAACTATATATGTGATAGAAGACAAAACAGAGCTGGGGGCGGAAGAACATAACATGGAATATAGAAAGCAACAAGCCTTTTACTGTGTTACTTTAAATACACATTATGAGTCACAGATTATTTATTTATTTTACAACCTCTTCATTTTAGTTTTTTTGTAAATAACCCATTACGGTGTCACTTTCCATACACCTTACGAGTCACTGTATTAAATAAATGCGAGACGTGAAATCCCCAATCTGATGCTGTAAGATATTATTTCTCTGTCCTGAAGAAGAGGTCACAAATACACAATGGGCGCATTGGCCTCCTCTCCCGGCCTCAGAGGTCGTCCAGGCATGTGGGAGGCTGTTTGCTTTGTAGATTCTGCTGCGCTAACTGAACTCTGCTTAATAAGCCGGGACTACATGCAGGCCACAACTTGCCACAGTGCTCTAATTGTACACATAGGGAGGATCACGGAGCAGCTGGGCCCAGCACTTCCACAGCGTCACATTTCAATACTGGAAACCAACCAGAAAACTTCTTACAGGAAAAACTTTTTTTCTTTTAGCTGATCAAGGACGGATGGACTAGGTTTTGGACTTGTATTAAACATTACAATCTTTTGCACACCATAAGCTAAATGATGTTGTGGGAGAGGGCATTTAAAAAACACCCAGGTGAGAAAAGCATTTGAAATGAAGGTGATCGTGACCTTCAACACAAAACTTTATAATCATTTGTTTTTGCCTTCTTGCACACTACCAAAACTTCATGTGATCCCAATGTTTGCTGGTTTATTTTGTTCCAGTAAAGCGTGTACTCATGGTTGCATTTATCACACGCACATATATAGTTTTTTTTCCCTCTCATCTCTCGGCCCGGAGTAGCACCCCAGACTTCACATACCATCCCTGTGCTGTTTGTAGTCAAAAGGAGTCTGTTTATCGCATTTTAACCTCCACATGTGTTAAAAAAATAAAACTACTGTGGTCATCAATTTTAAATATCCCCTTTTGAAGAACTACACTTGAAACTAGGAAACTTTTTTTTAAATAAAAAAAAATAAAAAAAAATACCACCTCTAATAGATTACCTTTTATTTGCAATTATGCTGCTGTGAAATCTGCCATTTTAGTTTCCAGTGAACTACTTCCTGATGTAGGACAAAACTTTGAATACACAATACATTTCTGTATACACAGTGGCAAATCTAAAATTGCCAGTGCTTTCATTGGGTCTAAGAGAATGTTTATTAGTTCATGTGGAAACTACCCTTTTGAGACAGAAGCTGCAAAAAGCAATTTTGCAAACGATAAAAAAAAAAAAAAAAATGATGCAAAAATGATTTCATACACACCCGGGTTCTCCTCTATCAGACACATTCATATATGTGAAACTAGCATTGCTTTTGCATTGAGAGAGTTGCATCAACTATTTGTTACTTTAAAATAAAACAATTGCCCAATAAAATAAATAAAAATATAAAAAAATAAAAACATTTTTATAAGAAAAATAATGTTTTGTTTAGAGCAAGGGTCACCAAACTCGGTCCTGGAGGGCCGCACCCAGGCCTGGATTTGAGGATATCCTTGCTGCAAGCAGGTGAGCCTATTGCTTCTTCAGTCATCCTGATTGACTCACCTGTGCACAGAAAGGAAATCATCAAATCCAGGCCTGGGTGCAGCCCTCCAGGACCGAGTTTGGTTACCCCTGGTTTAGAGTAACAAACGCGGACCTTTTTTAAATTATTTTTTTAATAAATTTTTTTATTTGACAAAAACTGGAACAATAAAAAATAAATAAATAAAAAAGGTAACACTGTATGAAAGCATTAGTATTACTGGACAGCAATCCTGTAATACAATATATTTCCTGCCAGTCCACTATGGCCACATAACCGGACCATGTTATCGGCCCCTGGGCCCCTTCTCTCCGACACACACGGATTACATTATCCCAGAAGAAAATCAACAGGTGGCGCGATCGGTAAACAAGGTTTTATAATTAGAATCCTGCGGCAGGAGTTGGACGGCAGAGCGGAGCATCACTTCCTGTACCTCCGCTGAGCACAGAAAAACACAACTAAAGGTTTGGACTTTCAGTTTTGATGGTGAGCAGAAAACATTTTTTGAGTAAAAAATGTTGTAAAAAAAAACAAACAAAAAAAAAAAAAACGACATGTTACATCACTAGTCCCACCTTCCACAGATCCTAAGACCACATTTCAAGAGCTTTGTTAATGTCTTAATGTGTGGGAAACCATAATGTGCCAAACATGGCTGCCTACAGGTGGGGGCTTTAATCATACTTCTACTAAGCCAAAGAACACTTAAACTAAAATCAAAGGTAATATTTGCCTTGAAACCTTTTTTGGTATTAAGGGACAACAAAGGTTGCAGTTATTGCAGAAATGAAAAGTACTCATAAAAAAAGGTTACAGCTGTTATTTACGGTTGAGTAGAAGTGATAGATTATGAGCGGTGTTAGGTATTGTATGTATAAAGTACATGTATCCCCCCACCCACCTTTACATTATTGATTATCACTCACTTGCTCTTTGATGGGCCAGAATAGGTCGCCTGACTCTGTTCGCTATCCCTTACACCGGACGGTTATCAGGATAAGTTGATGCAATTATTTGTAGAATTAAAAAAATAAATAAAACGCCTTCTCTCTAAATGAAACTTACCATGTATATGTGCCACAAACAGAGCATAAACTTTATTCTGTGGTTCACATTTTTATACCAAACACAACAATGGGTTATTTTCCATTAACACCTTTTGGTACTTTTAGTTACCCCACCTGGGCTAGGGACTTCCACCAGGGACACGAGTCTACAGTTCCACTTATTAGAAACCTCTGGGGAAAGCAGGAGGTTGCCAGAGTATTGTAAACACTGAAGACAGAGGGTCTGGGTGGTGATGGGTTGAGGTTTACCCAAAATAGGGAACAAAGGATCCCCGATAGACAAGCTTATGTCCCGGGGGTGGACTTTCTGGTCGGGGAACCTAGAGAAGGGTTGTGTGCTGGCTAGCGGGCCCATGGTACCCCGTAAGCGGGGAGCTCTCTGGTGCCCTATCTTTGTGGGGAGGATATAGTGCGTGTGTACAGGTTCCCTAGCCGACTTCCTCTCCGCTTGAGATACCTTTATCTAGTCGAAAAGGAGTCAGCTAGAAAAGCGAGGTGCCCTTTAGGTGGCTAACCGGGACTTCCATAGGATTTCTAGCAATTTGGGCTTCCTATTAGAGTGTATGAAAGGGGGGGGGGGGCGCGGTCAGCATTGGGGGAATCATGAACAAAGTTGGAAGTCAAGTATATACCACTTAGCAGTTAAAACGCAAGACGATGGATCAAAGGGATATCACTTGATCTTTGTCTAGTGAAACAAAGTGTCTCAATTGTGGTCTTAAAACCTATTTAACTATATTTGATGGCTAAATCAGTCCTGTGGATCCCCCAAAGAAGTCTATGGAGCCTAACCTAACTAGCAGCCAGTTCAATTCCACCCAGGACCCTAACCCGGCTCTGAGAGTGAGCTGGGTATCCTGGTTGGCTACTGGAAGTGACTACTGGTCGCCCTTAAAGTTATAATATCCTCAAAATATGTTTATTGGCCCTATGCAATGTATACATCCTGGAACACAGAAAATAACAGTTGAAAAATTGACGCAGAGCACTCACACACCCCCTGTTAAAATGTCAGGTTTCTGTGCTGTAAAAAAATGAGACAAAGATAAATCATTTCAGAACTTTTGCCACCTTTAATGTGACCTATAAAAACTGTACAACTCAATTGAAAAACAAACTATATTTTTTTCTTCCCTCTACCTAAAAGATTTCAAAAATAAAATAATATGGTTGCATAAGTATGCACACCCTTAAACTAATACTTTGTTGAAGCACTTTTTGATTTTATTACATCACTCAGTCTTTTTGGGTATGAGTCTATCAGCATGGCACATTTTGACTTGGCAAGATTTGCCCACTCTTCTTTGCAAAAACACTCCAAATCTGTCAGATTGCGAGGGCATCTCCCGTGCACAGCCCTCTTCAGATCACCCCACAGATTTTCAATCGGATTCAGGTCTGGGCTCTGGCTGGGCCATTCCAAAACTTTAATCTTCTTCTGGTGAAGCCATTCCTTTGTTGATTTGGATGTATGCTTTGGGTCGTTGTCCTGCTGAAAGATGAAGTTCCTCTTCATGTTCAGCTTTCTAGCAGAAGCCTGAAGGTTTTGTGCCAATATTGACTGGTATTTGGAACTGTTCATAATTCCCTCTATCTTAACTAAGGCCCCAGTTCCAGCTGAAGAAAAACAGCCCCAAAGCATGATGCTGCCACCACCATGCTTCACTCTGGGTATGGTGTTCTTTTGGTGATGTGCAGTGTTGTTTTTGCGCCAAACATATCTTTTGGAATTATGGCCAAAAAGTTCAACCTTGGTTTCATCAGACCATAACACCTTTTCCCACATGCTTTTGGGAGACTTCAGATGTGTTTTTGCAAAATGTAGCCTGGCTTGGATGTTTTTTTTTTTCATAAGAAAAGGCTTTCGTCTTGCCACTCTACCCCTTAGCCCAGATATATGAAAAATACGGGAGAATGTTGTCACATGTACCACACAGCCAGTACTTGCCAGATATTCCTGCAGGTCCTTTAATGTTGCTGTAGACCTTTTGGTAGCCTCCCAGACCAGTTTTCTTCTCGTCTTTTCATCAATTTTGGAGGGAGCTCCAGTTTTTGGTAATGTCACTGTTGTGCCATATTTTCTCCACTTGATGATGGCTGTCTTCACTGTGTTCCATGGTATATCTAATGCTTTGGAAATTCTTTTGTACCCTTCTCCTGACTGATACCTTTTAACAATGAGATCCCTCTGATGCTTTGGAAGCTCTCTGTGGACCATGGCTTTTGCTGTGGGATGCGACTAAGAAAATTTCAGGAAAGACCAACTAGAGCTGCTGAACTTAATTTGGGGTTAATCAGAGGCACTTTAAATGATGGCAGGTGTATGCTGACTCCTATTTAACACGATTTGGAATGTGATTGCTTAATTCTGAACACAGCTACATCCCCAATTATCAGAGGGTGTGCAGACTTACGCAACCACATTTTTTTTCTTTTTTTTTCTTCCCTCCACCTAAAAGATTTCAGTTTGTTTTTCAATTGAGTTGTACAGTTTATAGGTCCCATTAAAGGTGGAAAAAGTTCTGAAATGCTTTGAC
This sequence comes from Discoglossus pictus, assembly GCA_027410445.1. Classification (NCBI taxonomy): domain Eukaryota; kingdom Metazoa; phylum Chordata; class Amphibia; order Anura; family Alytidae; genus Discoglossus; species Discoglossus pictus. Next base: position 112,547,344 of record CM050173.1, read on the forward strand.
TTTGTCTCATTTTTTTACAGCACAGAAACCTGACATTTTAACAGGGGTGTGTAGACTTTTTATATCCACTGTATATATATATATATATATATATATATATATATATATATATATATATATATATATATATATATATATATAATTCATGCAGATATGATTTTAGTACTAGAGTAATTATTGCCTCCCCCGTGCGTTCTACCTTGTTCATTTTTTGTGTTTTTTTTTCCCACTTCCTCACAAACAGAAGAAAAAGAACACTCCTCTCCAAATAGCAGAAATCTTTTGAACAATTTCTTAAAGACAATAATGTTGAATTTCTGACTCCCAGCATTCTCTCCTCAGTTACCCACAAGTCTGCGCAAGCCGTAATAACAGTATACTTATGGTACATTGTTATAATTAGCAAGATCACATTCGAAAAGCGAGCAAGCGGCACTTCATTGAGAAGTAGGAGGGAAAAGATGCTATTGGACAAAATCCATGACATATGACACCGCACTGGGTGTGACTCACCTCCTTCATAACAACTCACACACACACTTGGGACTTTAAACTTCTGAGACTCAAGCTCGGGGTAAACAGATTAAAGCTTTGATGTGATCATTGGTCAGTGTAATGGTCACTTGTGTCTCTTGGTAACATAACATTAGTCATTTATATTTGTGGGCATTCTCCATAACTATACACTGCTTATTTGTAATAAGGTCTTGGAGAGTCAGACATGACTGAACAACAACAAAATTAAGAACTAGCTCATGTGATCTGCATAGTACTTCCAGCTGTACACCAACTCTTTCTATATTTAGTTAAGTCTTTAGAGAGACTCTGCCACCCCAACAGGAAGTTGATTTAATTTTAAAGAACATTAAAAACTGGTTATACATAGTTGTATACATTGTACTGGCAGTTTTTCTCTACAGTGAATAATTTCTGAAACATTTAGAGCTTATTTTGCACAGCTAGATTAAGAATAACCTAAAAAAAAAAAAAAACACCTTGATTTTGGGGTGACAGGATCTCTTTAAGCCGCTCCTAAAGTGCAAGTCATCTGAACAGACACTAAGCATCCACACATAGTATTTTAAATAATTCTAAACTTGATATTACAGAGAAAAAGCATTCTTAACCTTTATACATTCATTATTTTTTACTGCAGGATTGTCATTTCTTTTCTCAGCTGATTAGGGCTTTCTCGGGAGCGTGCATAATAAGATTCCCATCACTCCTGTTTAAAGCACGGAAAGTACCCCACTTGGTTGAAATTAATTTAAACACCATCACTAATAATACTTTAAAAGAAGTAAACAAATAAGTTATATATGTTTGATTTGCATGGGTTTGAATAGGTTGATACAGAAAAATATTTAAATTACTGTTTAGAAATATTTAATATTACTGTTCAAATGTATATTGTTTATGTTATAAATACAAAAATGATTGTATTGTACGATACATATTTTCTTCTAATAAAACTCTGCTGTCTGCAGTGTATGCAGACACAGACTCTGTAGTACTTGCTGGGCTAAGCCTCATACTAACCAATCAGTGATCATTTCTTAGCAACATGCTGCAGAGACGTGGCCCCTGATAGGTTAGGACACTGCAGTTCTGTGGACTATTTTGCTTGATATTAGGCAGAAATAACCGAGCTTATATGCACTTGTTAATAAAATAAAGTAGATATACAGGGATATTATATATCTAGTAACACCAGGAAACTTCCATATGCCTTTAAGAAATGCTTATTAGTTTCACCTTAAACACAAGCTACTCATATATGAAAGAGTTCACTTAAAGATGTTCCGTTGAATGTGTAAAGGTTTTAGCCCTTGCCTTGTATTGCTACAATCCCTCTGTATACTAAGTGATGCGAGTTGCTGAAGAACATAGAACATGAATGTAAACTGTCACAGCTTAGAACAAAGTTTGATTATCTTATAAAGGGATTCAAACTTTTGACTCAAGCAGCTCAACTTTCATAGTGTTAGTGACAGAAATGAAACTTAAAAAAGCTTCCGCTCCCCACAGACACGGACAAGATACGGGTGAACTAGACAAGTGCCAAAGCTTTTACTTAACCTCCTCTATGAGCTATTTAATATAAAAGAAACAAAGGGATATGGAAGGTTCCTGGATGTTACTAGGTGTATAATATCCCTGTGTATCTATTAACTTTATTTTAATAAGCAGCACTTATAAGCACAGGTTTAATGCCTAAAATCAAACAAATAGTCCCTGTATGGGTCTGTCCACTGTAACATATACAGGTACAAACTCTGTAGGGATGTGCAGTGTAGAATCCTAGCCTGTCAGGGACCATGTTGCAGCAGCATGTTGCTGAGAAATGGCCAATGATTGGCTAGTATGAGACACAATAAACCAGTACTACAGAGTCTATGTCTTCATGAGCTGCAAAGGGCAGACAAGTTCAGAAAATACAGATCTTATAAGCACTTAATTTTATAAAATAATCTACATAAATGTAAATAAATAGATATAAAGGGATATTATAAACCTAGTACCATCCAGATCACTTTCAGTTTAGGAGGCACCTTGCCCATTACGGGCTTCCAGATGCTTCTGGTGCCCTGTTAAGATCTACATTTGTGAATCAGTTTAATCTTCTCTGCAATACCATCTAATGATCTTAGATATCTTCACACATACCTCTCAGCTGCAGGTTGTTTCGGACGCTCATCTGGATCCTCATCAGAGCTGCTTCCTGTTGCATCTGAATCCAACTCGTGCTCGATATGACCCAGGATCCCTCCTGTGGACACAGAAAACTTCCTGACTGCGGCGGCCGTTGGACAGATTCCATTGTTCAATCCAGTGGCTTTTCCAGGTGCGCCGCTCTCCTTGTCCTCAATACCCTTACTTGGAGGACCATCTTGAAGTCTGGCTGGCTTCTTCACTGTCTGCATCCTGTGATTCACAAAGCATCTTATCTGTTGCGTGCAATGTTCTGCAGCGTGCTTGGCCAACAGAATCTGCAAACGCTTCTGATTTCTTTTTGCCCGGTTTAGCAGTGCTTGCTGTTGGTTTAAACATCTTACAAGTACTGAGTTAGTAGATATGTTCTTGGGCACACCTGTAGCAGGAGCGGGCGAGTCACTACTACAAGGAGCAGCCAGAGCCGCCTCCACCTTTCTTCCATTTAACTTACATTTAGGAATGTTATTCTCCTCACCTCCTTGAGTCTCGGTCACTGTTATATCCCACAGTTTGTGTACATCTGCTAAGAGCTGGCTCACCGATCCTGGGAAAAGTTCTCTCTTGACTTTCCGTTCAGGATGAAAACTCACTCCAGACAGCAATGGGTGAGCGTCTTTCTTTGTAAGAAACCTCTGTCTGCACATATCTCGCTCCTCCATCTTCCAAGCAGGGCCGCCTTTATTTTGAAGATTCAAGGCTGCACTGGAAGTCAAAAGAAAGACTGTTTGATAATGTGCTGAGGACTGGGAGCCAACGTGCTTTAGGCTCACAAAGTCTGTCTGCAGGCGCTGCTCTGTGTCGGTGTACACTGTGCTGGAGCCGTTGGCTTTGGAGAGATTGCTCTGCTCCATCGACTTGGAATTCTCCATAAAACTGCTCTCAGAGTTCAGGCTCAGTAAAGACAGGGAAGGAGAGAAGTGAACCCCAGGCCCCTGTGTTGCTGTCTCTGTTAGAGCCGGGGTCATTTTGGCTTCTGACGGTGGCAGGTTGGATTTGTGCTGTGGGATACAGAAACAAAAGGGTTAAATAATCCTGTAAAAAGGAGCAAGAATACACACAGTTTATATATATATATATATATATATATATGGCCCGCTATCTTAATGTCTTATAGCCAACACATTCCACTTACCTCCCCCCTTCTATTACTGTTTTGTAAGTTACATGCTATGCTGAAATGTATTGCTCTTTATTTTACTCTGTTGTATTCTTATCTACAACCTGATCTATAGACGTACTGACCTATCAGGACATTATTCACAGTGCTGGTCTGTTTCTCAAATATGGCCAATTCATTTAGTCTTTCTTGTTTTTCCAATTTTTTTTCTATAAATAAATAAATAAATAATCAGGACATGGAAGGTTCCTGGATGTTATGTATATTTACTTTTATGCCTTTTATTTTATTAAGAAGTGCTTATAAGCTTTGTTTTTACTGCCAAAAATAAAACAAATAGTCCCTGCATGGGTCTGCCATCATGAAGACAGATTCTGTAACGCATGTGCAGTGACCCATACTAACCAATTAGTGACAATCGCTGCAACATGCATCAGAGACAAGATCCCAGATAGGCTAGGACCCTATACTGTAGACCCAGCCCTACTGCACCAGTGTCTGCATACTCTTATAAACACTTAACAAAATAAACTACATAAAAGTAAATAGATACAGAGATATTATATACCGAGTAAAATCAAGAAACCTTGCAAATCCTTTTAAAGCTTTGCCAGAAAAGTCAAATCTCAATGGGATAATCCAGGAAACTTCCACATACCTTTAATTATCAGGGTAGCAAACTAGTCTATTTACAATATAAATATTATGGCAAATGTCTCTTTATGAGATGAAAACAAAAACAAATCTAATCATATTATCAAACCAATAAAGCATGACATACTCTGGTTACGTAATTAATAAAAATTCCAAGACGTGACTGCTGGAATATATATATATAAAAAATAATAACGTCCCCGGCCGAGGTGTAGACCGACACGGCTCACGCTGGGTACGTGGTTAGTTTCCAGTTATTCATCAACAGCCTGGTTAGAAGATCCTAAATCTGGGACGCTGAGCCGCACGGATGAGTCTGGAATTTGTTTTTTAAAAAATTACTGATTTTTTTTTTTTTTTTACGCAAAAATTTGAAGTAATATCTGCTGCAGAACTTGTGTATTGTATTATTATATACTAACAACGCAAATTCTTGCTGGAATTACTACCAGCCCACACACTTCGGTTAAGAGGGTTTCACTTTAACACTTTCACCGCCAGCAAACTTGTTAAATATCCCGGTGTTTTTTCCACTGTTATATAAACCTTGGACCCCAGCCAAAATCCAAGGAGCTCGGCATCATAACCAGTAATTAGTATTACTAACGCCTTTCAAACGTTTTAACGGAAACGGCAAAAAGAAAAAAACATCATGATCCTAAAGCATAGCCGTATATAAATCACACTGCCATCACGATGCATAAACACAACCACAAAGGGGTCTGGCACCCAAAATTATGTTTTGATGTTATTCTTACAGAGCATGAAAAACTAGCTTTATGTGATGTAGTCCATTTTATTTCTAAAGTCCTGGGAAATTCCATGTTGTTTGTGCATTTAAATGCAAAGGAGCAGCGAATGCATATTAATTAGGGTTACAGACATCTTGCCTTTCTCGGTAGTTGCCAAAATAAGGACCCCCAATGTTATCTGGTAGTTAGACCCCTCTCCCACCCTTATCAAGGACTCTGGGCCACCATATTAGTATATAGGAGCTGAACAGTCAATTGTAAATATTTCAGAAATGATGTACTGTAGAGCAAAACTGCTAGTACAATACATAGTCAGTTGTTATTGCTATTTACAATAAAATCAAATGTTGATTGAGATGACACGGTGCCTTTAATTTCCCCGGTCACCATTCCTACACTAAAATTAATTAACAATAAATAGATAGATAGATAGACATAGAGCCAGAGAATTGGAGATAGATAAGCACAGACTGAGGCCGAGAATAAGAAAGTTATATGATAGATAATAAGATAGATCAGATGTCTGCTCAACTTTTGATTTTTTTGTTGTTATGGTAAATCATGTCTTTATAGAGTTTCCTCCCTAGGCCTGGACCCAATCTATCACATGAGTTTTAATAGTTTTGTGCTTTATTTACTATGAATATTATTATTACTTTTTAAGCTACATGACATTTCACAGATGTCACATTAAGTCTAATATTATATATTATTAATATCTAACATGGGGGTCCTTACAGCCCATATCTCTACATTTCCTGTACTTGGGTAATAACTGCAATATGGGTCAAAGCTCATATACTAATAGGCCATATCCACAAGAGGTGTGTGTATATATATACACATTTATAATCACAGACATTAGTGTAATAACCCCACTGACTCACATTTTATTATCTAACACACCCCTAACCCTCAGGACAGCCATATTATAGCAAGCACTGAGTCCTGCCACCTCCTCTGTAATGCTGCTCCACTTATCTACTACTCCTTTACAGGTATTGTCTGCCATTACCACCCACATCATGCCCTCTTATTCAAGCAGTAGTGTTTATTCTCTTATCTACCAAATAAATAAAGACATCGGCATGTCCATATTGTGAGATCTAGATCCTTATCACCTCCACCTGAAGGTGTAGGTTTTTTTTTGTTCACCCCAGATCCAGTCACACCCTCTTAACATCCCAATAACACCCCATCACCTCATGGCTGGGCCAGAAAGGGTTAAACTGCCATCCCCGGACACTTTCAGTTGGCCCCGCCCATGAACAACTTCTGTCACCTAGCCCCGCCCCCTCTGAGGCGACTCGGTCCAATCACCAGGCTAATCTCTCTGGACCCGCCCATGCGCCAGGCCCCGCCCAGCAGCGCGCGCTTCCCGCCTTTCGGAGCTCACGCGCTCTGCTGGGTGTTGCGCGCGCTCTCAGGCCGCGCTCCCGCCTGACGTCCGACATTGAGAAGAAAGAAACAGTAGACTAAGGGGGGATATCCCCGGAGAACCGCTCACCTCCCCTCCAGCCGCGGGACTCGAGAGGAGACGGGTGCAAGGCGGCTCGGGCGATCCCTGGGCCAGCAGTGTAGCTCCTTCCTCGTTGGCGGGCTCTTGGTGAGTGAGTGCAGGCGCCGCCCTCAGCTCTGTGTTGTTGCTTTACTTACCCACAGTCGACGCTGCAGAGGGACAGGACCGCTAGCCAATTACAGACGACAGCCTGCGAGCACGGACAAATCAAATGCAAGATTGGGGAGGGCGGGTCTGGAAACGTCACTTGGCAGCCAATCTAAAGCCCGGATTGAGACGTTGTTATTGCGAGAAGAAAGGTGGGCTGTACTTGGCGAAATTACTTCAAGGAGGCAGCCAATAAGAAAGGTGGGAGGGCTTTATGTTGCGATGCAGCCAATAGGCGGAGGAATAGGTGGGCTCTGCGTCGTGGAGTGGGCGGGGCTGTATATATAACAACAGCAGAGAGGAATGTTATGAATGGGGCACATGGGAGAGTAGTGAGATCTAGTTGGAATCAGAGCTCCGTAACACCTGTACCTCAGCACATCCATTACATGTTGTGACACTCAAACGCGACGGGATTTAGATTTAATACAAATTAAACACTATAATACCCTGAGATGTATTCATAATGTTAAACCTAAATCCTGACCTGCCTGGGGGGTCATTGCTCTAAACGATTTAGGCCCTGCTACAAGTGCTGCCAACAGTCCAGGATTTCAGCTTCAGAGAGAGACTAAAATCCTGGACTGTTGGCGACTGCTGCTTTCCCACTTTACTCCGCGTCTACCTTCAATATACAAGCCAGTGATTTTCTATTTGTGAGTAATAATATTTTATATGCAATTATAGTTTCCTGCAACAAGTTTTGGATAAGTACTAATGAGGGCACTGGTATTTATAGTTGCCACATTGCTTCCTGTCTGGATTCAACGTATCCCCCAACTCAGGAAGTAGAACAGCAGAAACCAAAATGGTAGATTGAACCACAGCTTGATTGTATGTAGTGATACATTAGAATCTATTTATTTTCCAAGTGTAGTTCTTCATAAGTATATAAGTGTGTGACCACTACAGTCATACACTCGTACTGCTGGTAAAGGAATTGTACGTGTGCGGGTACCCTGGCGGTCCAGTGGTTAGGATTCAGTGCTTTCACCGCTGTGACCGGTGTTTGCTTCCAGTCAGGGAAGCAAGAGGTCACACCACCCTGAAACCATGCAGGGTTGGGTATGGTCAGTACTTTGATGGGAGACCACCTAGGAATACTAGGAGCTGTATGCCGTGGCCCACTGGAAAAGGAACTGGCAACCCACTCCAGTATCTGTCATGAATACCAAGTGTGTTGCGGTCCATGAGGTCACAGAGTTGGACATGACTGAATGATCACACAGGCATAAACTACAACCACAAACGTAAAATATACTGTGTTAAATACTTTATTATCTTTACAGCCAGCGATAGATTATCAAAAATTACAGTCTTTTAAAAAACCCAAAATGTTTAAGGCAAGTTCCAGGTCAGAGGTCACGGTGCATTACTTGTCCTTTACAATATCTCTTGCAATCAGCTCCTTCATGATCTCATTGGTGCCGCCATAGATGGGCTGGACACGGGAATCTACGTATGCCCTGCGAGAGAAAACAACGTCAGGATTACAATACTCCCAGGAGCCGGGTACCTCTGTATAAAAAACGAGTACGGAGTAACATTTTATGGGCGCACCCTCTTTGCTTTGTGTTTTTATCCCAGGGTCACATTTAAACCATTCTGTATTATATTATGGGTCACTTTATTGTCCTAAAAGAAGTCCAGACCCATATAATATACCACCAGCTGCCAAGCAAACCAGAGAGAACATCGTATTTATGGAAGGGATTACCAGGCTCAGATAGGATGGAGATGGATTTAAGTTTCATTTACAGAAACAATATAGGCGAGACGTGGCGTGACCAAAGAGGTCCTGGAATTACATATGTTATCAGAACAGAATTTAGTTTTTGGGTGAGTGATAGAAGCCTCCGCCATACAGAGTGCTGTAAAATATTACTTTTGTGTTCACACATCCATGTATATGTTCTTCTAAAAATGAAAAAACATTTCCTATCATAATGCCAAGAAATAATGTTGTTGCACTGAACTCTGGGAAACTGGGCAGGGACATGCAAATGCAACCACAATGCATTCAGTCTTAAATCCAAACAAAAGCACACACTTTTATAGTTGTGATAAATAGTGTCCCCTCCAAATCTAACACACAAGTTGGGTACCAGCCACACACTGATGAGATTCATTAGAGTGGAAAAGCCATCTGTGGGTAGGTCTCCTAACTCCTGCATAATCCATCCTATGCTCTGCTTTAAAGCGGTGTAATAGGGAGCATATGCCTGAAAGAGCAATGTATAAAGTGCTTGTGGATTAAAAGAAGTTAAAATGCATTGTGACTCATTTGCATGTTCCCACCCACTTTCCCCAGAGTGTAGTGCAATAACAGTACTTTTTGAAATTTTGAGCAGAAAATATATATATTTTTTTACTTCTTGAAATGTGAACACAAAAATGTATTTACTAATATACTATACAGATTTATATATATATATATATATATATATATTATATATATATATATATATATATATATATAGTGGATTATTGATTTATTAATATTCAGGATTCACTAGCTTTACAGTAAGTAAAAGCTGGACTTTATACTTACTTTGCAATGGGATACTCCCACATGTAACCCCATCCACCGTGCAGCTGGACACCTTGGTTAGCCACAGTATTCTGGAGATCAGATGCCCTGCAAGACAATGTGAGGGTGTCAAATGGGTCAGGACTGTAGATCACATAAAAATGGCTTGTAGAGTTAGTCTGTACAAATAAAGTACCTCACGCTGCCAACTCAGGTCAGGATTAAAGGAGGACCATATTAATGATTGGAACCTTAAACTGTAGACAATAAAACCACCTAGGAATTTCCTTTCCATTTTGTTGGCTATACCCATTTCTCTTGAAATAGACTTCGAGCCACCAAGACACCTATGTAGGTAGAGCATCCTATCCACTTACAGCCTTATTAAAATTGCGATTCTGCCAGATGAAAAGAGCTCTATATAAGCACAGAGCATATTTATTTTATAGAAGTTTTTAGTTCGTGAACTTCTATCCAAAAGCAAGGTCTTCATGAACTAAAAAGTTCTGTAAAAAAATAAAAAAGATCTCTGTGCTTATATAGAGCCCTTTTCAATTGGCCGAAATGCAATTTAATAAGGCTGTTAGCCGTCAGTATCACAGCTGCCTCTTGAGCAGCTTTGTGAGAGGGAAACTGATACATGGTTGTACCAGCCTCTGACTGGCCACAACTAGTTATGCATTTTATGCTAATTTAGCTTGGCTTTTCAGGGGCATTTCTTAAAATCAACTGAAGATATTTTTGAACATTTTAGGGTAATTTTATTAATGTTTATTCTGGGATTTTTTTTCCATGCACGAAAAACGGTTTTCATACAAAAACTCTTCAGATGCTTCATAATCCAGGAAACTTCCATATACCTTTAAATAAAGATTGCAAGCTTTCACATTACACAATAAATAAAAAAAATGGGGTATATAATCTGAGTTTCCTACATTCATTAATCACCAGTTTGGCCGTTTGCCTTTTCTTCTAACACTCATTTCTCTGCACTTGAGAGCAGAGTGCTTTAGAAATTGACCTTTTAAAAGAAAAAAACAAAAACATCTTTGACTTCAGCGAGGCCGTCTAAAAGTATGGTAACCACCAAACTCTAGGAATTTCTCCATAAAAAGCCCCTGAGCATTTGTCATTGGACCACCGGGGTCGGTAGCACATCGCTTTATTTGCCTAAAATGTCCACTTTCCCTTCACTAGACAATGCCTTGAAAAGATCAAGTGGAAACAAACACCGAACTTGTAAAAGAGCTGCAAGGACAACTCCATGGAGACGGGCAGCGGTAAAGAGATTAACACTTCATGTGATGGACACTGCAAATCTATCAAGAAGCAGAGTTGGCCAAGGAGATCCAATCCAACGAGGGAAGCAAGAAACACGGCAAATACCGGATATGCAAACTTCAAGTTATAAGGAAGACCAGAGAGACTCAGTCTTAGTCATTCCAAAACTACATAGCGAGTTTTATCTCAATATGTATAAAAATAGGTTTGTGTAGTGCAGTTTTTTTTTGTTTGTTTTTTAAAGTCTCTTCTAGGAACACTATGGGGTTTAGCACAGATTACAAGAGATGCAGTTGGTATGAAACCTCCAACAGCACAACCTGGCTCCACACAGTGCTATCCCTAAATCCTGGCCTAGCTGAGGCTCCCAGAATAATTACTGAACGAAGGAATGGTCATGGACTTTAGTTTAATTCTGCAATAAAAAATATCCAACCTGTAAATATTATACAGTGCCTGGCAAAAGTATTCACCCCTCTTGACTTTTTACCTATTTTGTTACATTACAGCTTTAAAGTTCAATGTTTTGTTAATCTGAATTTTACGTGATGGATCAGAACACTAGTCTCAGTTGGTGAAGTGAAATGAGAAAAATAAATATATATACATAAAACTATTTTTTTTTTAAAATAAAAAGCAGAAAATTGTCATATGCATATGTATTCACCCCCTTTGTTATGGGCTTCATAAAAAGCTCTGGTGCAACCAATTACCTTCAGAAGTCACATAATTAGTGAAATTATGTCCACCTGTGTGCAATCTAAGTGTCACATGATCTGTCATTACATATACACACCTTTTTTGAAAGGCCCCAGCGGCTGCAACACCTAAGCAAGAGGCACCACTAACCAAACACTGCCAAGACCACCAAGGAACTCTCCAAACAAGTAAGGGACAATGTTGTTGAGAAGTACAACTCGGGGTTAGGTTATAAAAAAATATCCACATATTTGATGATTCCCAGGAGCACCATCAAATCTATCATAACCAAATGGAAAGAACATGGCACAACCGCAAACCTGCCAAGAGACGGCCGCCCACCAAAACTCACGGATCGGGCAAGGAGGGTATTAATCAGAGAGGCAGCACAGATACCTAAGGAAACCCTGGAGGAGCTGCAGAGATCCACAGCAGAGACTGGAGTATCTGTACATAGGACGACAATAAGCCGTACGCTCCATAGAGTTGGGCTTTACGGCAGAGCGGCCAGAAGAAAGCCATTACTTTCAGAAAAGAAACAAAAATAGAACGTTTTGAGTTTTCGAAAAAGCATGTGGGAGACTCCCAAAATGTATGGAGGAAGGTGCTCTGGTCTGATGAGACTAAACTTTTCAGCCATCAAAGAAAACGCTATGTCTGGCGCAAACCCAACACATCACATCACCCAAAGAACACCATCCCCACAGTGAAACATGGTGGTGGTAGCATCATGCTGTGGGGCTGTTTTTCAGCAGCCGGGACTGGGAAACTGGTCAGAGTTGAGGGAAAGATGGATGGTGCTAAATACAGGGATATTCTTTAGCAAAACCTGTACCACTCTGTGCGTGATTTGAGGCTCAGACAGAGGTTCACCTTCCAGCAGGACAATGACACCAAACACACTGCTAAAGCAACACTTGAGCTCAGACCTCAATTCAAAATCTGTGGTCAGACTTAAAGATTGCTGTTCACAAGCGCAAACCATCCAACTTGAAGGAGCTGGAGCAGTTTTACAAGGAGGAATGGGCAAAAACCCCAGTGGTAAGATGTGGCAAGCTCATAGAGAATTATCCAAAGAGACTTGGAGCTGTGATTGCTGCAAGAGGTGGCTCTACAAAGTACTGCTGACTTTAGGGGGGTGAATATTTATGCACATTGACTTTTTCCTGTTATTTTTGTTCTATTTGTGGTTTGGTCCACAATAAAAAATAAAATAAAAAACACACCAACATCTTCAAAGTTGTGGGCATTTTCTGTTAATTAAATGATGCAAATCCTCAAACAATCCATGTTAATTCCAGGTTGTGAAGCAACAAAACACGAAAAATGTCAAGGGGGTGAATACTTTTGCAAGGCACTGAACAATTAAGCAACAGCAGGACTACAATTCCCAGAAATCCCTGTAAGGTTTCTACTCATTATCAAACCTTGAGATTATACAGACTTTCTAATGTTACCCTTTGTAGTGATGAGGGAGAGAGTTTTTAGCTAAATAAAATCTGAGTGTTACTGAACACGTGTGTCGGAATTATATAAGAATTGTGTCAATGTAATGGGATTAAAACTACCAACAATCTCTGAACTCACTATCTAACAACAAAAACAATATACATTTAGCAGTCAGGAGAAAGTCCTTATACCTATATTACAAAGAATTAATCATGGTGTACTACCGAGACAATGAGTCAGACACGCCATATTTTCATATGGTGGTAGAGTGACTTGGCGTTCCTAACGGTTTCACACACCATGTATTTAACCATAACATTTGAAAACCCCTTATCCAATTCATATCCTTATACATTAGAGAAGTGTCCCTGTATCGCTGGCAAATCAATCTAATGTAAAATTTAATGTTTAAGTAGTTATTTGAAAATAGCGCTATACATATTTTTGTTTAGTCTTATCCAACTCTATTACCCTATAAACCGCAGCATGCCAAGCACATCGGTCAGCCACTGCTCCTCTGAGCTTCATCAAGCTCATACTAACTGCTTCAATGACCTCATCTATCCAAATCCATATTTGAGCTTCAGCCTCATGATCAAACCTTTCAGTGAACAGTTTGGCCTCATTTCCCAAAGTACTGATTTATTGGATCTTCTTGCAGTCCAAGAGTAGTTTTCTCAAACACCACATTTCAAAAGGTGTCAATGCTCTAGTACTCAGCTTTCTTTATGGTCCAGCTATCATGTCCATATATTACTGCTGGGAATACCATAGTTCTAACTCTGCAGACCTTTGTTGCTAGTGCAATAGATTTACTTTTTAATAGCTTGCCCAGACTTGCCATAGCTTTCCTCACCAGATGCAAACATATTTCAATCTCATTGCTGCTGTCACCATCTGATATTTTGGAGCCCAGGAAAATACATTTGGTCACTGCCTCCATTTCTTCCCCATCTATTTGCCAGGAACTGAGATTGCCGTTTGCCATGAACTTCGTCATCTTAACTTTGCGCAGTAGGCTAGCTTTTGCACTCTTTTACCCTCATCAGTAGGTCCTTTAGTTCCTCCTCACTTTTAGCCACCAGAGTAATATCATCGGAGGTTGTTGCTTCCAGCAATATTGATTCCGGCTTTGGATTCATCGAGCCCGGCCTTACACATGATATATTCTGTATATAGGATGAATACGCATGATGTACTCAAAGTATAGGTTGAATAAAGAAGGTGACAATATACAACCTTGTAGCACTCCTTTTCCGATCTTGAACCATTCTGTTCCATATCCAGATTCTTCAGGAGGTGGATGAGATGATCTAATACTTCAATCTCTTTAAGAACTGGCCACATTTTGTTGTGATCCACACAGTTAAAGGCTTTCTAATAGTCTATGAAGCAGAAGTAAACACTTTTCTGGAACTCTCTTCCTTTCTCTATTATCCATTGGACATTGGCAATTTGATTTCTTGTACCTCTGTGGAACTCAGCACCTCTGGTAGTTTCCGTAGTTCCATATATTGTTGAAAATGAGCTTGCTGGGACTCCATCACCTCCTGCAGCCTTGTGATTAGTGAGGCTTCCTAAGGCCAATCTCACTTCGCTCTCCAAGATGTCTGGCTCCAGCTCATTGGAAAAACGATTGAGGTCATCACTGCTGCTTAAGATCCTTCCTGTATAGATGTCCAAGTATTTCTGCCATCTCCTACTGCATTATTTCTATACATATAGATCTTAAAATATATGTCAATTACAGACTCTTTATTTTTATAGATCCCCTACTCTATAATTATTATAACTATGCAGGACCTTTGTTCATAATGTAATATCTTTACTTTTTATAGCTGGTTCAGACTTGTCATAGCTTTCCCCCCCTACGAAGCAAACATCTTTTAATTGCATGTCTGCAGTCATTAAGAAATCTTGTCAGGATACCAGAAAATGTACAAAACCTTCCACCGCAGCACAAAGTACAATAAAATGCTCTGGTATACACCCCAGTGATACATACCAGTATTTCGCCATGGAAGCAGTAGAAGAATCCAAACGTTTCTCTGCATGAAGCTGGAGACAGTTGTCCAAGAAGGCTCGACCCACACAAATCTGCGTCTTCATCTCTGCCAACTTGTGCTGCACAGTCTACAGGAGAGAAGATGTTAATGTAATATTGATACTGCCCCTGGTAACAAATCTGGGATCTTGTCCTCAAGGACACAAAACAGGCTGTTAGACATATGTCTACGTCCCATCATGCACAGTGTATGGTACTATTGCAGATATATACTGGAACTGATCAGGAACAGGGTCTATTTCTAAAAATATCATTTATGTACATTTCTTGCCAGCCTGAAAATTGAATTTTTTTTTATGAGATGTTTGAATAGCTTGAAAAATAACAGCAAATAGAAATGTATGTTTATAGGATTTTGGTTTAAACATAAAAAGGAGCACTTGCAAGAAAAGGTAATTAATTATGTATTCATTATTATTAAACAGCCTAATTATAATATTCATTTTCAAAGGATTAGCCTCCAGCTGAGTGTTTGACTCCTCCCTGGTAAGGTTATTAAGGGGAGGGTGTTTTTTTTTTGTCTTGGACATAGGTATGATATAAAAGCAGAATATTGTTGCCAAGGGAAACCTCTAACACAACAAGTATCCTGCCAATTGGTGGGAAGTATTATGTCTGAAAATTTAGCAGCTTCCTAGTAGCATTACATCACTGGAGATCCCCGGAGTAGGAGGACAGAAGATATGGAATCCACATAACATTCCATTGAAAACCACGTCTTCGTAACTTTCTAAATGGGAGTACATTTCTCCTGCCCAGTATATACTCAGTCATGTGTAATGGAGTAGGTTAGGTAGTTACAGCTATGACCTCTACCTGTAGGTGAGCAACGGTTTTTCCGAACGCCTTCCTCTGTTTCACGTAATTCCTGGTCTCCTCAAACATAAACTCACAGCTGGCGAGGCCCATGTCCCCAATGAGAAGCCTTTCCTGGAAAATAAAGATAGGATAAAACACCAAGATTGTTTCCCACTTAAAGTCTACCTTGGCAATCATGGCCCCTTTCGGCTGTAGCACTACAATTTACCCAGTAGTGGTAAAGCCAAATTAAATCTGAAATGCATTATATTAGAAGCTTAAATAGATGCAATGGCAACAATGGAGCCATATGACCTGGTATTTTATAGAATTAATCTCTTCATTGTATTTAATCTGTTCTTGGGTCCACTCACCTGGGGCAGTTCGGCCATCAAGTAGTAGAAGCCTCGGTTTTCTTCACCTAATAAAGCTTCAGCTGGGAGACGAACATCTTCAAAAAACAGCTCGGCCGTGTCCTGAAAGGAAAACCAAGAACACCAACATTATGGCAACAAACCCGAGCCAGGATCAACACTCTCGTGTACCGTTAGCCAGCCTTTCTGTAAAAGAAGTGTTTGCACATATAGAGGGGCAATACTATGTTGTGGAAATGGTAGTGGGCAAGTGCAACAACCTCCCAGTGTAAATGGGAGGAACAAAGTCAAGCATTCCTGAGATACGCATAAGTCCATATAAAGGATTTGTTTAACCAGAGTATTTTTGGTAGATAGACCAAGTAGACTAGATGGGCCTTTTGGTTCTCATCTGCAGTTAAATCTATAATTTGTACAGACGCAACTTCAATAATGAGCTTTATACATACACACACAAAGCATGACACCCGTTCTGTACCTGCGCCTTCAGTCCAATTTTTTCCAGCTTACGTCCTTTCACGAAAC
The DNA here is from genome assembly GCA_027410445.1 of Discoglossus pictus. Taxonomy (NCBI): domain Eukaryota; kingdom Metazoa; phylum Chordata; class Amphibia; order Anura; family Alytidae; genus Discoglossus; species Discoglossus pictus. Next base: position 112,563,969 of record CM050173.1, read on the forward strand.
CTTTAGTGCCATTGTCCACAAGGAAGAGACTGATGCCATGCGCCGGGGTGCGTGCCTCACGGTTTGTGACAGCAACAACTATCACCACATCACTCATCCAACCATTGGTGATAAATACCTGGAAAGGAACAATAAAGTAAAGATTGTGGCAGGTTTCCAGATACAATACCACAAAGACATGAAGTACAGGTCTGAGTAATAAGGAGACGAATATTTTAACTTCATTTTTATACCAAAACAAATGTTATGGGGGCACATAAGTATACCTAAAAAGTACAGGTAAAATACACACACACACTAAGGTCTCTCTACATAAATAACTTTGGTATCATCATGGCACCTCCGGCCTCCGTAGAAGCCATACCAGTAAAACACATCAGGCCACGCATGAGTGTATACGTTTCCATTTGGTGTCGTCACATGAGGAGAGTCTTCGAAATCGGCAGTCAGTACTCGCTACTCAGTGGGAATACTATAATAAAATGCCCGGACTAAGAAAAGGTAGGGACAGAAATGTTATGTACTAATTAATTCAGAACTGCTTGTGAGAAAAGTTTACAATTAGTTACATTCATTTGGGTTTAGCATTTCCCTTTTAGGCGAGGGTTAATTTGGTTATTTTCATTAAATCTATAGGATACAAATTATCTCTCTAAATGACAATCCTATAATCATTAAATGAACACAGTGGTCTAATATGAATTATATTGTGCCCTATATCTAGGATTAGTTTTAAATCTAACTAAAGTTGGTTTCACTCATTACAGACTGGATTAATAAGTATTTCTAAACTCCATATATATAGGAGGATCACAGGTCTCATATTACCCCATTAAAAAAAAAAAAAAAAAAAGAGAGGAGGAAATATTGTGTGTTTGGTATATAATGGCAATTTAGGAGATTTTTACGTCAGGTATTTTTAGTACTTGTGACTTACCTAAAACTATCCCTTTATGAAGACTCAGCGCCCCAACTATTTTATATTGTGATTTTTTTTGTGTTTTGTAATTAAATTTGAATGGATCAAATAAAAATACAATTTTAATAAGTTGGGTATTGTAACTATATTGCTCATCATGACTGGGACATGACCTGGTATCCACTCGCGCACTGCGGTTGGTGACATTACTATTGGGCTATACTTGTAGATTTACCTAAAACAAATAAAAACCAGATGGACATTATCTACACGACCTAGTCCATATCTGGATCGCTTTCATACATTTTAAACTTGCCCTGAACACCACTGTTTATAGGATGTTCCGTTGTGTTACTTCCACTGCACAAGCCAACCTGCACAATCCTCACCTTACTGCCGTTCAGTATCCAGTCTGTTCCATCTTTCTTGGCGTTCGTACGGACCCCCTGCAAATCACTAATAGGAAAAGAAGCAGGTCAGCTTATGTAGCGCAGAATGACCCAGATTACACTTCCCAGAACACTTTGCTGCTGCAATTCTGCCAACAGCCTCTTGAAAAAAAAAAAAACAATGAAAAATCTTAAAGTTTAATCATATCCAGAAACGAACAGCTAATAAAGGCATTAAATGCCACCTGAAATCCCACAATATCTAGTCAAAAAGGGTGCCACAGAGGCCGGGCCTGCGCAAGCCCGTATACATTACGTGGACAGGAAGGTGCAACAACTGCTTTGGTGGATTCGGAGATTTGATTGGGTAAATCCAAGATCAAGTTTTATGTATTTTTCTTTAATTTTAGTATTAAAGTCAAAATTCAGAGATACTATATAGATAAAGGCGTAATAGTTGCATCATGCTAAAATGTTTTCTTCAGTCAATACAGGGGTAAGTCTGGTCCTGGAGAGTGACAAACAAGCCTGGATTTCAGGATTTCCTTTCTGTGCACAGGTGAGTGGATCAGGATGACTGAAAAAGCAATAGTCTCGCCTGTGCCCAGCAGGAATATCCTCATATCCAGGCCTGTGCTTATCTCTGCAGTAATACATAGAGAACAGATACAAAATATACGCCAATGTCTTAAAGAAATTAAGACCATTAGCAGATTGTTTACACACCTAACAGTACAGTGATAAAGCCCAGTGATTGGTGGAGCAGCCAAGCCCCTTTACAGATAGAGGAGTAGAAAGGATTTGTTGGTGCATTACAAATAAAGGATAATAATAAAACGGATATAGATCACTTGTTTAGTACAATAATCTATACATATAGTATTCAGGATGTAAACATCAGGAGTCTGAGTTTCGAGATATTGCTACAATTGGACGATGGATCAGATCCCCATTCACTTCCATTGGATGCATGGATTACTCCCTTGGTCTGGTTACCTGCCGGCCCCCGGCTCGGTCATGGCGATGGCCCCGATACACTTGCCCGCAGCCATCTGAGGGATGTATTTCTCGATCTGGCTCTTGCTGCCATAACGTGAGATATACGGCATCACGATGTCGGAGTGCAGACTGAACCCGGGGCCGGTGCAGTTCACGTACATCCTGGGGACAGAGGCGCGGTATTAATACGGTGTATAACATCTCACAACCAACCAACCAACCAACCATACATACATACAGTCTTGTGGTCACCAGTTCTTAATGTAAATAGTTTTTATGTTCTTGATAGCAGAACTGGAGAGGTCTTCTTCTCTTCCAAGAATAGCAGTGAGTAACCATTAGAAGAAGACATGTCCGGTTACATTTAACATAAGGACCCGCGTTCCCTTCCTTAAGAGGGTGGATAAATACGGTTTATTCAAAAAGTTATTGTGCGCCTGTAATCTCCCATAATGCCAAAGAGGGACAGTCCTATTCTTGACCACAGATGCACTACGAGGCAGCCTCATGGCCCTTCTGTACAACACTCCATACATATTATATAGGACTGACCCTCCAGACATTCAGAGCTGGAGCAATATGGACATTACAAGAGGGACCATTGGTCAGTATATCTGCTGACACAGCAACACCACTTTGTGATCACTTACTGTTCCTCCCAGACAATAGCAGAAGACAGAATATCACAGCCGATCCCTCCATGCTCCTCAGGGATATTTGCACCCAGAAGCCCCTGCTGTCCAGCCTTCTCCCAGACCTCTCGGCTGACCTGTCCGGCTTTCTCCCATCTGCAAAGACAATAAATGTAAATAAGCAGCTCAAGGGGAGACAATGTCATCATCTGACCAGCGACACAGAACTTTATTATATGGAGATCATCATGTAAAAAATAGCAGAACCCACAAGGGGCTCTCGCGGCCGCCAGGAATTAGGATAGAACCCACGAGGGGCTCTCGCGGCCGCCAGGAATAAGGATAGAACCCACGAGGGGCTCTGGCGGCCGCCAGGAATTAGGATAGAACCCACGAGGGGCTCTCGCGGCCGCCAGGAATTAGGATAGAACCCACGAGGGGCTCTCGCGGCCGCCAGGAATTAGGATAGAACCCACGAGGGGCTCTCGCGGCCGCCAGGAATTAGGATAGAACCCACGAGGGGCTCTCGCGGCCGCCAGGAAAAAGGATAGAACCCACGAGGGGCTCTCGCGGCCGCCAGGAAAAAGGATAGATGCCACTAGGGGCTCTCGCGGCCGCCAGGAAATAGGATAGTACCTAAGAGGAGCTCTCCTGGCCGGCAGGAATTAGGATAGAAGCTAAGAGGAGCTCTCCTGGCCATCAGGAATTAGGATAGAAGCCAAGAGGAGCTCTCCTGGCTGGCAGGAATTAGGATAGTACCTAAGAGGAGCTCTCCTGGCCGGCAGGAATTAGGATAGAAGCCAAGAGGAGCTCTCCTGGCCATCAGGAATTAGGATAGTACCTAAGAGGAGCTCTCCTGGCTGGCAGGAATTAGGATAGTACCTAAGAGGAGCTCTCCTGGCCGGCAGGAATTAGGATAGAAGCCAAGAGGAGCTCTCCTGGCCATCAGGAATTAGTATAATCCACTTAGTCCTGAGTAGTTAGTCCTGCTTATGGAGCCTATAGAGCAGACATTGCTGATTAACGGACGTGTTAGGGTCAAACACTGCTAATGAATTCCAGCATGCCCGGGATAAGCAAGGCTTCATTAAGCCAAGCAATTTAGTAGATAGAATGGGCAGATTAGATGAGCATTATCTATATGTCTTTGCAGTGAATGTCAATAATTCCCAGCTATAACAGAGGAAATATTGTTTCTAGATATTTCCATTTGTTCATAAATGTTTGTCCATCTGTAACGCACTGCATGCTGGGAGTCTGCGCGTTTCTTACTCGTTTTGGACATGTTCACATAGTCAGACTGAGCAACCATGGAAGTGCAAGGATATGATGCTGCATGGCTCCCTCTGGTGGACAAGGAGCATGTGACAGCTTGTTTTCAATGTGGTCACTTCCAGGTAAAGGGTTAAATGCCATTTTGCCTTATGGTCAGTATTTATCGCGGGTCCTTTTCATGTCTCATGTTTATAGTAAATTATTTTCAACAACTAAAAACGATAGTTTACTTTCTAAAAACAATCTATTTCTATATAAAATAACCATTATATTCTATTTTGTTTCATTTATTTTCTGGGAGGATCCTTGGATGATGATACGATCTCCATTCACTTTTATTGAAAGGGGTGACAATGATGTGCAACTAGGATTAAATGGAAGTGCAATTTACAACAGCATCACTCTCCAAGGTGACAATTAAAGGGCCATTGTAATGGCCTAACAGGATGAGCATTAATACAATTCATATCCAATTAATGTATTTGCTTCAGATTAGAGTGTCAGCCTCTGGGCGATGGGTCTAATGGGCTTTACAAACAATCCTATTAGACAGAAGCTAGACAAGAATTCATAAGCTGCCTCCCGGCCAGAGCCAAAGTGGAACGCAAGTCTTCAGCCAATATCTTTATATAAACTTGAGGCTGATAATTTAGTACTGCCTCCCAGCCAGAGCTTATGGTCAGCAGTAGCCAAGTCCCGTCTTTGAAAGTAAGTTTAATACTGAATATTACTCTTTTATGGATTTTATTAATGATGAGCCCTATTTATAATGCCTAGCTCCTGATAGGCTATTACAGTGGGCATTTAAAAAGGGCCAATGTACACACTTTTCATGTTAAACCTATCTTTAATGAACATTAAAAATACCCAAACAGTAGCAAATCAAAGCCAGAAAGTGTAAAAACACAGGGTACCTCTTTAATGGCCATTGCTGCGTCCCCCCCCCCCCCCCACACTCTATCTCATTGTCCTGAGCACTACTTTTTGCAAGCAGAGAGACTGAAAATGTGTTACAAGGTTAGAGGCTCCTAATGTAAACTTGTCCGATATTACGATTATAATAACTAGCGTGAGTGCGTACTCCGTGTGGTGAGGGGCCACCTCCTGCTGGAAGAACCTGCGGGCGCTCTCTCGGAAGATGTCGTGATCTGCGTTGAAGATGCGCCGGGTCCCGATGTCCATCAAGGTCTTGGAGTGAGACGTCTCTGGGCGTGACGGCTCCTTACTGACCTCGGCCTGGCTGTGCTGGTGCCTATGAAACAGGAAATAAACACAGGGCACGCTTATGAGTTATTAAATCTCCCACATCTGGTTAAAGTAAAAAAAAACTGTAAAATGACAACTTCCTATAGGGGCGACCGAGCACTAAAACAGGCTCTACATTGTACTAGCAGATTTTCTCTACAGTAAATCATTTCGAGGGGGGGGGGGGGGTCGCACCCGTGTGCTTGATAAGGGTGAGGGAGGGGTCTAATTATCAGATCTTTATTTTGGCCACTACAGAGACAGATGCGCTTGTGTCATACAGTCATGTCCTACTCTATGACCTCATGGACCACAATACACCATGCTGATCCACTTTGCTTTCATGGCAGAGAAACTAGAGTGGGTTGCCAGTTCCTTCTCCAGTGGGTAACAGCATACATCTCCTGATATTCCTAGGTGGTCTCCCATCCAAGTACTGACCAGGCACATCCCTGCATGGCTTCAGGGTGGTGTGACCTCTTGGCTCTTTGACTGGAATCAAACCCAGGTTGCAGCGGTGAAAGCACTGTAATCCTAATTAGCACATTACCGCAGCTAATTAATCTGTGTGAGCTGCTCATTTGCATATAAATACAGCAACTACAGCAGGGAATTTTCAAGGATTGACTTACTTTAGAAATAAATGGAGAACACAACATAGAGTTAGTTTTTCATGTGATCCCTCTGCTAATACTGTAATACTCAGAGGTTTCAGACAATGCTGTCAGAGCACAATAAACTGATTCAAATATTTATCTGTTCTAGGGTCTTGCCCCTGTCAGCCAAAGGTTTCATTTGTAATTTTTTGGCATTAAAATATAAAGTCATAAATAAAGACTGAGTGCGCCCTGATGGCATCCATGACACTCTGATATGCGTGGGAGGGGGGGGAACTTATATCTCTGCAGGGATAGGAGCGTCACTTATTATTTCACGCTGTCTACTTCTCAACACCGGCTGTAAAGACTCCTATCAAGACCCCCCGCACCTGGATGACAGACAATAGAGAGAAGCAGCTCTGCTAGGTCCTGAAACACCAAAGTGGATAAGTATTGAAGGTCAACTCCAATTAATAGATTTATCACTAATTAAATAATAATTGTGCTGCTCAGTGACCCGAGGAATGTAAGTTATCTAACAATTGTTTTAGATCACTGACGCACTCTGGCTTTTAAAAGAAACCACTCAGTAAATAGCAATCAAGTGTAAGTGTTCATTTAGATAACAAAGTCACCTGATACATGTATTTACTTTATGATAATTGGCTCTGGGATCTTATCTTCCCGCCATCAGTGGAGACCAGCGTGAGTGTTAGCTTTAGGGTCAGGGTAGTGGCAGATGATGAGTTTTACTTCGTAACATAGTGACACGGACCTTGCGTGTTATATACACGCCAGGCAGGTCCAGAGTGAGAACTGCTCTACACCCCTCCCACTGGCCTGTCACAGGCTCTGCCCTCTTAAGGTGGATTACTACAGTTACCACCATATATATCAACAATGATATACAAGCAGAAGGAGTGTTATACAGACCGGGGTGGGACGATAGGATAACATAATGGGGGCTCTGGGATGGGGGGGGGGGGGGGGGGGAGATCAGAATGCGGGACAAAAGATCAGAATGGGGGGACCTGGGGGGGGGGGGCAGTAGGGAGAACAGAATATCAGAACGGGGGACCTGTGGGGGATGGGGACTGTAGGGGGAGGTAGGGAGTAGAAGATCAGAATGGGGGACCTGGGGGTAGGAGATCAGAACGGGGGACCTGGGAGAAGGAGGGGGGTAGGAGATCAGAACGAGGGACCTGGGAGGGTGGAGTAGGAGATCAGAATGGGAGGGATCTGTGGGGGGGTAGTAGGAGATCAGAATGGGAGGGATCTGTGGGGGGGTAGTAGGAGATCAGAATGGGAGGGATCTGTGGGGGGGTAGTAGGAGATCAGAATGGGAGGGATCTGTGGGGGGGTAGTAGGAGATCAGAATGGGGGGATCTGTGGGGTGGTAGTAGGAGATCAGAATGGGAGGGATCTGTGGGGGGTGGTAGTAGGACATCAGAATGGGAGGGATCTGTGGGGTGGTAGTAGGAGATCAGAATGGGAGGGATCTGTGGGGGGGTAGTAGGAGATCAGAATGGGAGGGATCTGTGGGGGGGGGTAGTAGGAGATCAGAATGGGGGGGGGGGTCTGTGGGGGGTAGTAGGAAATCAGAATGGGGGGGGGTCTGTGGGGGGTAGTAGGAAATCAGAATGGGGGGGGTCTGTGGGGGGTAGTAGGAAATCAGAATGGGGGGGTCTATGGGGGGGTAGTAGGAGATCAGAATGGGGGGATCTGTGGGGGGTTGTAGGAGATCAGAATGGGGGGATCTGTGGGGGGTTGTAGGAGATCAGAATGGGAGGATCTGTGGGGGGTTGTAGGAGATCAGAATGGGGGGATCTGTGGGGGGTTGTAGGAGATCAGAATGGGAGGGATCTGTGGCGGGTAGTAGGAGATCAGAATGGAGGGATCTGTGGCGGGTAGTAGGAGATCAGAATGGAGGGATCTGTGGGGGGTAGTAGGAGATCAGAATGGGGGGGATCTGTGGGGGGTAGTAGGAGATCAGAATGGGGGGGGGATCTGTGTGGGGTAGTAGGAGATCAGAATGGGGGGGGATCTGTGTGGGGTAGTAGGAGATCAGAATGGGGGGGGGGATCTGTGTGGGGTAGTAGGAGATCAGAATGGGGGGGGGATCTGTGGGGGGTAGTAGGAAATCAGAATGGGGGGGGTCTGTGGGGGGTAGTAGGAAATCAGAATGGGGGGGGTCTGTGGGGGGTAGTAGGAAATCAGAATGGGGGGGGTCTATGGGGGGGTAGTAGGAGATCAGAATGGGAGGATCTGTGGGGGGTTGTAGGAGATCAGAATGGGGGGATCTGTGGGGGGTTGTAGGAGATCAGAATGGGAGGATCTGTGGGGGGTTGTAGGAGATCAGAATGGGGGGATCTGTAAGGGGTTGTAGGAGATCAGAATGGGAGGGATCTGTGGCGGGTAGTAGGAGATCAGAATGGAGGGATCTGTGGGGGGTAGTAGGAGATCAGAATGGGGGGGATCTGTGGGGGGTAGTAGGAGATCAGAATGGGGGGGGATCTGTGTGGGGTAGTAGGAGATCAGAATGGGGGGGGGATCTGTGTGGGGTAGTAGGAGATCAGAATGGGGGGGGGATCTGTGGGGGGTAGTAGGAGATCAGAATGGGGGGGGATCTGTGGGGGGTAGTAGGAGATCAGAATGGGGGGGGATCCTTGGGGGGTAGTAGGAGATCAGAATGGGGGGGGATCTGTGGGGGGTAGTAGGAGATCAGAATGGGGGGGGGATCTGTGGGGGGTAGTAGGAGATCAGAATGGAGGACCTGGGGGGGGGTAGTAGATCAGAATGGGGGGGATCTCAGGGGGGGTAGGAGATCAGAATGGGGGATCTGTGCGGGGTAGTAGGAGATCAGAAGGGGGGGGATAGTAGGAGATCAGAAGGGGGATCTGTGGGGGGGGGGGTAGTAGGAGATCAGAATAGGGGGGATCTGTGGGGGGGTAGTAGGAGATCAGAATGGGGGGGGGAAGGAGATCAGAATGGGGGACCTGGGGGGGTAGTAGATCAGAATGGGGGGGGAACTGTGGGGGGTAGTAGGAGATCAGAATGGGGGATCTCAGGGGGGGGGGGGGGAGATCAGAATGGAGGACCTGGGGGGGTAGGAGATCAGAATGGGGGATCTGTGGGGGGGTAGTAGGAGATCAGAAGGGGGGGATCTGTGGGGGGGTAGTAGGAGATCTGTGGGGGGGTAGTAGGAGATCAGAAGGGGGGGGGATCTGTGGGGGGGTAGTAGGAGATCAGAATGGAGGACCTGGGGGGGTAGGAGATCAGAATGGGGGGATCTGTGGGGGGTAGTAGGAGATCAGAATGGGGGATCTCAGGGGGGTAGTAGGAGACCAGAATGGGGGGGGGGAGGAGATCAGAATGGGGGGGGGATCTGTGGGGGGTAGTAGGAAATTAAACAATGTGTCACCCACGCCACCTAGTGGCTGCTGGCTGACACTGCTGGTGGACATTTAACAGGAAGATTACAGGCTCCAATATAAGATTCTTACAAGAAAACAGACAGATGGATGTTGATGCCAAACAAATGCCAGGATTTCCCTAATGTGCCAGGTAAGTCAACCAATAACTGCCATGAACACCATCCTGTGCACAGCAGGGAAACCCTGAAGTCCTGGCCTGTGTGCATCTCCAGGATTGATACCGCTTACACCTGGACGCAAAGCTCTAAATTTATACAGATAGAAATATATAGAATTACACCCGGGTGTTATCTAAAAAAAGTGCTGGAAAATTTGGTATTTTAAATTAAATTACATGAAAAAATAAAATAAAAAATAAATAAAAATAATCTCCATTTTCATAAACAGGCTGCATAAAATAACATCGCTGTACACCCTGGGGTGAGGGGGAATTAGCACAAACATAGACAAGTATCTGATGGGACGATCACTTTCAGCACCAGAGGGGTTAATCTAGGCCCTGCTCAATAACTGGGACAAAGTTCACAGCAATGACAGAGCAAGATAAACAGGGTAGGGATGAGCCCTAGGCCCTGAGCACCGGGGCCCCTGCCATGTCATGTATGTAATGCGCAACATCCATGTCATTGTATGTTTGTGAAAAGAAAACAAATAAACAAGAAGAGAATCAGAGCCCCAGGGGGTAGCTCATGTGATTGTTACATTGTATCAAAATACAGCAAAGTATCAACAATGTATCAGACAGAGGATTGGGGAAAATACCAGGTTAGGGCTACATGACACTGACCTTGAACATGAGGGGGTCGAAGGGTCAAGCATTATAAGTGTACTTATATACATACTGTACATATACACACATACATACTGTACATATACACACATACATACTGTACATATACACACATACATACTGTACATATACACATATACCTATACATACACACATTGGAATATATATCAGGCACCTATTGATCAGTACATTCTAATACCACCCCCCATAAGACACAATACAAGGGGTGCAGGGGCTCACCTGGCTGGTGCTGAAGCCCACACTGGGGCCCCCCTATTCACCGCTCTCCCCAGTAGCCTCAGTCTGGCAGCCATGGTGGTTGGTTTCTTGTGATGCAAAGTGCCCCAGTGTTAGGGTGAGGGCAGGAAGTACAGGCTGGGGGAGGGTGGTGCCTTATAGCCCAGCACCGCCCCAGTCTATATTACACGCGCCATCTGGTGGTAGCCTTTTGCACTGCAGCCTAATTACAGCTAATCATCCACTCTCACTTTCATTGACTTGCACATTATGTGCCACATTCCTACAGTTATTGCATATTGTGCTTTATGATGTCACTAGAGTAATGGCTGATCATGTGCTTTACCACTAGAGAGAGATTATAGAGGGGTCCCATTATTTATAAGTAACTGGCAGGTGGTGCAATGTACCAGGGCCCTCTTCTGGCTGGGCCCAGGGCTGTGTAATTTGTTTGCCTTTAATTTTTCTTGTGTAGTGTAGGGGTCTCCTCACCCCAGCCCAACCCACCATGCCCCCACCAGGCCTCATTGGCCTCATTTAAAAAAAAGAGCATTTCATGAAGCTCCAAGAGGTGGCAGTGTGAAACAGTACAGCATACTAGGGATGAGTATAAGGGAAGATGAGAAAGAGCAAAGGTTGCAAAGTGACTGCAAAGTACAATGCAGGCAGAGGAGTTTTGCACCACCAGGATGTAAGGGAGGTAAAGGGTGGGAAGCAGCTATGGGCAAGGGTTTGAGGGGAGCTGTAATGGGAAGGGGTGCTGTTATGGAAAGGGGTCTTGGGGAGGGAAACTGTTATGAGAAGGGGTCTTGGGGAGGGAAACTGTTATGAGAAGGGGTCTTGGGAAGGGGAACTTTTATGGGGAGGGGAGCTGTTATGGGAAGGAGTCTAGGGGAGGGAAGTTGCTATGGGAAGTGGTCTTGGAGAGGGGAGTTGTTATGGGAAGGGGTCTTGGAGAGGGGAGCTGTTATGGGGAGGGGAGCTGTTATGGGAAGGCGTCTTGGGGAGTGGAGCTGTTATGGGGGGAGCTTTTATGGGAAGGGGTCTTTGGGAGGGGGCTGTTATGGGAAGGGGTCTTGGAGAGGAGAGTTGTTATGGGTAGGGGTCTTGGGGAGGGAGCTGTTATGGGAAGGGGTCTTGGGGAGGGGAGCTGTTATGGGGAGGGAAGCTGTTATGGGAAGGCATCTTGGGGAGGGGAGCTGTTATGGGGGGGAGCTGTTATGGGAAGGGGTCTTTGGGAGTGGGCTGTTATGGGGAGGGGTCTTGGAGAGGGGAGCTGTTATGGGGAGGGGAGCTATTATGAGAAGGGGTCTTGGGGAGGGAGCTGTTATGGGAAGGGGTCTTGGGGAGGGGAGCTGTTATGAGGAGGGGAGCTGTTATGGGAAGTGGCCTTGGGGAGGGGGGGGCTGTTTTGGGAAGGGATCTCAGAGAGGGGAGTTGTTATTGGGAGGGGAGCTGTTATAGGAAGGGGTCTTGGGGAGGGAAGCTGTTATGGGGAGGGGAGCTGTTATGGGAAGGAGTCTCGGGGAGGGGAGCTGTTATGGGGAGGGGAGCTGTTATGGGAAGTGGCCTTGGGGAGGGGGGGCTGTTTTGGGAAGGGATCTTGGAGAGGGGAGTTGTTATTGGGAGGGGAGCTGTTATGGGAAGGGGTCTTGGAGAGGGGAGTTGCTATGGGGAGGGGAGCTATTATACGAAGGGGTCTTGGGGAGGGAAGCTGTTATGGGGCGGGGAGGTGTTATGGGAAGGAGTCTCGGGGAGGGGAGCTGTTATGGGGAGGGGAGCTGTTATGGGAAGTGGCCTTGGAGAGGGGGGCTGTTTTGGGAAGGGGTCTTGAGGAGGGGAGCTGTTATGGGAAGGGACTTGGGGAGGGGAGCCTTTATGGGAAGTGGCAGCTGTTATGGGGAGGGGAGCTATTATACGAAGGGGTCTTGGGGAGGGAAGCTGTTATGGGGAGGGGAGCTGTTATGGGAAGGAGTCTCGGGGAGGGGAGCTGTTATGGGGAGGGGAGCTGTTATGGGAAGTGGCCTTGGGGAGGGGGGCTGTTTTGGGAAGGGGTCTTGGGGAGGGGAGCTGTTTTGGGAAGGGGTTTTGGGGAGGGGAGCATTTTTGTTTAAGGGGTCTTGGAGAGGGGAGCTGTTATGGGTGGGAGCTGTCATGGGAAGGGGTCTTGGGGAGGGGAGCTGTTATGGGAAGTGGCCTTGGGGAGGTGGGTGTTATGGGGAGGGGTCTTGGAGAGGGGAGTTGTTATGGGGAGGGTTCTTGGTGAGGAGAGCTGTTATGGGGAAGGGAGCTGTTATGGGAAGGGGTCTTGGGATGGGAGCTGTTATGGGAAGGGGTCTTGGGGAGGGAAGCTGTTATAAGGAGGGGAGCTGTTATGGGAAGGGTCTTGGGGAGGGGAGCTGTTATGGCGAGGGGTCTCAGGGAGGGAAGCTGTTATGGGGAGGGGAGCTGTTTTGGGAAGGGGTCTTGGGATGGGAGCTGTTATGGGAAGGGGTCTTGGGGAGGGAAGCTGTTATAAGGAGGGGAGCTGTTATGGGAAGGGGTCTTGGGGAGGGGAGCTGTTATGGCGAGGGGTCTCAGGGAGGGAAGCTGTTATGGGGAGGGGAGCTGTTATGGGAAGGAGTCTCGGGGGAGGGGAGCATTTTTGTTTAAGGGGTCTTGGAGAGGGGAGCTGTTATGGGTGGGAGTTGTCATGGGAAGGGTCTTGGGGAGGGGAGCTGTTATGGGAAGGGGTCTTGGGGAGGGAAGCTGTTATAAGGAGGGGAGCTGTTATGGGAAGGGGTCTTGGGGAGGGGAGCTGTTATGGGGAGGGGAGCTGTTATGCGTCTTGAACCCTAGTTGGTGGCGGATAAGTCACGCAAGTCATGCGGCATTCAGGGATAAAATACTGCAGCTTGTGGACCATTTTTAGCTCAAGGCAGCTCATCTCATCAGCCCTTTTTTAGTCTAATGTATCGCCCAGTGTCAGTCCCTTCGGGATCCATCCCTCATTCATCTTTATAAAGGTGAGGTAATCTAGACTTTTTTGACCTAGGCGACTTCTCTTTTCAGTGACAAAACCTTCTGCTGCACTGAAGGTCCTTTCTGACAGGACACTGGAAGCGGTTTTTGTCACAAACCACTTTGCCAATCTTCAGTTGGTGCGGAGTCAGCCATTGATCCACCTGTGCGTTCAGGGCAGACAGGAGTGCTGGCCCGGTGTGACTCTCTGCTTTCTGGCAAGTCAACCCCAAGACGGCGTGACACTGCCATATCCGGGATGTGGAATAGTATCTGGGGAGCTGGGGGGGTGCCGTTGATGTGGAGCAAGACGCAGCAGCAGAAAAAGGACTCAGCTGAGGAGGTTATGGAAGAGGATGAAGTAGGAGGAGTAGAGGAGGTGGCAGCAGGCCTGTGTGCAAGTCGTGGCGGTGTCACCAACTCCTCTGCAGAGCCACGCATTCCATGCTTGGCAGGCGTCAGCAGGTTTACCCAATGCGCAGTGTAGGTGATATACCTGCCCTGACCATGCTTTGCAGACCAGGTATCAGTGGTCAGATGGACCCTTGCCCCAACACTGTGTGCCAGAGATGCCATTACTTCCTTTTGCACAATCGAGTACAGGTTGGGGATTGCCTTTTGTGAAAAGAAATTTCGTCCGGGTACCTTCCACTGCGGTGTCCCAAAAGCTACAAAATTTTTGAACGCCTCAGACTCCACCAGCTTGTATGGTAAAAGCTGGCGGGCTAAGAGTTCAGACAAGCCAGCTGTCAGATGCCGGGCAAGGGGGTGACTTTGTGACATTGGCTTCTTACGCTCAGGAACAGCTAGAGGCGAGAGACGGAGTGGCGGATGGTTGAGAGGGGGCAAGGAGGACAGCAGTGGTTGACGTGGATGAAGATGCTGGACCAGGAGGAGGATGGCGGCTTTGAGTTTGTGTGCTGCTTGTACTCAGGTGTTGATCCCATTGGCATTTGTGATGTGACATCATGTGCCTTCGCAAAGCAGTTGTACCTAGGTGGGTGTTGGACTTCCCACGACTCAGTTTCTTTTGGCACAGGTTGCAAATGGCATCGCTGTTGTCACACGCAGACACACAAAAAAAGTGCCACACTGCTGAGCTCTGCAGTGACGGCGTTCTGGTGGTGGCAACAGCATGCGTTGATTGGCGTGCTGTCTGGCTGACCCCGGGTGCCGATGCATGCTGTCTGACTGTGCCACTAGCTCCTTGAGATGACCTCCCTCTGCTTCCAACTCGTCTCCTCCTCCTCTCTGTCTCCCCATCTGAACTTTCCTCCTGTTCTTCTTCTCTTCTAGCGGGCACCCACGTGACATCCACGGACGCATCGTCATCATCATCACCCGCTTCACTTGTATCTGACAACTCAACAAAGGAAGCAGCAGCGGGTACATCATCATCATCACACCGTACGTACATGTGTGTAATGCTGCCTGACTGAGATATATCCCTGTTATCTACATCCTCTGGCAATAATGGTTGCGCATCACTCATTTCTTCAAATTGATGTGTAAATAACTCTTCTGACTGATCAATTGAAGCGGCTGTGGTACAAGTGTTGGTGGTGGCGGCAGGCGGGCGAGTGGTAACTTGAGAGGTGCCGGAAGCTAAGCTGGAGGAGGATGGTGCGTCAATGTTCCGAGCGGAAGCTGTAGAAGATTGGGTGTCCTTTGTTAGCCAGTCAACTATGTCCTCAGAAGTTTTTGAGTTCTGGATAACTGGCCTCTGAACACTGGGCATTATTGTAGGGCCAAAGGGAATCACAGCACCACGACCACAACGGCACCTGCGGATTGGCCTGCCTCTGCCTGTCATTTTTTTTGCGATTAGTGGTACTATGTGTGCAAGCTACTGTGACAACAGATATGAGTGGCACTGTGCACTTGCAGAAGTTGGCAGAGTAGACTCTGTAGGCCTGACACACACGCTTGCAGACAAGTAACTGCTATTCAATGTATTACAGTCAAAATTGTATTCTTTGTTTAAATGTGCACTACTGACTGTTACACCAGATATGAGTGAGTGGCACTGACTGGGCAAGTGGGCACAGTATATGCTGTGAGCCTAAGACACACATGCTGGCAGGCAGGCAAATGAAATTAGAAAAAAGTGTTGCTTTTTTTAAAATGTAGACTGCTGGTACACCACCAGATTGGATTGGTTGCACTGGGCACAGTATAAGTTGTGAGCCTGACACACACAGACTAGCGGTCAGGCAAATGAACTTAGATTTAACAAAATACAATTTTGGGTTTTTTAAATGTACACTGCTGGTACACCACCTGATTGGATTGGTTGCACTGGGCACAGTATCAGTTGTGAGCTGGAGACACGCACAGACTAGCGGTCAGGCAAATGAACTTAGATTTAACAAAATACAATTTTGGGTTTTTTAAAGGTATACTGCTGGTACACCACCAGATTGGATTGGTTGCACTGGGCACAGTATAAGTTGTGAGCCTGACACACACACACTGGCTAGTAGGCAGGCAAATGAACTTAGATTAGACAGAAAAAACAAAAAAACAGACTGATGTTATAGCCCTAAAAAGGGCTTTTTGGGGTGCTGTCCTTGCAGCAGAGATCAAAAGAGTCCTTCAGGACTGTATTGGACACTGTGTACAGTAGCCTAGCTATGGTTTTCCCTATTGAATTAGTATCACCTACACTCAGCCTCCTCTCAGTAAGACTGCAAGTTAGTTATGATTCCAAAATGGCTGCTGTCCATGAGGTTGAAGGGCCTGGAAGGCAGGGTATGATGCTGATTGGCTGGAATGTGTCTGCTGACTGTGAGGTGCAGGGTCAAAGTTTGTTTAATGATAAAGTATAGTGGGCGGATCGAACATTGCAAATGTTCGCAGTTCTCCGCGAACGCAAACATTCTATGTTCGCCGGGAACAGTCCGCCGGCGAACTATTCGCGACATCTCTAGTTACAAGCCTGGACCACTAAACGGCCCTTTATTTGCTTCATTGTTGTATATATATATATATATATGTTTTATTGTTTAGTTGTACAGTCCGACTCTCTGTGACCCTAGGGACAGCACGCCAGGCACATCTGTCAGCCATTGCCCCTCTTAGCTCCATCAAGCTCATGTTCATTGCTTCCTTATATTGTACAATCTCCTTTCCTGAGATAAAACTCATAGTTTTTTTATTTCCAGGATGTCACTGATTTATGTGACTGGGATTTAATTTATGGCAACAAGAAGAAGAAAATGGACTCGGACCCAGGGAGCATGCACAGTTTTCTTCAGCTGATTATACTGAAAACAATTGTCCCAAAGCCCCAGGGGGTAATCAGTAATTGTTGGCAATGATATTTAATTAACAGGAGATATAAATCTCTCTTGTGTCATGTGATATATATGAAACTTATCGAGATGTTATTCTGAGTTGTTAAACTTAGTATAGACAGAAAGGCTCTCGCACAAGGTCAGTTATGTGTAACCACATAATGTCATAGTGTCCTAGTACGATCGGTGGCTTCCCAGTGCGATCGGTGGCTTCCTAGTATGATCGGTGGCTTCCTAGTATGATCAGTGGCTTCCCAGTGTGATTGGTGGCTTCCCAGTGTGATAAAGGGTTTTCCAGTGTAATCAATGACTTCTCAGTACGATCTGTGGTTTCCCAGTGCGATCGGTTGTTTCCCAGCATGATCGGTGGTTTTCCAGTGTGGTCTGTGGCTTCCCAGTACGATCGGTGGTTTCCCAGTGTGATCCGTCGTTTCCCAGTACGATCAGTGGTTTCCCAGTACGATCAGTGGATTCCCAGTACAATCGGTGGTTTCCCAGTACGATCAGTGGTTTCCCAGTACGATCAGTGGTTTCCCAGCATGATCGGTAGTTTCCCAGTGTGATCGGTGGTTTCCCAATGCAATCGATAGCTTCCCAGTATGATTGGTGGCTTCCCAGTACGATCGGTGGTTTCCCAGTACGATCAGTGGTTTCCCAGCGTGATCGGTAGTTTCCCAGTGTGATCGGTGGTTTCCCAATGCGATCGGTAGCTTCCCAGTATGATTGGTGGTTTCCCAGTATGATTGGTGGTTTCCCAGTATGATTGATGGTTTCCCAGTACGATCGGTGGTTTCCCAGTGTGATCGGTGGTTTCCCAGTGTGATCGGTGACTTCCCAGTGTGATCGGTGGCTTCCCAGTACGATCAGTGGTTTCCCAGTGTGATCGGTGGCTTCCCAGTGTGATCAGTGGTATCCCAGTACTATCGGTGACTGAGGGACATTCTGGGATTACAGAACTGATCTTATATCAGAATTTATATTGATCCAGAATGGAAGTACATACTGGAAAAGCCAAAGGTTACAAATACAGTTTAATAATAATAATAACAATAATAATAATAAAAGATCATTCATGAAGTCTGAGCTGGTCAGTGGTTCACAACACTGGTGGAGCTACTGCTGTTGCAATAGGTGCAAAGCACCAGGGACCGCAACAGGGTAGGGGCCCTCGGCTATTGGCAGTAAATGAGGAATCTTAATTTATTAGGCTGATAATCACTTTATAGTGAGGTGACCTGATCACTATATATATACTAGCGACTTGCCCGTCAAAAAATGACGGCAATAGAATTGTAAGGCAGGTAATGTTTGGCACACAATGTAGGTATTTTGGTTGTGTGAGTACCGTCGGCGCTCATTGCGAGCCTCGTGCTGAGCGCCTTCGGCGCTCATTGCAAGCCTCTTGGTTGGTGTATGTTTGGTTATGAGAGCGCCTTTGGCGCTGATTATAAGGTTTGTGCTGATGGGCTTTTGGCTGGCATTGTGAACCTCTCCCCTGGTGTAGTTGTGGTTCTGTAAACACTGTTGGCGCTCCTCGTGAGGCTCGTGCTGAGCGCCTTTAGCGTGTATTGTGATCCTGTAATTTTTGTATTTGGTTTTCTCTGTGTATGTATTTTTTTATGTAAATGAATTAATTATTAAAGTTATAAATTAATATACTTCACCTATTTGTTAGGAATATATGCATTAAGCAATATGCTGAAGAGCTAACAATCTGTTCCTGCAGCATACAATGTAGATATGCACTGTTGTGGAGCTGAGGTGTAAGTGTCAGCAATGTGTGCAGTTTGTGGTGTAAATAGGCTGCGTGCACGAGGGGAAGCTGTTTGTTTAGCTGTGTACTTCCGCATTCTGAAATGGTAATGTTATTAGTGTGCAGTTGGTGTCGTAAAATGGCTGCGATTGTCTATGTGTTACGCAGGTGTGGAGCATTTAGCGTCCTTCATAATAGTGTATTTAGTAGGTCGTACGGGTCTGTGTAAAAGGCGTATGTACTTGGCCGTGTTTTGCGTGATTAGGGGTCATGTACCCTCGTTTTCATTTTTTTTTGGCGGCCATTTTTTCTCTTCCTTAGGGGATTTTCAAGTGGCGAAAATGTTTAAATTCTATTGAAATTGGCGTGTAACCTCATTCCCAGACGTCCTGGCTGTCCCCCCTTGCTGTGTGTGTATTTTGTTTTGTATTTTATTTTGTATTTAGTGTGTTTTTTAATTTTTTCGCTTTGCGTGTTGCAGCCGTTAAGTTCATATTTTTTGCGTCTCGTATTCTTTTTTTCTCTCATTGGCTGTTTTTTTGTAGGTGTTATGGGCCGTAATTTTTATAGGCGATTTTTTCAAAGTGCTACGGGTCTCGCACTTTGAATTGTGTTTTTGAGTTTTGTGTTGATGTGTAGTTCCGCCGGTTGTAGGTATGATGCGCAAGACGTGCAGGGTCGTAAGGATGAGCGCCTACGGCGCTCATCTCCACCAGCGCAGTGAGCCCCCTTCAGCGCTCCCTGCCTAAGTCCTTCAGGGTCGTAGGGATGAGCGCCAATGGTGCTTATCTCCACCAGCGCAGTGAGCGCCTTTGGTGCTACTTGCCTGGCCACAACTGCGGCCATTGCTTCGCGAGGTCCGCAGTTGCGGTTGCAATTGCCCGCAGTTTGCCTGTTGCGTTACCGACGGATTTTGGCGAGACCGGCTGCTGAGAACTATATATCTTAGGGGTGACTTGTAATATCAGTATAGGACTGTGCCAATCTGAGTATATCTGTGTAAATACTATACTGTAACGGAACCCATCACTGTTTTACCCTGTTTTATGATTATTATGGTTAAAATATGATCCTACTATATGTATGTTGGTTTATGCTCTGCAGAATATTAGCCAGACTATTGCAGACCCCTAGCAGAATACATAATCCTATTAGGGTCTCCTAGAGGCAGGAGAGCCCTATTGTGTAAAGTGTTCACATTGTGAAAGATGGAACAAAGAGAAGCATTATCTTATCAATGTCTGTTATTGTATCAAAGTAGCCGGCTAGTCCCTGGGAGGTGTGACCCCACCCATTGTTCTCTCTATGTGTACTGTGTGGCCAAATATGGGCATGTGTATTGCCTGTGGGAAGAGATGTGTAGAAATATTTCTGCATATAACAAAATAAAGGTAGTTCTGCTCCTGAAACTGTGTGTCGTCCAGTTATTGGGATTGCGGTTGGGATATTGCTATTATTTTTCCTGTTGGAAACTTTGCCTGTGGATTTACCATTTACTTGTTCCTGAGCCTCACTGGGATTATAAGCGGAGATGCCCTGGGGAATATTGCCTCTCCGCTACATTGGTTGGCAGCGCTGGGATCCAGACTCACAGAGGAACAAGCATAAATGGAGTACGGATGGAGATTGATTTTGCCACACTAAAACGCTCCACGCTAAAAGACCTCCTGAAGGCAAGGGGTATACAAGCCAGCAATAAGAAGAAAGCGGTACTCATTACTGAGCTGATGGAGGAGTACCGAATGGACGGAGATTCGGTTCCCGAACAGGGGGATTCGGGAGAAAATTCGGAACAAGTGGAGTTCCGGAGGCAGGTACAATTTCGGCTGTCTTTTTATGGGGAACAACCTTCAACAGAAATTATTTCAAGGACCATGACAGAAGTCCAGGAATTTATGTTGAGGAAACAAACAGCCCCAGAACGCAGCTCTGCAATAAATATGCCACAAGAAGGTAAGCCTAAGATACCATACCAGGCTTTTAAAACGTATGTGGAGGCAGAGGAAGATATAGACGCTTTCCTGCAGGATTTTGAAAGACTGTGTGCCCTGCATAGAATCAGCACAGAGGACTGGGTACCGATTTTGGCAGGAAGGCTAACTGGGAGGGCAGCCGAGGCATATCGTACTGTACCTAATGAGGAAATAAGGAACTATAACAAAGTAAAGGAAATTATTCTGGCCAGGTATGCTAAAACACCAGAAGCATACCGGCGGAGATTCAGGGACTTAAAGAAGGTGGAAAAAGACTCACACGCAGAGTGGGCATGCAGGCTACAAAGGGCAGCAATTAGGTGGGTACAAGCGAGCAAGGCACAGTCCATGGAGGATGTGATACAGATGATGCTGTTGGAGCAGTTTTTTGAGGGAGTAACTGGCGAGGTACAAGAGTGGGTAAGAGAGCGAAACCCTACCTCCCTCACCGAAGCTGCCAGGAAGGCAGATGAGTACCTAGATGCACTCAGGCAGCAAAAACCTGTAACAACAAAGACTCCTTTTAAAACCTTTGGGGGAACCAGCTACACCCCAGCCCCACCGAGAACACTGCCACCACCACCACCGCCCGCTGCACAGCCACGTTTCTGCCAGCCCGCTTCTGGCCCCTGTCACCACTGCCAGAAATGGGGACACTATAAAAGGGAATGTCCGCAGCTGCGAGACCGGTCCACCTGGATACGTCCAGGCCCACCACCACCACCGAGAGCAGCCGCAGCCCACCACTACCAGGACATAGTAGCCACGCCATATGGTTCAGCTGTTCCCATTACAACCGTGGAACAATGGGAGGTGCTGCATGAGGCAAATCCAGTCCAGGCCAATGCTGATAATCGGCAGCATCACAGGCAGACCGTATACCTGGAGGGTAAAGCGGTCCAAGGGCTGCGAGACTCAGGGGCTACCATCACCTTGGTAAAAAGTCACCTGGTTTCAAACCAGGCTAAATTTAACACGACTGTGGCCGTCAGGGTAGCCGGGGGAGCAGTATACCGCCTACCCACTGCAAGGGTTAATTTGCATTGGGGAGCGGGGGCAGGGCATGTGGAGGTGGGGTTGATGCCGCAGTTACCAGCGGAGGTTTTATTGGGGAACGATCTGGGGAGGCTCATGTCTGCTTTTGAGCCCCAGACCCCCACTACAGGAGAAGCTTACCCTGTGGTCACCCGCTCACAGACCCGTACCGAGGACGATCCTACAACAGGTCGGGAGACCCAGGTAAGCCACAAGCAGACACTTAGCACTAATGCCACAGAGAGACCCATAGCGTGGGACAACCCCAAAGAGCTTGGGAGGGAAACTAGACAGGACCCCAACCTCCAAAAGTACCGAGCATTAGCCGACGATAGAGTGGATGAGCGGGAACGTTTTATATGGAAAGGAGTTTCTATGGGACAGAGATTGTGGCCCACCTTTTGGACACTGGGATCCTGGATTGTTGGGATGGGATCCTGGATTTTTTTGGGTGGGTGTACAGGGGAAGAACAGTGGACCCTGTGCAATAGGGGCCCGACCACGAGCTGGGGGAGGAATGTACTCTGCAACTTGGGATGGTTTTGCTAAAGGACTTCAGTTCATTTGGAAGGCTGATGCTTCTCTGCTTCATTATTTCATTGTCTGAAACCAGTTTGTAAAATGTATTTTCCCTCTCCTTAAAATGTTTATTGCTGTGAATGCTGTATGAAGTGTGCGTTTGTTTTGTTCTTGAAATGTGAGGAAATGTGAATTGCAGTAATGCTGATGGGTTGTCAAACTGTAGAAGTGACCAACAAATCGTTTTGTCCGGACATCCCCAGGCCGATCCTTTGGGATCAGACCGTGTATGCCGGCTTAAGGTCACGGGGGAGGTGTGTAACGGAACCCATCACTGTTTTACCCTGTTTTATGATTATTATGGTTAAAATATGATCCTACTATATGTATGTTGGTTTATGCTCTGCAGAATATTAGCCAGACTATTGCAGACCCCTAGCAGAATACAAAATCCTATTAGGGTCTCCTAGAGGCAGGAGAGCCCTATTGTGTAAAGTGTTCACATTGTGAAAGATGGAACAAAGAGAAGCATTATCTTATCAATGTCTGTTACTGTATCAAAGTAGCCGGCTAGTTCCTGGGAGGTGTGACCCCACCTATTGTTCTCTCTATGTGTACTGTGTGGCCAAATATGGTCATGTGTATTGCTTGTGGGAAGAGATGTGTATAAATATTTCTGCATATAACAAAATAAAGGTAGTTCTGCTCCTGAAACTGTGTGTCGTCCAGTTATTGGGATTGCGGTTGGGATATTGCTATTATTTTTCCTGTTGGAAACTTTGCCTGTGGATTTACCATTTACTTGTTCCTGAGCCTCACTGGGATTATAAGCGGAGATACCCTGGGGAATATTGCCTCTCCGCTACATATACCCTCCTGGTCTATTAATGGGATCTGTTACCTGTAGGTGGATATTATACAAATATAAGGTGTTATACAGATATAAGTTATTATACAGATATAAGGTGTTATACAGATATAAGGTATTATACAGATATAAGGTGTTATACAGATATAAGGTGTTATAAAGGTATAAGGTGTTATACAGATATAAGGTGTTATACAGATGTAAGGTGTTATACAGGTATAAGGTGTTATACAGATATAAGGTGTTATACAGGTATAAGGTATTATACAGATATAAGGTATTATACAGATATAAGGTGTTATACAGGTATAAGGTATTATACAGATATAAGGTATTATACAGATATAAGGTGTTATACAGGTATAAGGTATTATACAGATATAAGGTGTTATACAGGTATAAGGTGTTATACAGGTATAAGGTATTATACAGATATAAGGTATTATACAGATATAAGGTGTTATACAGGTATAAGGTATTATACAGATATAAGGTATTATACAGATATAAGGTGTTATACAGGTATAAGGTGTTATACAGGTATAAGGTATTATACAGATATAAGGTGTTATACAGGTATAAGGTGTTTATACAGATATAAGGTGTTATACAGATATAAGGTGTTATACAGGTATAAGGTGTTATACAGGTATAAGGTGTTATACAGGTATAAGGTATTATACAGATATAAGGTATTATACAGATATAAGGTGTTATACAGGTATAAGGTATTATACAGATATAAGGTATTATACAGATATAAGGTGTTATACAGGTATAAGGTATTATACAGATATAAGGTATTATACAGATATAAGGTGTTATACAGGTATAAGGTGTTATACAGGTATAAGGTATTATACAGATATAAGGTGTTATACAGGTATAAGGTGTTTATACAGATATAAGGTGTTATACAGATATAAGGTGTTATACAGGTATAAGGTGTTATACAGGTATAAGGTGTTATACAGGTATAAGGTATTATACAGATATAAGGTGTTATACAGGTATAAGGTGTTTATACAGATATAAGGTGTTATACAGATATAAGGTGTTATACAGGTATAAGGTGTTATACAGGTATAAGGTATTATACAGGTATAAGGTATTATACAGATATAAGGTGTTTATACAGATATAAGGTGTTATACAGGTATAAGGTGTTATACAGATATAAGGTATTATACAGGTATAAGGTATTATACAGGTATAAGGTGTTATACAGATATAAGGTGTTATACAGGTATAAGGTGTTATACGGATACTAGCGACTTGCCCGTCAAAAAATTACGACAATGAGATGTGTATTTTTGGAAAGTTGTTTAGTTATTAATATACATATTTGACACTTGTAAGTATTGTGATATTAAACATGTTTAGTTTTGTAAAATGTTCTGTTGGTGAACAATAAGTCTTAAAGCATTTTGTTTTCAAAGTATTAACATTTGAATGTAAGAACAGTTGAACTTTAAATTAATCAGTATTGTAAACTTGAGGTAATCGTTTTTTAACATGCAATTTGTATCTGAAGAATTGTTAACTTCAATATACATTGAATCCAGAGGAAAACAAACAGTAAAAACCCTTGTTCAAACGTACACAATTTTAACATGAACTTTGTAATATATGTAAGTAAGAAACTTGAAAGTATATTTTTTTTAAACTTGAACTTTATTATCTGTGTAACTTTGGAACTTGACAAAACATTTGTAGAAGTTGGAACATTATATACAGTAACATAGTGAATATTTTTTTTAACATAATTTTGTATTAAAAGTATTAACAGTTGAATGTAAAAACAGTTGAACTTTAAACTAATCAGTATTGTAAACTTGAGGTAATGTTTTTTTAACATGCAATTTCTATCTGCAGAATTGTTAACTTCAATATACATTTAATCCAGAGGAAGACAAACAGTAAAAACCCTCCTTGAAACGTACCCAATTTTAACATGAACTTTGTAATATATTTAAGTAAGAAACTTGACATAACATTTTTTGAAACTTGAAGTTTCTTATCTGTGTAACAAAGGAACTTGAAAAAACATGTTTACAACTTGGAACATTATATACAGTAACATAGTGAATTAATATTTTAACATAATTTTGTATTCACATTTGAATGTAAAAATAGTTGAACTGTAAACTAATCAGTATTGTAAACTTGAGTCTATGGTTTTATAACATGCAATTTCTATCAGAATAATTGTTAACTTCAACATACATTGAATGCAGAGGAAGGCAAACAGTAAAAACTCTCCTTAAAACGTACCCAATTAAATTAATTCCTTCCTGACCCCATGAACTGGCGATAAACATTAATACAGGGAGTAATCTTAACATAACAGACAATATTTGCATTGTGTCTTAAAACGTGGTTGAGCTCTTAACATGAACTTTGTAATATGTTGAAGTAAAGAACTTGAAAATATTGTTTTCAAACTTGTAACATTGGAAACAGTAACATAGTTAATTAACATTTTAACATAATTTGTAAAAATAATGCAAGGTAAGTGTTTTGTAAGGCGAATCATCCATACACAGTACTTCCATTAAGTATGACTGAATTGTTTATTGTTTTGTATTTTTGAATGCTTTTAAATTTGTTTTGCATGGGTTTTATTTCTTTAATGAAAAGTTATAGTACTTCATAGTAGACAATGTTTTTATTAAAAATACGTCCATCTTCTAATAAATCACCTTGACTTTCATTCTTTTCAATGTAAACTTTAATAGCCTGTGGATTTTTGCACCGTGACAATGCAACGTACAATTGACCATGTGCAAATACTGGTTCTTCCAAGAAAATACCCACAGATTTGAACGTTTGACCTTGTGATTTTTTTAATGGTCATGGCAAATTACTATATATGCTCTTTTTAACATCCTATGTCCAGTCACACATCTATCTATTATGGTTCCCCCATCTGCTGATGTTGCTCCATCCACTATGCTGCTAATATATATGGACTATTCTTTTCTTTGTCTAGACCTATCCTGCTATACAACCATTCACTCATAGGGTTAATTGAGGTGTAGCAATATAGGTAGTACAGGTAACCATGGCTACCATATGCTTTAAATAGCCTCCAGCCCCTACACACGCCTTAATCCTTTGAAAAAGACGTTGAATACGTAAAAACATGTTAGGACGTAGGCTAGCGTAACGTGACGTCATCACGCACGACGCAACTAGACAGCGCAAATCTCCCCAGCGCAGGGAGACGCTGATACACTATACATGAGTATACAGAGAGTGAGCTTGTCTGGAATGGCCTAAATTATACTTATACCACTAAAATAGTCGTGGTGTTATACTCTAATAAGAGGAAATGAAGTATCTGGATATTTAAGAGCCAAAACGCTTGAATGGCTTAAATTATACTTATACCCCTCAAATAACTGGGGCACTGCACTTTAATAAGAGGCAATGAAGTACTTGGTGATTTAAGAGCCAAACTACAGAAGTTTTGTATGCAAATAGATCTGCTGCTCAGAAGTATACTACCACGCTATCTATATTTTCCTAGTTTATGATATACTATGTCACACACTTTCACTAGGGAAGTATATTCATATATAGCACAAGTGGATATAGGAAGGTTTGGCCTATTACTTTAACGATATACACCCTTTTTTGTATAGTACTTCAAGCCTGTACCCAGTCACTCTCTGTTTCTCATTCATAATACTGCTTAAAACCCCACTTTATGAGTGACATTTGTCCAGTGGTCATTAGGTTTGCAGTTTTTTCTGTCCAAATGAATTTGTACAGTTTGTTTTTATCTTTTCCCTTTTTAAAGTTTTTAATCGTCGGTGTTTTCATCAAACTAATAAAGTTAAACATTTTACCATTGCCCACTCTTTTTGCTATATATATTTAGAGTGTTATGCACTAATGGGATCTATTCCCTAAAGAATTATTTTCTGCTTGTTGAATAGGTGGTTTAATCCACATTTAGGGTTGCAAATTAACAAGTCTACACTCAAACCCTTATACCCTAATTCCCAATAAGGAACATGGCAGGATCTAACATTACCAATCTGGATTTTACACAATTACAAATAGAGGCAGAGGCTACTTTTCTGCCCTCTATACAACCCAGAATAGAAAATAAAGATGTTAATTCAGCATTCTATGAACTTCAAAAGAATATGAGAAAACAAATTAAATCCATTTGGGAAATATCCAGTCTACAAAATTATATAAAAAATAAACTGATTCCTAGAGGCCTTAGAACCAACATCACACCAGCCTTGAATATACATGATGAAATGTTCATGTCTAAATGGAAGGATATCCTTTTAAAATGTTCTATGGAACTTATGTCATTAATTATTGAAACTCAACAAAACAATCTTGAAAACATTAAAAAAAACTGTGATACTCAACCAAGTGGAAGTTGATAAATTTAGAGACATCTCTGACTTTGAGAATTTATGTACTAAATTGAACTCAAACATAGAAAAGTTCAAAAAGGACATTAAAGATCGAAAACATAGGAAATTCTTAAGAGATCAAAATGATTTCAAAACAGGAAGAATATACAAGAGATTACCATCAAATCCTCAATATCAAACAGGATCTGAGTTAAGTTCATCTGACTATGACACCTCAGATATAGAGGACCATACTATCAGAAAGAATGTTAGGGGTGCAAGAACCTATCCAAAAAGAGGAATATATAAAGACAGAAATCCCAACTGGAAGCGAGAACAATATGAATTACGCTCCAGAAGGAACCAATATGAATCTGATAGACAGACAGGATCACATCCTATGTATGATAATGAAACCCCCTCATATCCTTTTTTAGGGAGAGGACGATCTCAAACAAGGAGATCAATACAAATCAATACCAATCAGTTCCTTTAGATACTGACAAGTCAGAGGATACTCTGAGAATTATAAACCTTTCCCACTTTGTTTTACAAAATGATCATATTACAGTTTTAAGTAAAGGCCTTACATTTGTACCAACATCTAAGGCAAATATCTTTACTCATATTAAAGATTTAAACCTTTTCTCTAGGAAACTAGCTCTTCATAAATTTTATAAAAGGAAACAAGATAGAGAAATTATGAGTTTGGGAGTTCCACAAGATGACATAGAAATAGTACAAGGCCTTATAGAGCTTTTGGAGGAAAATTGCACTCCAATTATTGAACCTAAGAAATGGAAGATTAAAAGCACTTTTACTCCTCCACTCAAAGACTATGCAAATATTTGGGTTTTTTTTACAGCAAGTCTCTAAGGACATAGAGGAAATTGACTACAGGAGTTACAAGAAAGAATATAACCTTACTAAACTGGAATATCAAGCTCTTATAGAACTCAGGGATGATGTGTCTATACACATCAAGACAGCAGATAAGGGAGGTAATATAGTCCTCATGGACAATGATGACTATAAGGAGATGTGTATGAGAATTTTAAAAGATAAAACTACTTACAACATCATTACAAAAGATCCGACTCCCGAATTTAAATTGAGACTCAAAAACATCCTAGTAGATGTAAAAAATAAGGGAATAATTGATGATCAGACATTTCAATTTTTGTTTCCCAAATTCCCTATGGTCTCAGTGTTTTATTCTCTCCCAGAAGTTCACAAGAAAACTCACCCGATCCCAGGTAGACCTATAGTCTCTGGGACTAACAACCTTTCCCACAATTGTAGTATATTTGTGGATTATCATCTTAGAGAATTTGTGATGGGCTTACCATCCTATGTCAGGGACACTCATGATATTCTCAGGCAATTAGAAGATCTATCTGTACCCCCTGAATCATGGCTGGTGTGTATTGATGTTGAGGCCTTATACAGCAGCATTCCACATAGTCTTGGAATCAATGCAGTAAAATACTTTCTACAGATGAAAGGTTCTCCTTTTGATGAATTAAACATATTGTTAATAGCATTACTGCAATATGTTTTAAAACACAACTTCTTCCTATTCAACCAACAGTGGTACCATCCACAACAAGGAACAGACATCCGTACACCATGTGCCCCTAGTTATGCGAACTTGTTTTTGGGGTGGTGGGAAGATAAATATATATATGATGACAATGCACATCCCCTTGGAGCAAATATACTCGTCTGGAGGAGATTTATAGACAATATTATCCTGGTCTGGACTGGTAACAGACAGGATTTGAGTTCATTCATACAATTTCTGAATACAAATGAACTAGGCCTCAAATTCACCTTTGAAACCAGTCAGAGCGAGATCTCTTTCTTAGATTTAATAATTAAAAAGGATGAAAGAGGGAAAATATGTACATCTACATTTAGAAAAGAAACAGCATCTAATACTCTGCTGAAATGGGAGAGCCAACACTTTGAGCCACTCAAGAGGGGAATTCCTAAGGGACAATACCTCAGGATTCGGAGGAATTGCAGTTCAGAGGAAGAATTTAAAATTGAAGCGAACAAACTCAGAGAACGTTTCAAAGCAAGAGGTTACCCTAACAGAAGCCTAAAGTTGGCTTATGAACATGCTATGAACTGCAATAGAACCGATCTGCTAAATATAAATAGCAAAGCTCAAGGTAAAATGTGTACTCCCACTAATAACACTATATCTAATGAATCTAAGATTACTAGATGTATAATGACATTTGGTCATGACTCTGAAATAATTAGAAACATTCTTTCTAAACACTGGCATCTCCTTACAAGTGACAAAGATCTTAAAGACACTCTTACTTCTAAAGCAAGCATCACTTATAGAAGAGGAATGAACATTAAGGATATGCTTGTGCATAGTTTATACACAGACAAGAAATTTGAACCTAAAACTTGGCTCCAACCACTAAAGGGAATGTATAAATGTGGGAACTGCAAATTTTGCAAATTTGTGAGACCCTGCAAACATTATACACATCCGATAAATGGTACCACTTTTGATATTGATAATTTTTTCAATTGTAAATCATCAGGAGTGATATATATAGCTACTTGTTTATGTAACAAGATCTATGTAGGGAAAACCTGCAGGGAATTCCGTCGAAGATTGGGGGAACATATATATTCTATTAAAAACGAATATGACACTCCCATAGCAAGACATGTGAAATACTGTCATAACAACAATCCGGAAGTACTCAAATTTTGTATTATTGATTCTGTGAAATCAGGACCTAGAAGGGGTGATTTTCAAAATAAATTACTACAGTGTGAATCAAAATGGATTTATAAATTAAGAGCACAAGTACCTGATGGCCTAAATGAAGGCTTTTCTTATACGGCCTTCATTTAGCTTATGTGTTATTTTCATCTCACATGAGTTGTCCATATAGGCACCTTTTTGGGTCCTGGACTTGGACCCTCTGATTATATGAGAAATATAAACAAGTATTTCCTGAATCAGGATCATGGAATATGCACTTTACTTAATTTTATATATATATTTTATATTTTTTATTATATATATATTTTTTATCCACTGACATCACTTTCCAGGTAGATGTGGTCTACTAATGCGTCACACCTTACCCCAAATAGCATTATTCTTTACACTTTGGTCTCACGTGACTATGATTTAGTGGTTTATACCATTATACTCACATTCTTTGTTTTTATCATATATGGCCATATTAGATTCTTTTCTTGCCATTGATTTATTCATGCACTAAGTCACTTTCCACTATGGTCTCACAAATATGTCAGTTTTGACCTAGTTATGTTTTACAACTAGGGTCCATATACCCTGGATATTTTATGCCTTTATGTAGCGTTTTTCAATATATTCAGTTATTTCCACGCACAACAGGCACTTTATCACTTCACACACCATGATATATTACTATATATGCTCTTTTTAACATCCTATGTCCAGTCACACATCTATCTGTTATGGTTCCCCCATTTGCTGATTTTGTTCCATCCACTATGCTGCTATTATATATGGACTATTCTTTCCTTTGTCTAGTCCTATCCTGCTATACAACCATTCCCTCATAGGGTTAATTGAGGTGTAGCAATATAGGTAGTACAGGTAACCATGGCTACCATATGCTTTAAATAGCCTCCAGACCCTACACACGCCTTAATCCTTTGAAAAAGACGTTGAATACGTAGAAACATGTTAGGACGTAGGCTAGCGTAACGTGACGTCATCACGCACGATGCAACTAGACAGCGCGAATCTCCCCAGCGCAGGGAGACGCTGATACACTATACATTAGTATACAGAGAGTTAGCTTGCCTGTAATGGCCCAAATTATACTTATACCACTAAAATAGTCGTGGTATTACACTCTAATAAGAGGAAATGAAGTATCTGGGTATTTAAGAGCCAAAACGCTTGAATGGCCTAAATTATACTTATACCACTCAAATAATTGTGGCACTGCACTTTAATAAGAGGCAATGAAGTACTTGGTGATTTAAGACCCAAACTACAGAATTTTTGTATGCAAATAGATCTGCTGCTCAGAAGCATACTACCACGCTATCTATATTTTCCTAGTTTATGATATACTAGGTAACACACTTTCACTAGGGAAGTATATTCATATATAGCACAAGTGGATATAGGAAGGTTTGGCCTATTACTTTAACGATATACACCCTTTTTTGGATAGTACTTCAAGCCTGTACCCAGTCATTCTCTGTCTCTCATTCATAAAACTGCTTAAAACCCCACTTTATGAGTGACATTTGTCCAGTGGTCATTAGGTTTGCAGTTTTTTCTGTCCAAAGGAATTTGTACAGTTTGTTTTTATCTTTTCCCTTTTTAAAGTTTTTAATCGTCTGTGTTTTCATCAAACTAATAAAGTTAAACATTTTACCATTGCTCACTCCTTTTGCTATGAAAACCTCTTGGCACAAAAAGCTCCCCTGACAAATCTTTATACTGACCCTGGATGTATTTATATAAGGTAATCATATCTCCTCTTAGAAGCCTTTTTTCTAGAGAAATAAAGTTTAATTTGTTTAGTCTTTCTTCATAACTTAGCCCCTCCATTCCCCTTATTAGTTTTGTTTCCCTTCTCTGTACCTTTTCCAGCTCTAAAATGTCCTTTTTATGAAGTGGTGCCCAAAATTGTACTCCATATTCCAAATGAGGGCGTACTAGAGATTTGTATAGTGGCAGAATTATATTTGCTTCCCTGGCTTCTATACCCTTCTTAATACATGCTAATATTTTATTTGCCTTTGCAGCTGCTGCTTGGCTTTGAGCACTGTTACCTAGGTGGTTGTCCACAAGCACTCCCAAATCCCTTTCAATATCTGATACACCTAGATTTGCTCCATTAAGATTATAAATTGCATGGCTATTTTTCCTTCCCAGATGCATAACCTTACATTTATTCGTATTAAATCTCACCTGCCATTTAGATGCCCATTCCTCAATTTTATGTAAATCCCCTTGGAGGGAAAGCACATCGTTATCTGATTTAATTACCTTGCACAACTTTGTGTCATCAGCGAAAATGGAGACCCCACACTCCAATCCTACCTCTAAGTCATTAATAAATATGTTAAAAAGGAGAGGACCTAATACTGAACCCTGAGGAACCCCACTTACCACATTAGTCCAATCGGAGTATGTTCCATTTACAACAACCCTTTGCTTCCTGTCTTTTAGCCAGCTCTCAATCCATGAGCAAATATTTACTGCAATTCCTGTATCTCTTAGTTTGCACAATAGTCTCCCATGTGGCACTGTATTAAAAGCCTTTGCAAAATCCAAAAAAACTACATCCACTGAGTTGCCTTGATCCAGGTTCCTACTAACCTCCTCATAGATACTAATTAGATTTGTTTGACATGACCTATCCCTCATAAATCCCTGTTGACTCCTATTTATAATCCTGTTCAAATAGACATATTCTTGTATATTATCCCTTATTAACCCTTCTAAAAGCTTCCCCACTACAGAAGTGAGGCTCACTGGTCTATAATTCCCCGGATTTGCTCTTGCTCCCTTTTTAAATATAGGTATCACATCAGCTTTTTTTAGCCAGTCTAATAGCCCTTTTGCTGCCTTGTTGATTTCCTTGTATTCCCGTAAAGCAGTCTCTGTTCCCTCTTGTTTGTATAATTTAAATGCCTGTTTTTTACTCCGTATCTTGATCTTTAAATCATTGTTAAGCCATATGGGTTGTGATTTACTCCTTTTACTTTTATTCCCACACGGTATATGCGATGTGTATGTATATTTAGTGAGGATTCAAATGTTGTCCATTTATGTTCAGTGTTTTTACCTATCAGTTCTCTGTCCCAGTCTATACTTTGTATTGCTGCCCTTAGACCGTTAAAATCTGCCCTTTTAAAATTAAGAGTTTTTGTTGGCCCCTTAAAATGTTGTTTTTTTAATTCAATCTCAAATGAGACTGTGTTGTGATCACTGTTTCCCAAAGGTTGCCCTATTTCAACATTTGATACTATATCAATATTATTTGTGATTAGTAAATCTAAGATAGCTTCATTTCTAGTAGGCTCCTGTATAACCTGGGCCAAATAATGATCCCTGAGTGTACTCAAGAACCTGCTCCCCTGGGGCGGAGCCAGCGTCCTTAACAGCAGGACGTTTGAGGGGAGAGCTCCGTCAGAGTTGCCTGACATTTGGGCAATATTGCCCTGTAAACCCCCTGTGACACCCCCAATAACATCAGGGGGCACCAGGGGAAGCCGTCGGGCCCCCAAATAGTCGCCCCGACTACCGGAACGAGGCTCCAGGAGAGTGCAGGAGCACTCCGAACTCAGCAGCTGCTGCATAGCAGGGGAGCGTCCTGCGTGACTGCTCTGCCTGCTCCCCCAGCACAACGCAAAAAGAGGAGACTCAGGCCGGCCAGGGGCAGCACGGAGGCACAGCAAGAGATCAAGGTAGGCTGGATCTGCCAGGGGCTGCGGGGGGAGACCAGGAAGCACTGGGCCGCCATCTTGACAGGCCAAAGCAGGCCTAGCCAGAGGGAGAACTCCCTCTACAGACACCCATAGCAACTCCCAAGACAACCGAGGGGCAGCAGGGGGATCCCACGCACCCTAAAACCCCCCTGAGAGAGAAGGCAGGGCTGCATAGCAGCCACCAATACAAAGAAGAAGGGGGAGAGGTTAAGCCCGCGAATCCACGGACGCCATTTTGTGGCACCTCATGGTGGAAGGGGAACAGACACAGACAGATCCCAGCTGACCTACACCCAAGACTTCAACCCCCAGGAAGAGCTAACCCCTCTGGACACCCCATACTGGGTCTTGCCTCTCACACTGTGAAAGTTCATTGCACTAAAGGAAAGCATCATCTACTACCTAGTCTGAAACTTTAACCCTGACAACGCCAGACCCTGCACTGAGCTCTACCGGGCAAGAAGTCACTGCAACTTTACTAAGGAAGAGGATCCTGCCACCCTCTGGGTTCCACACAGTGACATTTCTACACCCTGACTTAACAACCTCAGACAACCCTGCAGTTAAATTTTTGTGAAATCCTGTGAAGATTTGCATGAACATTGCTGCAGAGAGCCGTTGCTGCCACCCTGTGGCCACTCAGTAAATCTGATGCTGATGTGGGCCAAGGCAACCAGCCTGAAAGCCCCCTTCCAGTTGCTCCTGGCGGAGCCTGCAAAGACCGATATGAAGCACTGAGCCAAGAGATGTGATTGAAGCCTGACAGGAGGCCTTGACTAACAAGCTACAACGACCGATCTTACACGAGAATACAGCTTCTGGCCGCACCAACCTAACAAACTCTACAGCTACGCACTCCTGAGAGAACTGGTAGCAGAGAAAGCAAGGGGAAAAATACTACAGCTCCTGTAACAAGCACATCTCCATCTTCAGAAATGAAGAAAAGTAGAAAGAACTCCTCCGCAAAGGGCATCCGAGAGCACTTCACACCCAAAGCAACAAAGCCGCCATCTCCACTGGATTCAGCTTCAGACCACTCTGAATCATCTGATCAGGAGGAGATACCCAAGAGGTCAAAACAACACATAGACCTATCGCCTAGGGCCATTGCAACGATAGAACAGCTTCTAACCAAGGCACTAGAACCCTTAAGAAATGACCTGAAAGAACTGGGGCAGAGGACCCAACTTCTGGAGGAGATGGTGGATCAGATGGGAGAAGCGCAGCAACATGACAGGTCTGCCATAGACCAGAACTCGTATAACATCATGGAGCTGAACGATAAGATTGAAGATCTAGAGAATCGATCCCGCCGCCATAACGTCAGGGTACGGGGGATCCCAAGGACTACACAAGACCTGACAGGGTACTTAAAAGACACCTTCACTTCAATACTACCCGATCACCCA
The DNA here is from genome assembly GCA_027410445.1 of Discoglossus pictus. NCBI lineage: Eukaryota > Metazoa > Chordata > Amphibia > Anura > Alytidae > Discoglossus > Discoglossus pictus. Next base: position 112,599,206 of record CM050173.1, read on the forward strand.
GAGGGCGTCCTCGAAATTGAACGAGCCCACAGAGCGCTAGGAGGGGCGAGAAACCCAGAGACCCCTAAGGATGTTGTGGTGAGATTCTTGAGACAACAAGCCAGAGACCTACTCTTAGCAGAAACAAGGAAGAAGCAGGCAGTCAAAGGACCAGATAACTCCAACCTGCAAGTGTATGCAGACCTGTCCCCCAACACACTAGACAGAAGGAGACAGATGAAGCCTGCACTGGCGATTCTGCAACAGAACAAGCTCCAATACCGGTGGAACTTCCCCTTTGCCCTCACCTTCAGCTACCAAGGTACATCACACACCACCCGCAACTTGGAAGACTGCCTCGCAGTACTGCGCCACATTCGTCTCTGCCCAGCGGACCTCCCAGCAGAGGAACTCAACTTCCCCCCTCCTCCTCCCATCCCGAAAAAACAGTGGACTGTGGTAGGGTCACAGCGACCGAAGGAAGACCCGCCTCCCCCCAGGAGTCCCAGAGACAAAAACTTGCCCCGCAGGAGCCAAGGCGGGCTGAGTACTCAGCACAGAGGAGGCCCGGGCCCGACTTCAGAAGGCCTGATACCATCGCGATCGGAGTGAAGGCAACCCACCAACAGGAAGTTGTTTTGAGTCTTTGTTTTCTCATTTATTTATGGGACTTCTCTGACCTGCTTTAGTGAGGGTAGAATAGGCACTGATGACTTTAGTTAGGTCAGATGTTAGTCGAGGCCTCTAATGAAGGGCCTGTTAAAGCCAGATGCCCGAAATAGACGGAAGGCATCCTAGTTTACTTCAGATAGTTAAAAGGTTGTTGAGGTTAATAGTTATTTTTTTTGGAGAGAGGATACCACTAGGCTTGATAGAGAAGCGAGTAAGCTCCCAGGGAGCAATTAGCAAATTATCTCTAAGTCCAGAAAGATCACCACTGATAAAAATGTATGCCGAAAACTATAAATTCCCAGCTGACAGCAGTCGAGGTTTATGCAGTCAACAAAGCCTAACTCAGGGGACTAGCTTTCAGGAGATTAGAGGAGCCTGTGGGACTGAAGGAACTTGGTCAATTGTAAATCTAATGTTGTGTCTTTCTGCTTCCCTCTGGCCTAACAGCGGACGGAGTCTCCAGCACCAGAATCCCCCCTCCAAGCCTCCACCCGCCCCCGGCCACCAAGGAATGGACGTCGGACAAGGAATAAAAGGTAGCCAGGCAGACCATGCACTCCTATCCACCAAAACACAATGAGTAGCTCACAGTACACATTCATAACTCACAATGTTAAGGGTTTCAACTCCCCCTTTAAGAGGAGGAAAGCCTTTAGGCAATACAAAAGATTGAGGCCCTCGGTTATCTTCATGCAGGAGACGCATTTCACACACGAGAGTAAACCAAAATATCTGCATGGGGAATACCCGACAGTGTACATGGCCACTCAGTCAACGAAGAGGGCAGGGGCAGCTATCCTGATACATAAGCACTTCCCATTCACCCCGGAACATACTAGAATAGACAAAGAGAGGAATTATGTTTTGGTCACCGGCTTAGTCTCAGGCCAAAGAATCTCCCTACTTTCCCTATACTCCCCCACAAACTCACCACACCAAACTCTGATTAACACGCTAAGAGAGTTAGACACACTAGACCTTTGTTTAGATGGAGGACTTGCCCTCTCTCCTGGACCGGCCGAATAGCGGCAGTTAAAATGAACATCCTTCCAAGGATTCTATATCTCTTCCGTACGCTCCCTATACCAATCTCTTTACAGGACTTGGACCGGTTCCAGTCCAACATCTTTAGATACATATGGAACAACAGAAAATCCCGCATCCCCAAGAAAGTAATGTTTAGACATAGCAAGGATGGGGGTCTATCTTGCCCAAACCTGCGAAACTATTTTAAAGCGGCCAGGCTATCCCAACTACCACAAATACATTCAGTCAGACATCAGCCGAGCTGGGCCTTCTTGGAACAACAGCAAATGCAACAACATAGCTGGGACACACTAATTTGGGTTCCTGATGAAATGGCCCCAATAAGAACTCACCCAAACCCCATAATAAACCTAAATTTAGCAACTTGGAAATGGGCCAGATCTAAGAACAAACTGGGCATAGGTACATCTCCCCTTTGGTCGGTCCTTTCTTCACAAGATATCTGGGCTTCCATGAGTATTATGTCAAAACATTGGTGGGCTTCCAGAGAACTAGATAAGTTGGGCTCCTGGTTTAACGGGAATCATTTGATGACCCTGAGACAGTTCGAAGAAAGACATACCCTCCCCCCAGGGGAACACTATAACTATCTAAAAATAAGAAGCTGGGCCTGTGAAGCATTTAAAAAATGTGGACCCCCGAAATCCTCCTGGTTCTCGGTAATCTGCAAAACTCTGCCTTTAACGAAAGGAATATTAGGCACTTTATATGACACATTCACTAAATCAAATAATACAGAAAAACCATCATATATCTGTAAGTGGGAAAGGGAGCTAGGAGGTGAATGGGATTGGGAAAAATGGCAGAAATCATTCTCCAACCTACGCAGGGCAACAAGTAACTGCTCGCACATAGAGACATCTATAAAAGTTCTCCAGAGAATATATTGCACCCCAGACAAACTCAACAAATATGATCCCAGAGTGAGTAGTAACTGCTTTAGGGGCTGTCCACAGATAGGAGACCACGCCCATACCTGGTGGCTATGTCAGAAAGTCCATGACTTATGGGAAAGGATAGCATTAATGGCAACAAAGTTATTTGGTATAAGAGTCACAGCCACTATGGAATCCTGCCTACTAGGGGTTAAACTCTCTAGTTTATCAAAAAAACAGAATAGGCTATTCCAGATAATGGCCGCCGCTACCAAAGTACACATAGCCAGCCAATGGAAGTCAGAAAAGCTAAGCGTGCAAGAGGTTATTAAAAAAATAAATTACATAGCAATAAATGAAAAGTTAACATCTGCTATTCTAGATACTTTGGCTCAGTTCCAAGAAACCTGGAGGCCTTGGCTAGAGTCTTCGTTAGGTTTCCCCTTGCCCTGATGGGCTCACTGATAGCACTATAACAAAAGCAAAACAGAACTAGGCCAAAAAAAAAAGGCTTGGAGTGGAGGAGACTCGAAGTCTGGTCCTGGAGGCTCTGATTTGACTGGTTCGCCTGGAACGCAACACAGGAGGTGAATGTATGCATCATAATTGTATAAACTATACCTGAGCTAGGGATTCCTCCCTTATCTCCATAGTTATTTACATGTTTGTTTATCTAAAGTTTCAGTTTCTATGTAAATAAGTTCTGTTTGTTCATGCTTCCCTTGCTTAAATTATAGGACCTAAATAACTATTTAATAATGGGAAAAGTTAAAAATAAAAACTTGGAAGGAGATGCTAGTAATTTGACCACGAGGTATATATACATGTTTATAGAAAATCTTATGTGTTAATGTACCTAATGCCTGTCCTTACTTTGTATCCCTTTCAATAAAAAATTTTATTTAAAAAAAAAAAAGAACCTGCTCCCCTTAGCTGAACTGCTGGTCTCATTTATCCAGTTTATTTCAGGGTAATTAAAATCTCCCATTATTAGAACTTGCCCGTGCTTAGCTGCATTTCCAATCTGTAACAATAATTGTATTTCCTCACTTTCAGCTATATTTGGGGGTTTATAGCATACTCCTACTAATATTCTTTTGGAATTTGCTGCTCCGCTATTTAACTCTACCCACAAACATTCAACTTTATCACTAGGTCCACCATAAATATCTTCTCTGACTATAGCCTTAAATTCAGGATTAACATACAGACAAATCCCTCCTCCTCGTTTACCATTGCCTCTATCTTTCCTAAATAGGTTATAACCATCCAGATTAAAAGTCCAGTTATGAGATTCATCCCACCACGTTTCGGTAATGCCTATTAACTCCTATTTTTCATTAATTGCTAATAATTCTAATGCTCCCATTTTTCCTGGCAAGCTTCTGGCATTAGCAAGCATACACCTTATGTTATGAGTCTGTACTTCTGAAGTGCCTGCCACTGTACTTGAATTACTTAGTACTACCTCCCTATTGACTATACTACCCCTCCCCCATCTCCTCCCCTATGAGTTGTTAATTCATCCCTTATACCCTCTACACTTTCTACCCCATTACTTATATCTAGTCCCTCCCCCCCCCACCTACTAGTTTAAAAACTCCTCCAGCCTTTCTACCATCCGATCCCCTAGTACAAAAGCTCCCTCATCATTAAGGTGCAATCCATCCCTACTGTAGAAATTGTACCAAAGTGAGAAGTCAGCCTAGTGCTCTAAAAAGCCAAACCCATCCTTAGTGCACCATATCTTTAGCCATGCATTAACCTCCCTAATCTCCTTCTGCCTCCCTGGGCTAGCACGTGGCACTGGTAGTATCTCAGAAAATACTACCTTGGAGGTCCTTGCCTTCAGCTTATTACCTAGTTCTCTAAAATCATTCTTTAGGACACTCCATCTTCCACTAACTTTGTCATTGGTACAAATATGTACCAAGGCCGCCGGTTCATTTCCAGCCCCTCCCATAATTTGTCTACCCGATCCACAACATGACGAACCCGAGCACCCGGGAGACCGCAAGCTGTTCGATTGCTGGGATCTGGGTGACAAATCACCCTGTCTACCTTCTTAATAATAGAGTCCCCTACAACCAAAACCTGTCTGTTGTTCTGCCTATTCTGCCCTCCCTCTCCTCCAGTAGAGCTGTTCGCCCGGCTGTTAGAGGGAACAGCTCTATCTGGCGTTGCCATTCCTGAATGGACATCCCCAACAGTTTCACTCAATCTGGCAAATCTGTTGGTGTTTGCCAACTCAGAACTGGCCTGCCTCCTCCTGTTCCCCCTGCTTCCCCTTGTAACTGTAACCCAGCTGCCTCCCTGGACATCCTCACTAGCCCCAGCTCCACCCTCCATGCTAGGCCCAGCTAAACTGTGCTCAGTGAGCACCAACCCCCTTTCCAGTGGAGCAATATCACTAAGTACTGCAATTCTCCTCTCCAGATCTCTAATTTGAGCTTCCAGAGAGGCAACATGCTCGCACCTCTCACAGAGGTATGGACACTGGATCATCTGTTCCAGTATTGCATACATATGACAGGATGTACACTGAGTGAGGTTGCCACTGGACTGACTCATAATTATTATTATTGTCTACAAAATTTCAGTGGGAAAAATAAAGAATATAAAATAATATATTTATATAAAGTTTTCCTCCTTTGCACTTTAAATCTGCCCTCCCTTTTGTTTGAAGTCCCTCCTTTTATTTAAATTCCTAGGCTTTTACTAGAATTGCACTTGATACTGAAAATGTTCGCAAGCTCACAAGTCCCCCATCTTCTGTTTATATTAACTTCTGCCTTCTCACCTGGGCACAATTAGTGCACTCTGCAGTTTATCAGCCTTTACTTGTAAGGTAAATCCACTTGTAAACAGGCCCCAAACCAGCTCACAAACCTTTTATACAAGTTTAACAGTTAAGCCACACCCCTCTCAGCTGGGCACAATTAGTGCACTCTGCAATTTATCAGCCTTTACTTGTAAGGTAAATCCACTTGTATTATAACACCTTAATAAAATATATCAATCCAAGACTTAACACTGGCTTTAATATATGTTTATATATTGTTTATAAAAGTATATGATTGAAACAAAAAGGTAGCTTTGTTGGTAATAACCATCTCTGTTGTTACTATTTGTCAATCAGATTAAAGAATGTGTTTTGAAGGTGCAGAAAAATAGGCTCAGAGTTAGAAATATATTGTAACCTTGTTGACACATGAATAAAATTACTGACACAAAGAATTTGGACAACTGGTATTAATGGCAATGTGTAAAAGTTCTTACACTCCACAAAATATTATCTTAATTTATACTTTTTATGTATTTGCAACTCAATTAGTGGCACATACATCCTTTTCTTCCTTTATTTTTTCTAAATGCATATTTAGCCTCCTAACTGCATTATTTATCAGCAGTGGATATATTTCTCCTTCCTAGCTCTGTTTATATTAACAATGTATCTAAAACTATCTTAAATTGTAAAAAGTGTAAAGCCCAATTCCAGCTTGTCACTCTGCAAGAGGAACTACTCTGCTTTAGCGTCAGATGTCAGACGCTGTTCCTGACACGTGTTTCGATACCTCTATGCGGCTTTGTCGAAACTGACCATTTTTATTACATTGATTTTTTTCATAGGTATTGGATGTTTTTATCATGACTTTAATTCTAATATAATTGTATCCAGTGTTTGTGTGCAGTTTCATATCTGTTATATGTTTTAAAAAGTATTTATGTGTTGTTGTTCAGTTTGATTTAATGTTATTACTGTGAGATAGCAGTAATTATTCTGATTTATCAGAATATATTTGTATTGATATATTTGTAGTGCAGAGACCTTGCTGTATCTCTGGATTGTGCCTAGTATCTCTATTTAAAATCAGTATTTAAAGCAGACACTAGAGGGCATCTTATGACTTGCTATTTATACAAATGGGTTGGATCCACTAAACTTCTCGCTTCTCTATCTCCTATGGCAAATGATTTTTATCGGAGAGGCTGAATAATCACATAGTATGTTATGGTAAAAGAACTTATATATATATATATATATATATATATATATATATATATATATATATATATATAGTTTTTTTTTTTTCTGGCACAACCACCTTTAATGCAAAGATAATGTGGAGCACAAATAATCTTTTATGTAAATAAAAATTAAAACTTACATAGACCACCATGCATGGTGCTCCCCTCACACATAGTTATGATTAGTTTGAAGTGGCTTTTTATCTATTTATTTTCTACAATACACCAACTGAAGTTTTTTAATTCACTTTAGTATATCAATTTACTACAGTTGGGGTATTTTGAGATATAAAGGGGTGAGTTTGGGATCTAAGTCTGACAACTTCTCTTGTTAAACATCGACCATTATAATAAAAGGACAATGTGTGAAGACAAGGAACTTCAGATTAATCCCATCTCTATAACTATTCCCCGGAGACTCCTTAGATTTGACACCCTCACGTTTAAAGAATTTTCCATTTGAGCTCCAGGAATATTCCTCCAGCGAGTACTAAAAATACCTAGACTCTAATGGGGGAGGGGGAGGCTGTCTGAGCCCCCTGTAATGGTGGGGGAGCACTGTCTGAGCCCCCTCTAGTGGGGGGTGGGGCTGCCTGCGACCCCTGTAATTGGGGGCACTGTCTTAGTCTCCTGTTGGGGGGGGGGGGGGCTGTCTGAGCCCACTGAAATGGGGGGTTTGGGGCATCTGTGCCCCCTGCAGTGGGGGGGGGGACTGTCTGAGTCCCTGTAGTGGGGGGGGGGGCTGCCTGAGACCCTGTAATACGGGGGGGGGGGCTGATGGAGCCGACTGTAGTGTGGAGGGGGGACTGCCTGAGCCATAGTAATGCAGGGTTGGCCCACTGTATTAAGTGTGTGTGTGGGGTGGGGGGGTGGGGGGGGGTCTGCCTGAGCCCCCTAGAGTGAGGGGGGACTGACTAAGCCCCCTATAGTGGGGGGGAAACTACCTGTGCCCTTGTAGTTGGGTGGGGAGACTTCCTGAGCCCCCTGTAGTGGGGAGGGGGGACAGTCTGAGCCCCCTGTAATGTGGGGGGGGGGGGAATTATCTGTGTCCCATGTAGTGAGGTAGGGGATTGTCTGAGTCCCCTGTAGTGGGGGGAGGGGCTGTCTGAGCGCCCTGTAATCGGGTAGGGGATTCTCTGTGTCCCCTGGAGTGTGTTTCGGGGGACTGTCCAGGCCCCCTGTAGGGGGGGGGGGCTGCCTGAGCCCCCAGTAGTGGGGGGAGGGGCGTTATCTGAGTCCCATGTAGTGGGGTAGGGGATTGTCTGAGCTCCCTATAGTGGGGGGGGGGGGACTTTCTGAGCCCCCTGCAGTGTGTGGGGGGGGGAGAACTGTCTGGGGCCCCCTGTAGTGGGGGGGGGGGCTGCCTGAGCCCCCAGTAGTGGGGGGGGTTATCTGAGTCCCATGTAGTGGGGTAGGGGATTGTCTGAGCCCCCTATAGTGGGGGGGGGGGGGGGACTTTCTGAGCCCCCTGCAGTGTGGGGGGTGGGGGGGAGAACTGTCTGGGGCCCCTGTAATGTGGTGGGGGGGGAACTGTCTGGGCCCCCTGTAGTGGCAAGCCTGCCTAAGGCCCCTGGTGTGGGGTGACGAGACTGTCTGAGCCCCCTGTAGTGGGGGGGAGGAGGCTGTCTGAGCCCTCAGTAGTGAGGGTGTCTTTCTGGGCCCCCTGTAGTGGGGGGGGGGGCTGCCTAAGCCCCTTATAATGGGTGGGGGTCTGTCTGAGCCCCCTTTAGTGGGAGTGGGACTGCCTGAGCCCCTTGTAATGGGAGGGGGGGGGGGGCTGTCTGAGCCCTCTGTAGTGAGGGTGTCTTTCTGGGCCCCTTGTAGTAAAGGGGGGGGGGCTGTCTGAGCCCCCTCTAGTGGGGGTGGGACTTCCTGAGCCCCCTGTAGTGGGGAGCTCACCCCATTAGTGACCCTGCCGGACACCGACACTCTGTCACAATAGCAGCTGCTCTACATACTGAGGCCTCGTCTCTGACACTCGCTACTAAGTAACAGCTGTTTAGTTTTATTTAAACCCAACAGAAATTCAGATGAGCCCTGAGATTCCTCACCCCGATTCGTGTGTCAGTGTGTGTATAATAATAATATATTAATGCTAAATAACATTTATATGAGAGGTGATTAGAGCAGGCGCTGGGCGTGAGAATGTGCAGGAAGTGCACTGTATAGTTTTGTGGGTCCTGGTGCTTTGCACCTGCTGCACCGGCAGAAGCTCCACTGCTACTATACTTTTATAAAAAGAGGTCCCATGAAAGTAGATGATGACTGCAGATAAGATCTGCTCTTCCCATTTCCCACCCAACTTCATTTGTACTATCCATATCATGTAAGAATACCCACAATGCATCAGGCTTTACCACTTCTGCACCTTTTTATTAATTTATTATTTGTATTTCCATTTTTTCCAAATATCTCAGTTGAAAGAGCTTTTTTGTGTTCCCAATACCATCCAATAAATTAACATTGCAGTTAAAGGGTCAGGGCGCTCCGTTTTTTTCTGTTTGTTCTTTTGAAGCTTCGAAACCGGTCAATACGTTTTTAGGAAAAAGCAAAATAAAATAAACAGTGTTTACTTTTTTTTATGCATTTATCCTATTTTCTTCTTTCAGAAGATTTTGCTGCTACTTTCTCAGTAGACGGTGAGTCTTTTGTAAATGGACAGGCTTTTCATTAGTCCGATTGAAAGCACTGGAAGTTTTAGCTGCCATATTCCTATTGTACAGATAGAAGCATCCACTGCATTCAAATTATCCTTCAAATGAGGATGTGGATAAGCAGAAACCTAACTAGAGCATTCCTCTGCCAGGGTCTGTAGACCACCCAATGTTTCTCTAGGAGGAGCCTGTATCATTGGGAATAAAACATATTTTGGGGTGTCCGCCTGCATTACTGAACCCTTGTAATTGAGAATCATTACAGAGACAATCTACAATTTATTCAACACAAATTGTGTCATGGGGGGGGGAAGGCAGCAGCTTCCATCTTGTACTACCCGACTGCCTGTAGCCTGAGAGGGAAGTATTTTATATTCGTGTACCTTTCTTCTCTATTTTTTACTTCTATCTTCAAGTGATAATTTCTTACAGAACTCAACGTTTCCATCCTTCCTCCCAGCTGCCTAACCCTGTTAGGAACAAAGGCCAAATGTCTGCGGCCAGTGTTTATGATGCACATTTCTCAATAAAACATTTACCCCCCAGGTAAACTTTCATTACTTTCCAGAATGGCAGAGGTTAAATACAAACTCCCCCCCCATACTACTGAGTGTCAGAGAAATCCTGTCAGTTGTCAGCTTCATTACTAAGGAATGGGGACAGCTGAGCTGGGCAGGTGCCCCCCCCCCCCCCCCCCCCCACATGACAGTACAGCCTCTCTACACTGGGTTATTTCTGACATCAGATATGAGCAGCTTTCCCACATATACTGTGCCCTGTTTAATGTGTATTCCTTTACATCCCTCCACTGTATGCAGTACCACCTCTGCTGGGAGTTTATTCCATGTATCCACTGTCACATCAATAACTCCCTCTTGCTTTACAGCATGTCCTCTTGTTCAAACTCTAGTCCGATCATATTTCCTTTGTGTGTATTGTTGAATATATAAATTTTGTGTGTGTGTAATGATTCCCCCCCGTGTTGACTTTTTATATATATATATTAAATACATTTTTTTTATTTGACAGCACTGGGCCCCCTAGCAGAGGGCCCCGGTGCACTGCACTGTCTGCACTGGTAGTAGACCTTGGGGGCAGGGGCAGGGCAGATTGTCAGAAATATCTCGGTAGTAGCACAGACAGAATGATCTAGGCCTAGGGCAGCACATTCTCAGCGGGCGGCAGCTGGCACAGAATAATGCCTGTTTGTAGTTACACTTTCTGATATAGTATTGGCTATAGTAATAACTGGGTGTGGGGGGGGGGGCACATGTGTCTCAACGACCTGGCGCATAAAACCTGAATATACCTCACCAGAACATAACTAGAGACGCGGTGTATTCATTGGCACAAACATCCTGGCCTTATCCTGCAACACAGGAAGGAGCCGGTGTAGGTGAAGCCAAAGTGCTCTGGGACTCAAACCAGCATCTTCCCCTTCACCTGACCTCTTCTTTAAAAAGTAAATAAATAAATAGTACATTTGTGTTACATTTGATTTGCTAAAAATAAGTTAAAAAAAAATATTTCCTACTCAGAATTCCTTGAAACACAGTTGTTGCATTGCACTCTGGGAATCTGGGCGGGGACATGCAAATCAGTCCACAGTGCATTTTCATACTATAATCCACTTTAATTCACTCTTTAGGATACAGAGCCAACATCTTCCATGGCCTGTACTGTACTGGCCGGGGCAATAGGCCATCCCCAGGAGGAGTTAGATCCAGAGTCACATCCCAGCTTCAATATGAAGCAGTGCAGTTTTTAGTTGTTTGGCTCCTTTAATTAGTGGAAAGATGGTCACCATTTATAGGTGGTCAGTTTGGTTCTGTTCAGTCTTTTAAATAAAGCTGATAACGGTCAACGTGTTTTTAGTACTAAAAATAAACAAACACAAAGTTTCCATTTGTAACTTTACTGACCTTCTGTATCTGCCTTTCTGTGCTGATTTTGTCTGCTATTTTTAGGAGGGTGTGTTCTTGTAATTGATCTATCTTTTCTTTAGAATTGACAGTTTTAGCTGCCACATTCCCATTATTCTAATATAAGCTTCCCTCCATAAAAGCATCCTCCCACCTCAACAAGCTGATCAGCAGAAACTAACATGGTAGACTCCACTGCCGCAAAATTACATATAATATGGTAATACATCAGGGACTATATTCTTATTCTTCTTATTGTTCTTATACAGTTTGTCTTATCTCAAGTGCAGTTCCTCAAAAGAATATGAATTAAATATAGGAATACAGTCAGCATGCAGAGTCACAAATCAGCAGACTGAGACATAAAACAACATACTCAGACTCAAACCAGTACACTGAGCCACAAATCATCACACTGAGCAAGAGGCAACAATGACCTTATCTAGCAAGAATAACTATCACTATGTTACCCAGACTGGGGGATACGAAGACCACCCAGGCTCAGATCTAGGGGTAACCAAATCATCACTGTATTTATGTGTATTTGGAAATATTATTATTATTATACTTAAATGCAAACTGATACTTAGTATTGTTTGGATCAACTCCCTGAGCTCAGGGTTTATTCTTGTATAAATACTTTCTCTGTTTAGCGGCCAACTGATAACACAAAGTAATTATAACTTGTTATGGAACATTTATATTATTTTATTTATTGTATCAAACGTTGGGAGATGTCTTTATCAACAAAGTATAACGAGTACCAAGAGAGAAAAGAGAGAAAGGGAGGAAAGGAAGGAAAGAGAGAAAACAGAGTAAAGAGAGGAAAGGGAGAAAAGAGAAAAATGAAGAAAAGGGAGAAAAGAGAGAAAGGGAGGAAAGGAAGTAAAGAGGAAAGAGGGGAAAGAGAGGAAAAACAAGAAAAAGAGAAAGAGAGGAAAGAGGAAAGGGAGGAAAGAGATAAAGGAAGAAAAGGGAGAAAACAGAGGAAAGAGAGGAAAGGGAGAAAAGAGAAAAACGAAGAAAAGGGAGAAAAGAGAGAAAGGGAGGAAAGGAAGGAACGAGGAAAGAGGGGAAAGAGAGGAAAAACAAGAAAAAGAGAAAGAGAGGAAAGAGGAAAGGGAGGAAAGAGATAAAGGGAGAAAAGGAAGAAAAGGGAGAAAACAGAGGAAAGAGAGGAAAGGGAGAAAAGAGAAAAATGAAGAAAAGGGAGAAAAGAGAGAAAGGGAGGAAAGGAAGGAAAGAGGAAAGAGGGGAAAGAGAGGAAAAACAAGAGAAAGAGAGGAAAGGGAGGAAAGAGAGGAAAAGGGAGAAATGGGAGGAAAGAGAGGAAAAAGAGAAAGAGAGGAAAAGGAGAAAGAGAGGAAATGGAGAAAAGGGAGAAAGAGAGGGAAGAGAGAAAATGAAGAAAAGGGAGGAAAGAGAGAAAAAGGATAAAAGGGAAGAAAGATAGGGAATGAAGAAAAGAGAGTAAAGGGAAAAAACTGAGGAAAGGGAAAGAAGGGAGTAAAGAGAGAAAAGCAAGAAAAGAGAGGAAAGGAGAATAAGGAGAAGAGGGAGAAGAAGGAGAAAAGTGAGAAGATGCAGAAAAGAGAGAAAATGGAGGAAAGGGCTGCTTAGAATTACATCGGAGGTCCCACCAAGGAGAACCACAGACTATGGGCCCCATTCACTTGTTCAAATCACAATTACTTGAGCCCGTAATTGAGCCTGTAAACGTTACAGATATTTTATTGGCTACATTTTGCTATTCGCAATCCATTTGCAAGTTACAGGCTCAAAATCACTGCGGTTGTCAAAAACGTCCGTCCGTCTTATCTCCTCCTTTGATGTTTCAAGCCCGTAAATGTTACCAGCCCTAAAGACGCAAAATCCATATTTAATTGCAACCGTTCATGTAGCCCGCAATTTCCTTCAAACCAGTGAATGGCAAATGTATTAAAAATGTGATAGGACTCGCAAGGGGGTTAAGCACCTGGTCGTAACACTGTAAAAGCAAATAAACACATACTACCCTACTGTAAAATATGGGAAAGTAATGAAAGGCATTAGAATTAATTGCGCAACAGTCTCAAACTGCAATTTAGCAATAACATTTAAAAATTACGTTTTAGTTTGTGTTATATCAATCTCTGGAATCAAGGAGTTAATACATATCAGGCCACCCACATGGACTAGAACAGTTGCTTTATTAATCAATATTGATTTCTACATTTCTGGATTGCGAGTATGATCGCATATCGGACTTCTGCACACTAATTAATTGGGGTCTAAACTTCAAGTTTTACTGACGTCATGATGAAGGTCTCATTTACTATTGGCTCTGTCTAAATTGTAACTTACGGGCTTGCTTAATTGATTATGATCAGGCTCTGAAATGCTGCGTACGGGCTCATGGTTTGCATGTTGGGCTGTGAGCCTGTACTTGCGGGCTTGAGTCAATTGAATACATCTATATATGTAGAAAATGAGTAACCAGCAGCCAAAATGTCGGGTTACGTGTAATTACGGGCTTGGAATTAAATAGAGCCCATAGTCTGTGGGTTCTCTCTGGTGGGATTTCCCATAGCAGTTCTGGGTGTCCCTTTTCTCTCTTTGTTTCGGTTCTGGATTGCTCCAAATACTGTAGTTAAACTCTGTATGTGTCGCTATTTGATATGTCAGTACTTTATACTTGTGCATTAAGCCCGCAATAGATTATTGGACCACTCACCATCTTATTAAGACATTATTGTTCCTTGTGTTTAGTTTCTCGAAATAGAGAAAGAGATTATTTTCAGGTCGGACTCATCGCTCGGACGAGACTTTCTCTAAATGTGTTTTATTCCCAGTTAATCAGATGGCTCATTGCTAGTAATTCTAGATTTCCTGACATCAAAGAGCTTGTAATTCATTAATCCCCTTTACATCTGTTATTAGAGTCGGTGGCCACATCGTCATCTGATACGGTAGCACTTGGTTTATGCCCAGCCAGGACAGTGGGGGAGACTCACTAAGAATGGCGGGACTGAGGGAAGGGGCATTGTCTTCTCCTTAAGGAAAAACAATAGCGGAGTTACTGATGGTGCAGTGGGTGCAATGCACCGGGGCCTTCTGCTACTGGTAGTAAATGAGGAATCTTCATTTATTAGATAAAGATGGTGGTAATTACTTTATAGAAAGAGGATCTGATCACCATTTTGGCTTTTTCAAGAGTTGAACATAGATTTCGCAAGGAGGGCCCCGGGGTCTCCATTCACTAGCTCCACCACTGTGGAGAAACACATTGCAGCACTTTGCATCTTGTGCAATATCTTAGTAAATCTGGCTCTATCCCTTTATTTATTAAAGGACCACCAAGGTCCTATATTTCCAATAGACTCCTTTGAAGATCTAATAAGGAGCAATTTTGATTCTTGTAGTTATTCTGATCTGTTTCAGATCAAAAGTGGCAATCCTCAGTGCCAGTGCTTTAAATAGGACTAGAAGAAAACTAGTCATTGAGAAATCAGCTTAATCAGGCAGCTCTAGCAAAACAATGGATACCCACAATAAAGAATATTTGGATGTCAAATTACTATAAAGTGGGACTTAAGTGATGCAAATAAGTAAATAAGGGATAATAATAATAATAATGGGTATTTAATGGTGCAAATTGGGGCTAAAAATAATAATAATAATAATAAAGGGACTTTAGTGGTGCATTTTGGGGCTTGTAAACCCCCTATAATATATTGGCAAACTCCGAGCAAGACCAGCCCACTCCCACCTGAGTGACCGACACTCTGTGACAAAGTGATGTCAGATATTAGAGTAAGTGGGACATATCCACTAAGCTTCTCATTAGTTGTGTGAGACTTCTTCAGTGTCTTTGCTATTCTTTTTCAAGTTGGAGATATTCACACTTCAGCAAATAGGTTTCATAGAACAACATAGGAAATTGAGTCTTACTATACAAAGTCATTGCTGCTTAAAGTATTTTGAGTATTTTTAATGCCATTTTTATGTATTTGGTAAAATCCTGACAGACATTAATTGCGATGAATATTTTAGCGTTGTTTGGGAAATATCAGAGTTTGGTGCAGCCACCATTGGAGAATCTTGAAGAATTAGGCTGAGTCCCAGTGATTGTGGTGTCTTATGACAAAGAATTAAGACCTCCGTCTTGATGTCTTTTCACATATGTTGCTCATTCCTTTGGGGGTCTCTTGTTCCATTTGGTAGGACAGGGGCTGCATTCAAGGGTCTTGCACATGTGCTAGCAAGATATATATAGAATGACGAGCTAGACAGTACAATCCCATATGATACACACCTCCTCAATGTTCCTCTCTATACAGTCGCTCTTTATCAGGAGGAATCCCCCCGTCCCTCTTATCCTCCCAAATTTCCTTTTTTTGATGAAACTCCCACATCTGCGGTTTTCTAATGTCCCACCTTCCCTGGATTCTGCTGTTGTTTCCTCTCCATTAGAAAGTAATGGAGGGTCTGTTCTGCAGAATATCTGTATGTGGAGACCTGACACATATTAAACTTATTTTATGTTACATAAAGGCAATCAGACTACCTAATAGCACATACATTATTAAGAATATACATGTGTCCCATTTGAAACGTTGGGATATTAGGGATGGGAGTCCATCTGGATGATTGTCTACCAGTTGGGCTCTGAATGGTGATGGCAGGGTCTCAGAGTAACAGGGGGATCAGCGTCTCTGATCTGATAGAAGAGGGATATGATAGAGAAGGCTGAAGATTTGGAGTAAAAAGGATATGATAGAGAAGGAGGAATATTTGGAGTAAAAAGGATATGATAGAGAAGGAGGAATATTTATAGTGAAGGGGGTATGATAGAGAAGGATGAAGATTTGGAGTAAAAAAGGGTATGATGGAGAAGGAGGAATATTTAGAGTAAAAAAGATATGATAGAGAAGGAGGAATATTTAGAGTGAAGGGGGGTATGATAGGGAAGGATGAAGATTTAGAGTAAAAAGCTCTGAGAAGTCTCAGATCTGATGGAAGGAGGTATGCTAGAGAAGGATGAAGATTTGGAGTAAAAAGGGTATGATAGAGAAGGAGGAATATTAAGAGTGAGGGGATGTGATAGAAAAGTTTTAGAGTTTTTGAGAAGGTACATAATTGTCCCTCTTTGGCCATTTGAAATGTCGGGATATAAGGGATGGGAGTCCATCTAGATGGTCTACCAAGTGGGCTGTGAATGGTGGACAGGATGATCAGGGTTTTCAGATAAATCTCTGATAGATGGAAGTCTAGCACGATAGAGAAGAAGATTTAGAGTGAATGGGGTATGATAGAGAAGGAGGAAGTTTTGTAGTGAATGGGGTGCATGGGTTTATTATACAACATGTTTGAATGTGGACACCATATTATTACTGTACCACCATAGGCGGAAGACACAGAGAGTGGGGTATTTATATTCTTCCTCCACCAATGAAAACAATGTGATTATTTCTTTCAATTACATTTTATTGTTTTGACAGCATGGAATACAGAAGTATAATAAATTAACCACTTGACTTGCAAAGGGACCAGCAATACCTTAGGTTCCCGGTCCCTCTGGCAGTGACAGACCCATGATCTTTGATACACCGGCCCAGAACTTGGGCAGATAAATGAAAAGAGAGACGTGATAACCACCGGCTAAGCAAAGGGGTTTATTGTGATGACTTGTTACAATTCTCCTTGGCAAGGTAAAGATTTGCCGGCAAGGTGTCGATCTCTCCGCTTGCTTTGCTGATGTGGAACGTCCTCTGTGATCGTCCTTTAAATAGTGGCGGGATTCATGGAAGAAATGGGAAAAATCCGATGGTGGAAAATAAAAAATAAAAATAGTTGGATGTATTGTACAGTACAGTCCCGTAAGGATGGTAAAAACCAGTTGCTGGTCTTGGTACGGTATCGATGTCTCCAAATGTTCTGAGACAAACTGCAGATGGATCTGGAATAGGAAAAAAATCATCAATGTTTGAAATGAAATCAACACTTTTGGTTAATTTATAAAAACTTAACAAATAAACAATATATTTTATTGATTTAAAATTAAATAAAAATAATAAGTATGTGAGTCCATGAAATGTCTATATTGGTTACATTGAATAACTAAATTATGGGAACATTTCTATCCTACACTTGTATTAATATAAAATGTGTAAGTGGCCATAAGTGTTTGTATGCTAATGGTTTACACAGTAACATATCACCATTGTGGTAATATGTTTATCTTTGTATAAATAAACTAATGGCCCTTTAATTATGGAAAGAACAAATACAGAATGGTTAATTAACATCCACACAAGTGAGCACCATTATGGTAACAGGTTTCTTATTGTATAATTAAACTAATGGCCCTTCCGTTATTGAAAGAACCAATACATAATGGGTAATAAACATCAACACAAGTCTTAATACTCACCTTGGGAATTCCCCTTAGATGGACATGATGTGTTTCACAAAGGCTGTGGATTGAAAGAGAAAATACTTTAAATATCAGTACCAAATAAACTGAGGGTAGTATTTACCATTAGCCTTATTCTATTAGCGACTTGCAAGTGCCTTGAACTCATAAATTTTGTTTCTGGTGTTTTTTTTAAATAAATGTTTATATGGATTCTATTGACTTAAGAATTCATTAGTGCCAATAAGTAATATTTGCCGAATATGTAGCAATATTAAGAGTGATTTTAAGTGTGTATAAATTTACAAATTGGGCAATAGACTAGGGGCCCATATCTAGTATTTACCAATGAAGTTCAGTAACTACCATAATTAGTATTCAGTCAGTAACTATTTATTTATGGACAGTTAGAAGGCATAATGTACAATGATCAAGAAGATCTCCATAGGAGGATCTATAGTCTTGTTCTAAGACATATTAAACATTTACCTTTATTGAAAGAGATAAATAATTTAAATATCGGTACCAAATAAAATGAGGGTGGTATATCCCAGATCTGGTATTTATCAATCAAGTTTGGTAGAACCCATAAAATATCCTAATTGTTATTCAATAGCTAATTATGGACAATTAGAACGTATGATGTACAATAATCATTGGAGGAACTATAGTCTTGTTATAAAAACATGACATATTAGATATTTACCTTCATAATTGATGCAGCCGTTGGAATCTTCCTGACCTGCCAAGAGGGCTTCTACTTCCTCCTCCTTCATCTTCTCACCTGTAAGAACAAGCACAGTATAACATCAATATTTCCATGTTTTAGCTCATGAAGTTCTATGTGAGATATGGATGACTCTTGAAACATTGAAATGATCCAATAATGTCTAGCCTTTCTCATCATCCAGCCATATTAGACAGATGAGCAAGTCCTTACCCAGTGTAGCCAGGACGTGACGGAGCTCAGCACCCATAACTGTGCCATTGCCTTCCTTGTCAAAGACACGGAGACCCTCAACGAAGTCCTCAAAGCTGCCCTGGTCTTTGTTGTTGGCGACTGCCTGGAGCATGGGCAGGAACTGCTCGAAATCAATCTTCTTGGCGTTCATCTCTAGTGATGAAATGAGAAGTATGAACAAGCTGGACCAAGAGCTGAAGAACTGTCTCTAAACTAAAATGGATTCTGGGAGATTATAATCCAATATTTGTACACATTGACCATTCTTTACTGAAGAAATAACCAATTCCATTTCAATTCCTTTTAAAATACCTCAATTATGGATAAGAACAAGGCCACTTTTAGGTAGAATGGGCCTTTTTGGTTCTTTTCTAATTTCAAGTCTATGTTTCAAAGTTTCTCTTTCTAATTCAAGTCAATAATGGAGCAAAATGAAGTTTGAACCAAAAATGATAAGGGTCCATCACTAATTTTAGAATTGTGTTGTTGATGGCATTGTATGTACCCTGACTGTACTCACCCTCGGCAGATGGGTTGCCCAGGACTTTCTTGACCTCAGCATTTGTGGGGTTCTGTCCCAAAGCCCTCATGATATCAGCGACCTGGCCATAGGTGATTTTGCTTTCACCTGTCCTGTCAAAGAGCAGGAAAGCCTCTTTGAAGTCTATATAAAAGAAGAAAGAAAAGAAGGAGATCAGAATAAGGAATTGGGAAAAAACATACAACATCACAGAGACCACCCTGTTCCACTACTTCCATATTTCCATATAAAATGTATTTCTGCTATCCAATATGTTTGTGCATTTTAAGCCTCAAAAACCTCTAAACAATGGCAATTTAAGACTTCACCCAATTAAAGTGTGGTCAATATAACATAACTCAACATAAGTTTTCATATAACTCATTGTTGTTGGAAACCATCAACAGTAGCAACTGCCTTTCAAGTAGGAAATGTGCACATAGGCAGAGCAAACAGATCCGCACGGCATGCTTATCATCCGTTATCTCTGTCATTGTAGAGAATGATCCTTAACTGAAAGGAAGTTGCTGCTAGGATGATTAAGTGCTGAAATGAGAGCGGTTTGTGAGACAATGAGGTTGTTTGGTAATGCGGAGAGACATATTGCAATATAATAAATCCTAAGGTATGTTTTATTGCTTTAGTTGGTCTATGTAATTCTTTCCAGCATTTGCCTGGTCTCGTCGAGCAGACCTGGGCCAGATTTCGTGCCTGTTCAGCTACTTTTCAGCAGAGACACTTGAAACTCAGTTATTTTAGGTGCCGGCTGGAGGTTCCAATTCAGGCCAAAGATGGTTTTACAAGTGCTCTCTAAAAAGGCTTCTAATGTCATGGAGGGGTCAGAGCTCCAGTAATAGGACCCCCCGCCCTGCATTAAGCCCAAACCTTGTAACCCCTTCACTGCCTGGTAATTAACATACCCCTCATAGCACCGGTCACTAGCCAAGTATAGAATGAGGCTGCACCTGGCTCCATATTGTAAGATGTCTAATTATTACTGTATTTATGCTCATTACTCCACACATAACAATTATCTGGAGAGAAACTGTAACCCCCAGATTATATTTATATTTACTGCACCTCTGACACTGGCACATTTTATCTATACATATAATAACATTATTATTGTACATTATAACACTGATTACAAACAACATCATTAACATTCGTACCAATACAATATGGTAAGACTTGAAAGTTTGTACTTATTTTAAAACATATTACACATTTATTTCTTTGAGAATTCTTTAGTAAAGATTTTTAGAAGGAAACAGCTAGTAAGTTTTTTTTCACATGAAATATATTAATGGCTGAATGTAAATATATCCACATATAGCATAGCTGTAGATCTGGGCCAGATCTACTAAAGGGTGAGGTGTTGGGGAAGCATTATATTCCTGAGTTATTGTGTGGAAAGTTGGCCAACATTAACCCTTTTAGAACATATGGCCCACTACACTGCAAAGCTCTAAGAAATGAGGATTTTGGTCTAATTTACTGATTTTCAAGAACTCCTAGAGAATTGCGAAAAAATAAATTTCCATCTCAAAAAGTGAGCTAAAAGACTAAGTATATGTTCAAAAAATGGAGAGCTTTCTCATGTGTGAGGTGAGATGTCTCCAATCCCCTGCTATTTCTTGTAGCATGTTTACAATAGTGTATAGACATCTCTTCAACAAAAAACACGTGCCACAGAATAACATAGGAAACGGCTTCAATGGACTGTATGGAAAGTCCTTATCTTAGTAAATATGATAAAATTAACCGCATTTGTATTTTAGTTTGATTGAGATGAGGTTTTAAATTAATAATTCTGGAAAAGCATCCTTAATTTCTAGAACTTTGTCTAACAATTTGTATTAATGTTTGCTTTAAGAGTCTGATGTCTATCTTGATGTTTATCTTGATATCTATCTTGATGTCTATCTTGAATTCTCATCCAACTGAACTTACCATCCTGCTGATCTTGAGAGAACTCGATCTGTTAAATGGAAATTAGGCACAAAAGAAAAAAAAATACAAGTTTTACTACATGTTTAGGCCTTTAAGATTATCTGGTCCTCAGCTTCTTCAGACAAGCCCACCAAATAAAAACACATGCACGTGGGGCTTGGCCAGGAAGCTGTGACCCAGACATGGCCGGGAATGAAGAAAGTGCCTGAGACAGATCTTGTTGGTGGAGAGACAGACTCTCTAATGAATGAAAGTAACATATTTGGAAAGGCATTGCTTCACCTCCAGCTCAATGAGACCCATCACACTTACCAGCAACCTCATCAGCGGAGAAAGACTGCAAGGGAAGAAGAGAGAGACACAACTAGTATGGTTGGAAATGCATTGACAGAACAAACTTGAAACTGTCTGAAACATTGTGTTAAGGGCCCAAGATGAGTGATGTCTAGTCTTGGAGTCTACAATCCCTTTAATTTCTTAAAGAACAAATATTTTGTAAGGTTTCTAAGACCAGAGGGCCCTTTCTCATAACTGTTCTAACAATTTCATGAGTGGGCCAAGCTATATTTACTCAAGATGCTACTTCTATTTAAGGATGTGTCCAAAAGGAACAGTTAATTTAAATATAAGTAATTTTAAATTATCCATGAAGGAGATGTTCAAGTCATGCTTTAAAGTTCATCTCAGTATAGTAAAGTTTTCTTAAGTCCCAAATAGGTGTATGAAGATATTAGAAGCATACACAGGTCCCACAACTAACTAACCAAGACGTCTTCCAATGTGTCTGTTATACTATGCTACTACTAGTCAAGCAAGGGGAAAATCCAACCAGTTACACCCACCATGTTGAGCCTGAGATGGGAGAGCAGCGGAGAGCTGAGACCTTGTCCTGTTGGGTGGTTGGGGCTTGTGGTCCTCCTGCTCTGGCCTGCTCCTCTTATTTATCCGAGGGCAGTGACATGACGCCCAGATCAGATGTCACTGGTGGACGTGGTCACACCCCCTGGTGAGTTTTTGGCTTTCTTAGGGCAAAGGGAGTGGAGGGATCTTTTTCCACATCCACTAATTTGGAGAGCTATTTTTAGTAGGTTGGGTTTGTTCAGCTTTAATGAGTTTAAAAGGTGTCAGCACTTATTCTCACACATGGAGGGGGCTCGCAAAATACTCGGATCTCATCTATTTTATTCCCTCAGATAGAGGAGGGGGCTACATGTGTGGGCTCAGAAACCAGCTGACTTTTATTTGTATCTTGGCTGTAAAATTCACAGTATTAAATAATCCCGTATATTATCACTTCTAACCTATATTTTACATCATTTTCTTTATACCAAATATGACTCCTTTTTTGTACATTTTTGCCTTATTTTCTCTAATATCTGGATTTATTGAGGGTTTAGATCTTGATCATTTCTCTATTTCTGAGACACTGTTAGGGATCACAACTAATGTAGAACTTATATTTATATTAAATATTATATTTATCAGAGAATGCTGGGGGTTTAGACATAAATAATATAATGATTTTGGACCAGGTATGTGCAGTGGATTCCTGCCTAAGCACATGAGGAAGCGTTGGGTTTCTGCTGAGCCCCAGATGCCTAGCGCCATTCTCTGGTAATCTGCATTGCGCAGGAGGAGGTGCCCCCCACTGGTCATGATAAGGAGGAGGTGCCCCTCCCCCTGGTTATGATAAGGAGGAGGTGCCCCCTACTGGCCATTATAAGGAGGAAGTGCCCCCAACTGGCCATGATAAGGAGTAGGTGCCCCCCACTGGCCATTATAAGGAGGAGGTGCCCCTCACTGGCCATGATAAGGAGGATGTGCCCCCCACTGGCCATGATAAGGAGGAGGTGCCCCCCACTGGCCATGATAAATGGGAACGACAAGCCAGGGGCATTAAGAGATTTACTCGCAATCGTTGGCAAGAACCTGCTTAGGTTTAGTTCTGAGATCTTGATTAATATATATATATATTAGTTATATATTATGAATACGTTTGGCCAATAAAAAAGGTATCACTATATACTGCAATACTCTGATTATTCATCTGGATTACTGGACACTCACGGCTACCTCAATCTTCATATATATATATATTAACTAATTGGAATATTTTTATTTTTAATTTTTTTTAAATTGGAATATATATAAGAGCCACATGACTCATCTCCTCTCCACCTACCTACTAATTACATTTACTGTGAACATTTTATTATAAACTGTATTTTTTTCAAAATGAGAATTTTTGGATAAATAATACTAAACTTTTCACAGATAAAATAGAATTATTCACACAGACTCTGAAGAATAAGAGCCGAGGAGACTGAGACTGAGCTTAGTGAATATAGCCTTATATCTCTGAGACAGATGTATTGCACAGGCAGAAGCTGGTCTAGCATTATTTTATACCCCTAGATATAGAGGCTGCAAAGAATAACATAGTAATTATGTTTAACGACACATTTTGCCCCATTTGATAGATATGTCCCACTATTTCTGAATACTAGATACTAGATAATGTGCTGCAGGACATGGCCAATATTCACTAACTGGCTGACTCTACCGGTTCTGTCAGTGCATTTCTCCATTAGTGACGCTTCTCTTGTTACCTTTCTTGCAGTCTTCTTTCCGTGAATCATTGCCTGGCAAGGAAAGGGTCAGAAAACAATACAAATACACAACATGCTCCAAAAACACCACAAATACAACCCTGGGACTGTCCACAAGCAGCAAGCAATATATAATACATAGACATTATCCCATCTCTATAATCAGGATATTGCCCCCCTGCACTCTAACTGATGGGTGATATTTGGGGTGACTCAGGGGAAGCATTACAAGTTACAGCCAGCAGCTTTATGTTTATTTACTGCTTTAGTGGAATGTGCCTTAAAACGGAGATCTTCTGCTTTTATATTACATATTTGGTCCATTTGCATGTCTATGCCCAGGCTCCCAGAATGCAGTGCAATAACTGTATTTCTTGGAATTCTGAGCAGGAAATACATTTTTAAACTTTTTTTAGACGTTCAAATGCGAGCACAAATGTACTATTTATTTACTATATATATATATATATATATATATATATATATATATATATATATATATAAAATGTTCTGTACATAACTGTCAGTATTACCAACCCTGCCTAGAGGCAGCTACACGTGACTTCCTTGAGCAGCCCCCATGTCAGTCTGGAAGATGTCTATTATAAAAGTTAGATGGCAAATTAAATGTTTTTCCAAAAGACCAAAGTTTGTTTTTACTGAAAAATTCCACTAAGACTTGGGGGAAAAAAAGAAATCCCTTGGTATGGCTGGAAATCTGTGTAAATCCTCTTCCAAAAAAATGTAGATGACTTTAAAATGATTTATGTACAAGTTTAGTGTATTAATATATATATATATATATATATATATATATATATATATATATATATATATATATATATATATTGTATTTTAACCTTCTGTTTACTGGGGATTAGGGGATTAGTTGATAATTACATGCAAACTATTACTGAATATTATTATATTACTATATTATATTATTATTATGGTATTATTGAAAGAATTTTCATAAACACAAAATGATTTACTATTATTTTGTATGGGGAGGTCACACACAGAAGATCCTGATTTTATTATTTTTGTGATATTTTATTTACTTTTGGATATTGTGTTAAGAAACTCACTTTGGCAAATATATATAAATTATAAAATGGGTGAGAATAAGCTTATTTCTATTTGGAAACTTCATTACAGGGCATGGGCAGCAGGTGGCACTCACTACCTGTATACCCAGTCTCTCTTTCTCTCTTTATATAATAGGTCTTTGTCCAGATTGATGTTTTCTGCTATTTATCTGATTATTTTATAACCTTAAACCTTATTGTCTAATATTCAGTATACTCCCATATGTATCCCCAGCATGTCTGAGTTTTCTCACTACACCTGCTAGAAGGCAGATCCATTTACCCCTATAGACTACATGTTGCTAGCAGGGTCTATAGACCATCCTTATGTGTCCCTGTGTAATGGCTGCTTCACTTCAGACTTGTTTTTTAACTATTAACTTTCACTGGCTGAGGAACTAGCAATGTATTGCTGCTAGTAAACACAAATCTCCACATCAACTAATAATTTACATTGTGGAAACTAATCCCTTTGTGATGGCTGCTAACGTGTTATTGAATGCCATGAGCAGCCATACTGATTATTACTGAGCTATGCCCATTATTACTGTACTCACATGTCAGTCTATTATAAGGAAAACCATTAATTAACACAAAGGTTAAACACTTTAACCCCAAGCTCATGGCAGGGTGCCAGCACCGATTTATGAACACATAGATTAGTGAATTAATTACACTCATTAATGTCTACCAGTGTATACGAGATCTGTCCTAGTAATATGGAGAAGATTGGCCATGGAAACAGAGAGATTGGAATAAATAGAGGATACAATAAATAATAACCTGCTTTCAGTTACAGGAATCTGTTCATATGTGTTAAATATATTAATATGTTGCTTTTTCACTTTTCTTATATTGATATTTTATTATCAGATATATTGTTCAGATAGTTTAAAATGAAAAAAGAAAGAAAAAAAAATGTGTTAATGTCAGGAATAGTGTGACGTAGGTACTAGCTAATATAAAAATATATTAATATAGACATATAACTGATATTTGTAACTCACTACATTGTATAGTTATAACATTTTGTCTTTTCATAAAGCTGAGTTTTGTATTAATGTCAGCAGAATGAATTATTATTCCTAATAAACCTTAGTTATAATAATATTAATCAGTTATATTATTATTTTATTATTCCTTTGTTCTATTTCACATTTTCCAGGTGCTAACAATCAATCTTCTCTGTATATACAACCCCCCCACAAAAAAACAAAAACAAATTTAGGACAAGTGAAAATAATATAATTTTAAGTGGCTCCAATTACTGTTAATATACTGTAATTTGTTTTATCTATTAATATATCAATAGCATATATACTGTAATTTATTTGTTCTGATTTATTAATATTTTCTGAATTAGTAATAATATATATATATATATATATATATATATATATAAATAAAACAAGAGTGCCAAAGCAGAGTTTACATTGTAACTATCTATATTATATAGTGAATAGTCATTAAAATATCAGGAAGTGCACAACATGCTGTGTAGATGTGGATGAGTTAAGTAGATCATCTTTTTATCTCTACTTTTTAAATCACTTTTATAAATATGATCAAATAATAAGATAATAAAACTGTCCCCTCTGGAGAAGTCTTACAAGGTGACTGTCAGACCACCAGGGCCCACCCCTTCACCTTCCATATGAGGTAATGCCTCTAGAGATTTTGTCTGAGACTCATTTATAGACCAATCAGTTGTCTGGAGAGGCGGGGGGTGCCTGGGGGCATCTAGCAGAACACCTGTCCCTACCATCTCACAGCCCACTACCCCAGCCAGGAGCAGGCAGTCACACTAAGTAAATCACAGCAAACACTTGCAATAGACAGATGGGGTGCAGTCACTGGAAATTCAGGGCACATATTATATGTAAGTTATATGCACAGCCAAGAGCCTTCATGTAAGATAAAAAAGGGGCAATGTAGCTGCTGGGGAGGGTAAGTAATTTGTCTTTATAAATCACTCTTCGATAAGATATAACATCCAGTTATCATATATAAGTCCTGTTATTGTAGCAACGATATCACATCAAGATCTTCCCAGCTAGGGACGTAAAGATGAACCGCCCCAAAGATCTCATCTCAATATTAAAGTTATCACAAATCCAAAATCAAGTTCTGGCTGGGTGTAAAATATTGAAAGTAAAGTTTTAAAGGGTACACAAGCGCCCCAACAATGAAAATGATATTTTACTGGGGTACACAAGCCCCCCAATGGTTTTCCAGTGACCACACAACGCACATCCCATTGCAGACCCCATTACCTTGACGCTGGACAGGTCAAAAGCTGGTTCTTTGGGTTTCACTGGTTCTGGGGCAGGGGCAGGTGCTGGGGCAGCAGCTGCAGCGGGTTTCTTCACATCCTTCTTGGGTGCCATTGTGCTGAGGTTTTTTTGAGTTTAACAAGGGGTGGAAATAAAAGAGAATCCAAAAGGAAGCAGCTTTGTAAGTCTTGAGGGAGGAGGTGAAGACGATCTTTAGCCCGGAGTCTAGTAGTGGGACCAGTGTGTATTTCACTATAAGGGCATATTTATATTTCATAGGTACCCAACACAATCTCCAAACAGGCTGCTGGATTGGACGGTTCTCCAGGCAAGGAGGATGTCATGAGGGCCAAGACTATAAATGGAAAATGAGGGTCAGGGCTACATCAAACCAAAGGACTTGAGTGTGTTTTTTTTTTAACCTCTGCATTTTTTTGGATAAGAGTAAAGGACAAACACACGGTTGAGAAGAAGACTTTTATTGTAGGTGGGAACATTCCGTTCCCTTTTTGGAATTTTAGATACATTGCTGTAAATATTACAATATAGCCCTCCCTTCCACAACTCACAAACATTCCCAGTGGATTTAATTTCAAGATGGAATTTAGGTCTTAAAGGGGGCTTGAGTACACACTTGTTTTATTAGCGGGTCCCATCCCCTGACCCCCCCGCCACCCATCACATAGTCTTCCTTAACACCCCCCCCCCCCAATTTCTTCTTTTCATTTGCAGAAAAGTGTTGATCAAGCAGAGACCAGCAGAGGGTTTAAAAATAAAAGCAGACGTATATGGCAAGGCGTCCTTGTCACCTCCTCCTGTTTCATAGAGAATGTACTGTACGCACATGCCCTATCCTATCTGACTCTGCCTTTTGTATATTAATTACATGTGAAAAAGGAGCTAATATTCTCCTAGTCACTGGTCACAGAGCACAGGCTTTAATGCACAATGCAAATCTGTGCATATATTATCTATGTGATTTATGTGCTATGTGGGTATATTGCTTTATGTCTTTGCTGAGCTTTTCCTTTCCCTTTAATGGATACGTTCAGTTATTATGTGTTTTTATAGCTTATCATTTATATTGTATTGATACTATGTGGATCTTGTATCTGGGGTAAGAGGTAAGTTCCACTCTCCCTGTGAGGCTGTATAGGTAAGTTCCCCTTTAGTTAGTCCATGTGTCAGGCTGTACTGCCCCTGCTGTTAGAGGTAAGTTCCCCTTTAGTTAGTCCATGTGTCAGGCTGTACTGCCCCTGCAGTTAGAGGTAAGTTCCCCTTTAGTTAGTCCATGTGTCAGGCTGTACTGCCCCTGCAGTTAGAGGTAAGTTCCCCTTTAGTTAGTCCATGTGTCAGGCTGTACTGCCCTGGAGTTAGAGGTAAGTTCCCCTTTAATTAGTCCATGTGTCAGGCTGTACTGCCCTGAAGTTAGAGGTAAGTTCCCCTTTAGTTAGTCCATGTGTCAGGCTGTACTGTCCTGGAGTTAGAGGTAAGTTCCCCTTTAGTTAGTCCATGTCTCAGACTGTACTGCCCTGGAGTTAGAGGTAAGTTCCCCTTTAGTTAGTCCATGTGTCAGGCTGTACTGCCCTGGAGTAAGAGGTAAGTTCCCCTTTAGTTAGTCCCTGTGTCAGGCTGTACTGCCCTGGAGTTAGAGGTAAGTTCCCCTTTAGTTAGTCCATGTGTCAGGCTGTACTGCCCCTGCTGTTAGAGGTAAGTTCCCCTTTAGTTAGTCCATGTGTCAGGCTGTACTGCCCTGGAGTTAATGGTAAGTTCCCCTTTAGTTAGTCCATGTGTCAGGCTGTACTGCCCTGGAGTTAGAGGTAAGTTCCCCTTTAGTTAGTCCATGTGTCAGGCTGTACTGCCCTGGAGTTAGAGGTAAGTTCCCCTTTAGTTAGTCCATGTGTCAGGCTGTACTGCCCCTGGAGTTAGAGGTAAGTTCCCCTTTAGTTAGTCCATGTGTCAGGCTGTACTGCCCTGGAGTTAGAGGTAAGTTCCCCTTTAGTTAGTCCATGTGTCAGGCTGTACTGCCCTGGAGTTAGAGGTAAGTTCCCCTTTAGTTAGTCCATGTGACAGGCTGTACTGCCCCTGCAGTTAGAGGTAAGTTCCCCTTTAGTTAGTCCATGTGTCAGGCTGTACTGCCCTGGAGTTAGAGGTAAGTTCCCCTTTAGTTAGTCCATGTGTCAGGCTGTACTGCCCTGGAGTTAGAGGTAAGTTCCCCTTTAGTTAGTCCATGTGTCAGGCTGTACTGCCCCTGGAGTTAGAGGTAAGTTCCCCTTTAGTTAGTCCATGTGTCAGGCTGTGCTGCCCCTGCAGTTAGAGGTAAGTTCCCCTTTAGTTAGTCCATGTCTCAGACTGTACTGCCCTGCAGTTAGAGGTAAGTTCCCCTTTAGTTAGTCCATGTGTCAGGCTGTACTGCCCTGGAGTTAGAGGTAAGTTCCCCTTTAGTTAGTCCATGTGTCAGGCTGTACTGCCCCTGCAGTTAGAGGTAAGTTCCCCTTTAGTTAGTCCATGTGTCAGGCTGTACTGCCCTGGAGTTAGAGGTAAGTTCCCCTTTAGTTAGTCCATGTGTCAGGCTGTACTGCCCTGAAGTTAGAGGTAAGTTCCCCTTTAGTTAGTCCATGTGTCAGGCTGTACTGCCCCTGCTGTTAGAGGTAAGTTCCCCTTTAGTTAGTCCATGTGTCAGGCTGTACTGCCCCTGCGGTTAGAGGTAAGTTCCCCTTTAGTTAGTCCATGTGTCAGGCTGTACTGCCCTGGAGTTAGAGGTAAGTTCCCCTTTAGTTAGTCCATGTGTCAGGCTGTACTGCCCTGGAGTTAGAGGTAAGTTCCCCTTTAGTTAGTCCATGTGTCAGGCTGTACTGCCCTGGAGTTAGAGGTAAGTTCCCCTTTAGTTAGTCCATGTGTCAGGCTGTACTGCCCTGGAGTTAGAGGTAAGTTCCCCTTTAGTTAGTCCCTGTGTCAGGCTGTACTGCCCTGGAGTTAGAGATAAGTTCCCCTTTAGTTAGTCCATGTGTCAGGCTGTACTGCCCTGCAGTTAGAGGTAAGTTCCCCTTTAGTTAGTCCCTGTGTCAGGCTGTACTGCCCTGGAGTTAGAGGTAAGTTCCCCTTTAGTTAGTCCCTGTGTCAGGCTGTACTGCCCTGGAGTTAGAGGTAAGTTCCCCTTTAGTTAGTCCATGTGTCAGGCTGTGCTGCCCCTGCAGTTAGAGGTAAGTTCCCCTTTAGTTAGTCCATGTGTCAGGCTGTACTGCCCTGCAGTTAGAGGTAAGTTCCCCTTTAGTTAGTCCCTGTGTCAGGCTGTACTGCCCCTGCAGTTAGAGGTAAGTTCCCCTTTAGTTAGTCCATGTGTCAGGCTGTACTGCCCCTGCTGTTAGAGGTAAGTTCCCCTTTAGTTAGTCCATGTGTCAGGCTGTACTGCCCTGGAGTTAGAGGTAAGTTCCCCTTTAGTTAGTCCATGTGTCAGGCTGTACTGCCCTGGAGTTAGAGGTAAGTTCCCCTTTAGTTAGTCCCTGTGTCAGGCTGTACTGCCCTGGAGTTAGAGGTAAGTTCCCCTTTAGTTAGTCCATGTGTCAGGCTGTACTGCCCTGGAGTTAGAGGTAAGTTCCCCTTTAGTTAGTCCATGTGTCAGGCTGTACTGCCCTGGAGTTAGAGATAAGTTCCCCTTTAGTTAGTCCATGTGTCAGGCTGTACTGCCCTGCAGTTAGAGGTAAGTTCCCCTTTAGTTAGTCCATGTCTCAGACTGTACTGCCCTGGAGTTAGAGGTAAGTTCCCCTTTAGTTAGTCCATGTGTCAGGCTGTACTGCCCCTGCAGTTAGAGGTAAGTTCCCCTTTAGTTAGTCCATGTGTCAGGCTGTACTGCCCCTGCAGTTAGAGGTAAGTTCCCCTTTAGTTAGTCCATGTGTCAGGCTGTACTGCCCTGGAGTTAGAGGTAAGTTCCCCTTTAGTTAGTCCATGTGTCAGGCTGTACTGCCCTGGAGTTAGAGGTAAGTTCCCATTTAGTTAGTCCATGTGTCAGGCTGTACTGCCCTGGAGTTAGAGGTAAGTTCCCCTTTAGTTAGTCCATGTGTCAGGCTGTACTGCCCCTGCAGTTAGAGTTAAGTTCCCCTTTAGTTAGTCCATGTGTCAGGCTGTACTGCCCCTGCAGTTAGAGGTAAGTTCCCCTTTAGTTAGTCCCTGTGTCAGGCTGTACTGCCCCTGCAGTTAGAGTTAAGTTCCCCTTTAGTTAGTCCATGTGTCAGGCTGTACTGCCCTGGAGTTAGAGGTAAGTTCCCCTTTAGTTAGTCCATGTGTCAGGCTGTACTGCCCTGGAGTTAGAGGTAAGTTCCCCTTTAGTTAGTCCATGTGTCAGGCTGTACTGCCCTGGAGTTAGAGGTAAGTTCCCCTTTAGTTAGTCCATGTGTCAGGCTGTACTGCCCTGGAGTTAGAGGTAAGTTCCCCTTTAGTTAGTCCATGTGTCAGGCTGTACTGCCCTGGAGTTAGAGGTAAGTTCCCATTTAATTAGTCCATGTGTCAGGCTGTACTGCCCCTGCAGTTAGAGGTAAGTTCCCCTTTAGTTAGTCCATGTGTCAGGCTGTACTGCCCCTGCAGTTAGAGGTAAGTTCCCCTTTAGTTAGTCCACGTGTCAGGCTGTACTGCCCCTGCAGTTCGAGGTAAGTTCCCCTTTAGTTAGTCCATGTGTCAGGCTGTACTGCCCCTGCAGTTAGAGGTAAGTTCCCCTTTAGTTAGTCCATGTGTCAGGCTGTGCTGCCCCTGCAGTTAGAGGTAAGTTCCCCTTTAGTTAGTCCATGTGTCAGGCTGTACTGCCCCTGCAGTTAGAGGTAAGTTCCCCTTTAGTTAGTCCATGTGTCAGGCTGTACTGCCCTGGAGTTAGAGGTAAGTTCCCCTTTAGTTAGTCCATGTGTCAGGCTGTACTGCCCTGGAGTTAGAGGTAAGTTCCCCTTTAGTTAGTCCATGTGTCAGGCTGTGCTGCCCCTGCAGTTAGAGGTAAGTTCCCCTTTAGTTAGTCCATGTGTCAGGCTGTACTGCCCCTGCTGTTAGAGGTAAGTTCCCCTTTAGTTAGTCCATGTGTCAGGCTGTACTGCCCTGCAGTTAGAGGTAAGTTCCCCTTTAGTTAGTCCATGTGTCAGGCTGTACTGCCCTGCAGTTAGAGGTAAGTTCCCCTTTAGTTAGTCCATGTGTCAGGCTGTACTGCCCCTGCAGTTAGAGGTAAGTTCCCCTTTAGTTAGTCCATGTGTCAGGCTGTACTGCCCCTGCAGTTAGAGGTAAGTTCCCCTTTAGTTAGTCCATGTGTCAGGCTGTACTGCCCCTGCAGTTATTGGTAAGTTCCCCTTTAGTTAGTCCATGTGTCAGGCTGTACTGCCCCTGCAGTTAGAGGTAAGTTCCCCTTTAGTTAGTCCATGTGTCAGGCTGTACTGCCCCTGCAGTTAGAGGTAAGTTCCCCCTTAGTTAGTCTATGTGTCAGGCTTTACTGCCCCAGGTAGGTATCCCTATTTCTGCCCCTGAGTGTGGCTGTATTAAATACCACTTCAGCGTTACCCCCTCTGTCTCTCTGCCCCTGTGAGTTGCTGAGCTCTTCCTGGGTAAGAAGTAATTGCCCCATCCTTTCCCATTGTCTCCACACCCTACTTGTCCCTATGTGGCTTTTCTTAGGGTTAGAGTCAAGTTCTCTGTATGGCCTTGAGTGGTTGTTGTGGCTGCCCTTGATCTAGAGGCATATTTACCCCCCTTCTCTCTCTTTGCCCCAGTTCATTGCTGAGCTGTCCCTGGTGTAAGAAGTAATTGCCCCATCCTTATCCATTGTCTCCACACCCTACATGTCCCTTTGTGGCTTTACTTAGTGTTAGAGGTAAGTCCCAGTTTAGATAATCTACCCCTGGATGTGACTCTATTCTTTCTCCCTGGGGTGCCCTTTACTGCCCCAGCTGTTAGAAGTGCCCTCTACCCCTGAACCTAATCCCCCCCCCTCATTTGCCCCGTGTGTGTCTGTGCTGCCCAGCCTGGTGGCTCCTTTTCTCTCTCCCCTGGAGGTGCCCCTGGGTATGCAGCTTTCTGCCCCATGGTGTGCAGGTCTCTGCCAGGCTCTGCCCGCTGCCTGTGAAAGTCGAGGCTCGCCGACTCCAGAATGGATCGATTTTCTTGTGACTTTGGGGCAAAATCTGGCACTTAAATAGTGCTCTGAGTCCAGCTGTTTGCCGCTAATATGTGCTCAGCAATCTCAGCCATAACTCATGTCCTTGTAAATCCGTGCAGGGAAACGTTTTATATTTAGAAAACACCTTTGGCATCTTTATGCCAACCCGCTCCAAATAACCCCGATAAACCTTTCCATTAACCCATCTATAGACAGACTGCTTTATGTCTCCAGCAGCCAAGAGGTTAAACACAACAATAAACCTATAATTACCGAGCGTGTGAGGGTGGTCCAATGAAAGCTCCCTAAATGTTACAAAAATATATTTTTAAAATGATAATAAAAAGCAGTAATCAAGTGTCAGTCTATATTAAGTGTGACGTTTATTATATGTAAAACAGTCGGATAATGTATAGGGACAGTCACCTCAAGAGCTCACAATCTAATTGCGTGCCTCAGGTGGCTGGCACCGCTGGGCCGCTCTACATATAACATTATAATGAAGTGGATCAGACGTGAGTGTATGCAGCAGTGACTGCCAGGGGGTGCAGGTCTGGGGTATCAGGTCTCAGCTCTGGGAGGGGGCGTGCAGGACAGGAGCCGCCCCCACAGATACTGCGGCCATATAAGTGACCAAGTAAAGGTCCAATAATTCAGATGGTTGTGGGGTTTAAGTATATATTATGTGAATATTATCTCTCAGTATGTAGTGTGGGGGGGATCACATGAACATGCCCACTTGGTATTCCTATACATGTAGATATGGCCCTAGCTCTATTATCTAACTCTTCCACTCAACATGTTTAATGGTAATTATATTTATTATAATAACATACATGTTCCTTAGAATGGAAGTGTTAGTATATTCAGCTGTACACAATCATGTGACGGTCATAGATACAGCTCTTTTCCTGGCTCCATAATTGTAAGGTTTGGGGGGAGGGGGCAGATGGCAGATGGCCCTCCCAGTTGCCCTGTATGGAGTGGCCACTTCACAGAAGCCTCTCCGACATAAGGCGCCATATGTATAAAGGGTGATGTGTTGGAGATGGCAGTTGTTAATAATTACAGGCCCATTAGTGATCCACTTTATGATTCCTATGTTGTTGTTTAGTTGTTCAGTAGTGTCCGACTCTCCATGACCGTACGGACCACAGCACACCAGGAACATCTTGTCTCTGGTCTTGCTTATCCATAATGTTATCTAGGCAAAGATACTGTGTGATACTGATTGGTTTGCCAGTTCATTCTCCAGTATTCTGTGATTTGTCTGACCTCTCTGCTATGACCTGCTAATCTTGGGTGACCCTGCATGGTTTAGCTCACAGCTTCATTGATCTTCACCAATAGCTATGATAGCTATGCCCCATTAAATACATGGCAATCTACAAGGAAAGAAACTAGTTTTTGACAGCACTTAGGAATCAAAATGTCCATCCATTCCTCTCATTCCATCTACCTAACACTAGATTTAATAAGTCCTCCAGATGGACATATGATTTTCCAAGGCTTGAATCGCTCCACTGTGTTTGTCCCCTCCACTGGACGGCTGCTCCGATTCTCTATTATTTATTCTGTAGGACACTTATATATAAAACTAAATGTCTGAGAGGCCTCCAAATAAACCTCATCAAAGACCGCCCAGCTTGTGAAAGTGATAACAATAAATAAGTACATATATCAGCATATTGTATGTACAGGATATACACAATGTGATCGGGTCTGGTTTGTGATAATAATAAATAAATATATAAACAGTATTTCACAAGTGTAGTAAGTACACCCCTCACATTATTGTAAATATTGTATTATATCGTTTCATGTGACAACACTGAAGACATGCCCCTCTGCTTCAATGTGAAGTAGTAAGTGTACAGCCTGTATAACAGTGTAATGTGCTGTCCCCTCAAAATAACTCAACACACAGCCATTAATGTCTAAACCGTTGGCAACAAAAGTGAGTACACCCCTAAGTGGAAATGTCCAAATTGGGCCCAATTTGTTATTTTCCCTCCCTGGTGTCCTGTGACTTGTTAGTGTTACAAGGTCTCAGGTGTGAATGGGGAGCAGGTGTGTTAAATTTGGTGTTATCGCTCTCACTCATATTGGTCACTGGAATTTCAACATATCACCTCGTGGCAAAGAACTCTCTGAGGATCTGAAAAGAAGAATAGTTGCTCTACATAAAGATGGCCTAGGCTGTAAGAAGATTGCCAAGACCCTGAAACTGAGCTGCAGCATGGTGGGCAAGACCATACAGAGGTTTCACAGGACCGGTTCCACTCAGAACAGGCCTCGCCATGGTCTACCAAGAAGTTGAGTGCACATGCTCAGAGTCATATCCAGAGGTTGTCTTTGGGAAATAGACGTATGAGGCTGCCAGCATTGCTGCAGAGGTTGAAGGGGTGGGGGGTCAGCCTGTCAGTGCTCAGACCATACGCCGCACACTGCATTAAATTGGTCTGCATGGCTGTCATCCCAGAAGGAAGCCTCTTCTAAAGATGATGCACAAGAAAGTCTGCAAACAGTTTGCTGAAGACAAGCAGACTAAGGACATGGATTACTAGAACCATGTCCTGTGGTCCAATGGGACCAAGATAAACGTATTTGGTTCAGATGGTGTCAAGTGTGTGGTGGCGGCAACCAGGTGAGGAGTACAAAGACAAGTGTGCCTTGCCTACAGTCA
Source organism: Discoglossus pictus (assembly GCA_027410445.1). Classification (NCBI taxonomy): domain Eukaryota; kingdom Metazoa; phylum Chordata; class Amphibia; order Anura; family Alytidae; genus Discoglossus; species Discoglossus pictus. The sequence goes on from CM050173.1 coordinate 112,634,992, forward strand.
AGCATGGTGGTGTCATGGTCTGGGCCTGCATGAGTGCTGGCAGCACTGGGGAGCTACAGTTCATTGAGGGAACCATGAATGCCAACATGTACTGTGACCTACTGAAGCAGAGCATGATCGCCTCCCTTCGGAGACTGGGCCACACATGATAAACACAGCTCGAAGATGACCACTGCCTTGCTAAAGAAGCTGAAGGTAAAGGTGATGGGCTGGCCAATCATGTCTCCAGACCTAAACCCTATTGAGAATCTGCGGGGCATCCTCAAATGGAAGGTGGGGGAGTGCAAGGTCTCTAATATCCAACAGCTCCGTGATGTCCTCATGGAGGAGTGGAAGAGGACTCCAGTGGCAATCTGTGAAGCTCTGGTGACTCCATGCCCCTGAGGGTTAAGGCAGTGCTGGAAAATAATGGTGGCCACACAAAATATTGACACTTTGGGCCCAATTTGGACCTTTCCACTTAGGGGTGTACTCACTTTTATTGCCAACGGTTTAGACATTAATGGCTGTGTGTTTACTTATTCTGAGGGGACAGCACATTACACTGTTATACAGGCCGTACACTTACTGCTTCACATTGTAGCAGAGGGGCATGTCTTCAGTGTTGTCACATGAAAATATATAATAAAATATGTACAAAGATGTGAGGGGTGTACTGACTTTTGTGAGATACTGTATGCAAGCACATTGTAAGTACGGGATATATTGACTTGAATAATATTCACCAAACCCCCCATGAGGGCAGAGAATGAGTCTGTGGCTGTTCCATCAATGACACAAAACGCGTTAAGATAAAGTAAATTTTCATAGTATGAAATGGACATGGCAGGTTCCTGAATGTTACTCTGTATATAATATCCTATGTATTTACTTTTATGCACTTTATTTTATTAAGAAGTGCTTATAAGCTCTGTTTTTATTGCTTAAAATCACACATATAGTCCCTGTATGGGTCTGCCCACTGCAGTGTATGCAGGCACAGACTCTGTAGTGCTGGATGTACAGTGTAATGTCCTAGCCTATCAGGGACCACGTCTCAGCAGCATTTTGCAGAGTGATGGTCAATGATTGGTCAGTATGAGATATAGCACAGCAAGTACAGCAGAGTCTGTGTCTGCATATGCTGCGGTGGGCAGCCCCATACAGGGGCTATTTGTTTGATTTTACACAGGAAAAACAGACATTATAAAAACGTCTTAATACAACAAAGTCCACGTCAGTAAATAGATACAAAGGGATATCATATACCTAGTAACACCCAGACGCAGGCTTGTTTCTCTGTAAGCTGTGATGCAGGCTGCTGTGTTTGAAGATCGTTGTTGTTACGACTTAGAAATAAAAATAATGTAAAGTGAAACACGGAAGCCTGCATCGCAGGTTAAAGATGAACATGTGATTTGTTGATTAGGGGCAGCTCTGGTGTTAAATTGGAATGCCATTCTATGTGCCAGCCCATAGCTCCTAGTGCCCCTGATCATTACTGTTACGGATGTACTGGCACCCCGACTAGGTACCTCCGTTGATGGACGCGTCCTAGCTTGCGCCGAGGCCTACAAGCACAGCACCGGACACCACAACCACCACAGACTCCACAACCGCCGTAGCTTAAAGCTCCCAGGGAGTATGCAGCGCATAGCAATCCCCAGTATGTATAGCAATCCCCTCCAAGAACGAGACGAGGCTACGTTTTGAAGGGTCAAGCAGGACTCTCTTGCTGGCACACCCAGCCTGGTTTTTATTACAGAACACACCCAGGGGAAGGTATAAACAACCAATAACACAATAGTAACACCCACAGTTTCCCTCCCCTCTACTTGGGAGATAATTGAGTTTATTACTGTATCTACTCAATTATCTCCCAGCTAAAACTTACACATTTTTATACATTTTTATAACTTTATGATTTTACATAGTACATAAATAAAACTTACATTTTTATGAACAACATAAATTGTGGAACAACATATAAAAAAATGGCATGAATCAGACCAGGGGTTCAAAAGTAAGTAAAAGTATCTTTTACCCATAACACACAGACATTTCACAGGCAATACACATCCCTCATAGTTGGCCACACAATACACATAGAGGGACAATAGGTGGGTCACACATCCCTGAGGCTACCTGGCAACTTTGATACAATCAGACATGGATTAGATCATCCTTCTTTGTTCTTATGGCTGAGAATGAAAACACTTTTTACAATAGACGTCCTTATCTTATGAGTCTCTGTAATAGGATTATCTATTATGCCCAGGTCTGCAATAGTATGGGCTAATATTCTGCAGAGCATAAACCAACATACATACAGTATAATAGTAGGATCATATTTTAACCATAATAATCATAAAACAGGGTAAAACAGTGATGGGTTCCGTTACACACCTCCCCCGTGACCATAAGCCGGCATACACGGTCTGATCCCAACGGATCGGCCTGGGGATGTCCGGACAAAAGTATTTGTTTGTCAATTCTCTAGTTTGACAACCCATCAGCATTACTGCAATTCCCATTTACTCACATTTCACATATCCCCAGATAGCTGGGATCTGAGCGCACAAAACTACCGAATAGCGCTCAGATCCTCTTCACACAGCTCAATTGCCATGTAGCTAAAGTCTTTCCCATAGTCTTTCATTATATGAATGGGCTTCATGGCACAGTTATCTGGGGTATCACCGCTCCCACAGGGCAAGTACCGAATGACCCCCCTGTATGTAAAGGGCCAGAATGAGTGACATACACTCTGGTATGGCCGAATACTGTGTTTAAAGGGCAATATGTCCCAGGGCCATAGTCACAGGGCAGGAGGCTGGCAAACAGTCCTCTCCAAGCCAAAGTGGCGAAGGGCACTTCGTCACAATTACATTAATGAGAAATATATTGTGTGTGCCCCTCTTCTAGCCCCCCGCCTGGCTGTCCTGCTCGTGGTGCCACATGTGCATGGCACTGGAGGACAGTAGCCGGACACAATGCTTTCCTGTATGTTTATCCAGGGATCACTGTGGAATTGGCACTCACAGCTTCAGTCAGGGCAGATAGTTGGGAGTCAGACAGAGGATGAATAAATACTCAGCTATGTGAGGGCTGAGAGTGAGGCTAACGAGGGATTATCACCAAGTACTGCTAATAAACCCGGCCCCCCCCCACCCTAAACACCTGCCCTGGTGCCCCTGGGACCACCTGCTTACTAGGCGGGGGGGGCAGGTAGAGCAGACACTGTTGGTACATCTCGTACAGTAACAAAACAAACCTGTAAACTTTTATACCGTCCATACGAGGGGTGGAGCAAGCAGCTCCCAGGATGTCCTTATTGTCTACGCTCAGAGAATAAATGTAATGTAACTCAACGAGATGTTGATATTTGACACAAAGATCACAATATGTGAATTGTCGCCAAAAAATAGTTTGATACATTGTTGTTTATCACCTGTCATTGTATCTTGGGACAATAAAAATATTATATATATGTTAGTTACTGCTTGTAGGATGATCTTTAACCCTTTAACACCAATGATGAGCAGCTGTAAGCCATTACTCTCCTGAGAAACATAGGGCCTCATTCTATTACGGGCCGTAAGAGCTGCGAGGCCGCAGGCTACGCCGCTATTTAATTTGTGGCCTCCTGTCGGCTTACGGTCATCGAGCTGTGGCAAGAGTTGCGGCCGCAAGAAAGCCCCAGGTCGCTAATCACATGCTACGCGAACACTTCCGTCAAGCCCGTAAGTCGCTAAAACGGAGCCGCAGCTTACTTACACCTAAAAGGTCCCGTAAGGCTCTTACTTACAAATTGTAGCACCAATTAAGCACATAATAAAGCCATCCTGCACTTTGATGAGACGATAAAGTGATTGTAGGCGCTAGACTTCATAGCACAACATTCCCCTACACTCAAATCTGAAAATCATTTTTTTTGTAATTCATGTTAAATTTCCGTATCCGAGTCCCAACCTGAAGTGAAATATTGGATTTGGGCGATGTGCAAGCTTGAGAGGGTGTTGCTATTAATCCTCATGTCCCCCATTATGTTGCCTAGCATGTACAGTGCTTTACAGTGCTGTCTGAATTTATATTTGCATCTACAGTTTTCCGACTTTGCGGCCTTGAAACACGATTTATGGGCGCACGGGAAATGCTTGCGACCGATTGCATAGTTCGCGATTGGCCGTAAGGGGGACCTCCTTGCGGTGCTGTCCATTTGAATAGCAGCGTAGCCATATCGCTACGCAGAGGCCGTAAGCTAGCCGCAAGGAATCGCAGTTTTGCACCTATTTTACGGTCCTTAATAGAATGAGGCACATAGATAGACCAAAAAGACCCATCTAGTTTGCCTATTCTCAACTTACCTATTCTAAACTCAACTTAATTAAGTCTCAGGATAGTCTTCTGCCTAAATTGCACCTGACCTAAAGATTTGATATTGTTAGATGGGGGGCCTATAAGTAGATTGTATCAGTGCTGATATATAGAATGTTTTGTAGACATATGGAATGGGCGCCCAGTGGATGACAGAAACACGGAAGGAAATTACAGACTCTTGGATAGGCCAATATCAAGGAATAATTAAGCCTCAGGTTTTAGGAAGATGTAATCATTATATTGCAATGAACATGAGCTTGATGGAGCTCAGAGGGCCAGTGGATAACATATGAATCTGATATGCTAGTGTTCAAAAGGTCATGTAGAGTTGGACACAACTGAATGACTAAACAACAACAAAATGTGATTATATTAGATCAACCCAGTGAGAGATTTAATGAATACAGGGGGCCTGGTGCAAAATAATCTGAATCCCTTCTGGCGACTTCTCTACCGCGCGTAGGGTTCAATAAAATCCCAAAATATGTGTTGATGACCCCTGGGGAATCAGGTCAGGTTTCTTTAAAAATATTTATCTATTCCCATCCACTAACAAATGAAGAACTCCCCTTTACTCCAAGCTGCTGCCAATAGCACAAGTTACCTATAGTGTCATGGTCCCCTGTGCTTTGCACCTGCTGCACCAGCAGCAGCTCAGTCACTGAATGCACCTATATTCAATTGGCTATAGGTGAAACTAGCCATTAGTGGACAGCAATGCTCAGCTTTCATTCCTACAGAGATGTGACTCACTACAAACGATGCACTCTTGCCCACAAATTCCCCCACGTTAATAAGCAATTAGATCCACTTTAACCTTTAACCTTTATTATAAATGACCACTTTACTATCTAAGGCTCTGGATAACAGCGATGATGTCGTTTGTCCAAATTAGTTTGGGTGTCCAGGAGATTATGAGAGGTCAAGCTGTAATCACCAGGCACATCTGATATTACCAGGGCACAGACGGGCATTCCAGTTTTACGCCCACATTTTGACCAGTGGGTGATTTGTCTGGTTTTTAAACCCACTTACAAGTGCTCTGTGCCAGCAAATCCGATATTGCAGGGTTTGCAGTGGGGTAGGAAAACTCCTGCTCAAACACTACAAAGGCATGCCGGGGCTTCAGCATAGGACTGGAGTAATTGGACTTGGTCCAGAAGTGGTTAATTAAAGGGGCAGTTACGTTTCATGAATAACTACACTTAATAATGTACAAAATAACTAAACAAACATAAACAACACTTTTGTTTTATATGAATTTATTCTTCAATACATGTTTTAATTTCCTTTTGTAAGCTGTTTTTTTTAGTGATTGCATCCTTATAAATGAGATTTCCATTAGTCCTCCTGAAAACACTGGCATTTCTATCAGCAACATTTCCATGCTGCAGCATTTTCTGCACATTATGAAGTCTACTTTGTCAAAAGAGCATATTGTAAATATAGATGTACAATGGCCCTTTAAGGTGTCCTTGCCAGGGGGCGCCAGGTGGCATCTCTTGGCACGATGGCTCAGGACGGGTCTTGATATTTGAGGTAACCTTTATCTTAGAGCAGGGATTTGGAAAGTGATTACACTGTCTGAAAATGACAAGATCTGCCTGTAAATGCCAAGGATGAGGGGCGAGGGGCGAGGGTGAGGGGCGATGTCACCCACAAATATATAAAAAGATACTAACTCCTCTCAGTGAATTTATATTATAAATGGAATATCAAATATTCTAAATGTATCAGACATTTAAACTGCAGTGTTCTAAATATTCTTTATAATTCTAAAGTTTACAGGATGTACACTTATCTCCCTGAGCAGCCAATCAGGACCTGTACAGATGTATTTATATTACATGGTTTGCAGTGGTGTAGGAAAACTCCAGTTCAAACACTACAAAGGCACGCCGGTGCTTCAGCGTAGGACTATAGTCATTGGTTATCATGCAAAAATACTCAAACCTTAGTGTTTAATACAAGATGAGACTGCTGTCCCTTTAAGTGCCAGTAACACATAAATCCTTTGTCTTTAGGGACTAACAGTCTCATTATATATACTCATTTACTACTCATTACATATAAACTGCTGGCATTATTATTGTCCACAAATGGCTATGCATATACACACAATTGCACCTCGGGTTACAACGCCCTCGGGTTACACTGATTTCGGGATACACCGCTTCTCCTCTACAATTTTCTGCCTCCGGTTACGTGATCAAAAATGAAAGAAGGAACAAAACAAACTCTGTTGTATGTAGGACCGCGCGATTGAATCCGAAAGAAGGAAGCAAGCTGTAAACACTGTAATTGCGACTTCCTGCAAGTGCCTACAAGAGCCCAAATTGCCTGTGCCTACAAGAGCCAAATTGACCTGTGCCTGTAAAAGCCCAAACAGCCTGTGCCAATGTACCCTCTCTGTGCCTAGGAGCAGTGTGCCTATGTGCCAAGTTTGTGCCAATAAGAGCCAAAGTTTCATGAAATAACCTGTGTCCTCCTCTACATCCCCACCATCCAATTGGGCCCTTGCGTCCTCTCAGTAAAGTTAAATTGAAGTTAAATTCTATGTTATTTGATGTAATTATTGTTGTTTATTAATTTCTGTTTAGTTTTAAGGGTTTGTATCCAAAAACAGGACCATCAGTTCAAAGTAAAATGAAAAATCTGGGGTCCGGGATGGATTAATTGAATTTACATTGATTCATATGGGAAATGCTACCTCGGGTTACACAGTCCCATCCGGAAGAGATTAAAGGTGCAACCGGAGGTATCACACATATATATATATACATGGCAAGAGTCACCCATTCCGTCACGTATTACACGTATCACGATTATATCCGTGTACGGTGATTAGTGTTCATGATTTATTTACTTTCAAATTTTTCTGGTGGGCATGTCCCTTGTAAACTAATGAGCTTCCCACTATTCCTATTGAAAGCACTGGCAGTTTTTGTTGCCACCGTCATATGATGCATCTCTGACATATGGGGGACTCACTAAGCACTACAGGGTCTGCAATGCGCTTCCTAGTGCGTCTATGTGCTCGTTTTTTTAGCATGGCTCTTTGCAACCCGTCATATCTTAGTGAGCGTCCCCCGTAAACTTCTTGAGTAACAAAATACAAAATAAGATTTTAAAGCATTTTTGAATTTCTCAGAGTTTCTTTCTCCTATTCAAATGCTTTATGACAAGGACTTTCTAAAAACACCGGGGCCCGTCAGCAATGTATAGACGGGCCCATTATATGCATAATACTCAGATGAATTAAGGAATTCGAGCAGGAAGAGTATTTAGTAACATTTCTGTAGCAGGTACTAATAAAGCCGAACAGTCTTCCAGGACAAACAGAGTAAATTCAAGGTATGTTAACTTGGAAGACAAGATGGATCTAACAGTTCTTAAAGGGGACTTTGTCACCCCAACTGGAGGCTGATTTCATTTACAGATCATTAAAACTGGCTCTAAATTGTATTAGCAATGTTTCTCTCCAGTAAATCATTTCTAAAATATTTGCAATTGACTATGCAGCTCTTGTGTGCTAATGTACGGCTCAGAGTGCTTGATAAGGCTGCAAGAGGGGTCTAACTGCCAGATAACAATGGGGGTCTTTATTTTGACAACTACAGAGTTGGACAAGCAGACTGTAATCGTAATGAGTGCATCAAAGCTGCTAATTATGCATGAGCTACTCATTTGCATATAAATACAGCAACAATTACATGGAATTTCCCAGGACTGAGTCACTTTAGACAAAAATGGATAACACAACATATTAGCAGTTTTTCATACTAATATAGAAAGCCTGAAAAAACAACTTGATTTTGGGGTGACAGAGCCCCTGTGACCTCTGTGAGATCATGGAGCGACTCCCAGCAGGGGTGGTAAGGACTGATACAGTATCTGTGTTATAAAGGTAACTGACATCCAGGGATCACTCGGGGGCGGCGGTTGCAGTAAAAGGGCAGGAGGGTCTCGCTGTACCTCCAGGTTTCTATGTTAAGCCCCCTGCAGACCCTCGAGTCTTGCCGGTGTGACATGACAACCTGGACGTGTCTGTGAAAATAATGGCAGCAGCTGATGAAATGATACCCCTGCAAACAGCTGGCCCGGCCCCCCGGCCCCTCACCCACATCCAGGCTCCATACAAGGGGTTATTTCTGCTCCCAAGCAGGGGGGGGCAGGACGGACCTCAGCGTTTAAATATATAACAGGCACCTCCATTCATCCACTTTCTAAGCAGGAGCAGAGGGGCTGCACCTTAAAGACGCCTTGTGAGGAGGGGGCTGCCTTTAGTTGTATCTAGAACAGGTGGGGAACGTCAGGCCCGAGGGCCGTATAAGGCCCCCGGAGTCGTTTGATGTGGCCCTTCTCCTTATTCCATAGCCAATTAGAAAGATAATGAGAAAGTGCTAATGACACAGATAATGAGATAGGGAGAGCTGATGAGAGAGAGACAGATGATAGCAGTCCTAGCCATCACATTAGGGGTGAGTTAATTCAATGTTTGACCAAATATAGCACGCAAATTTCTAAGTTGATCATTTTGGACGGCCCTCAAATGATTTTATAAATATTCAAATGGCCCTTGGCAGAAAAAAGGTTCCTCACCCCTGATCTAGAAGCGCTCTGCGGCAGAGACCCCTCTAGTAGCCCCCAAAATACAGAAATTTACGGACAACTGTGTTCATATTTTTCTGAACGGTCTTTTAACTAAACATATTTTACAACCTTTACGTATTTAAATATTAGCTGTGTTTTCTTGTCTGAGTTACTTTTTAAGGTTGATTTGTAAACTAATGAGCTTCCCATTTTTCCAATTGAAAACAATGGCTGTTTTAGCTTTTATATTGTGCAGATAGAAGCTTCCTTTGCATTCAGAGTCTCCTCCTCCCACCTCAGGAAGTTGATCATTAAAAAAAGTGAACTGGTAGATTCCACTGCAGCCTAAACACATAAAAGAAATGAGTATGTTTTATATTTAGGAGCGCAGCGGCCCTTTAATATCACAAATACTGTGTGGGAACATCTTTACCTCTATATAATAAAACCACTGATAACAGCTAATAATGTCTAATTATAAAACAGCAGGGCATGTGTACTAAAGGGTGAAGTGTTGGGGTGTCTGGTTATATCTTAGACAAGATCTCCATTCCTATGTTATTCTATGGACCATACATACTAAGACCCTCATTCAATTGCAATTTGGCCAATTGAATAGGGCTCTAAATAAGCACAAAGCATATTTTTTTTAAAGACGTTTTTAGTTAGTAAACATCTATCCAAAAGCAAGGTTTTCACTAACTAAAAACTTCTTTAAAAAAAAATATGCTATGTGCTTATTTAGAGACCTATTCAATTGGCCGAAGCGCATTTGAATGAGGCCCTAAGACTTTAAATATTTTATATAAGCTGCATAGGATAACATGGGGATGGCTTCAGACAACTCTAACATGGCTTAGAAGATTTGCACCAATATGTATTCAGACTACACGAACATACACACACATATATCACATATTATAATTGTCTAACTGCGATTCGTCGTCACGCTTCAGACGCATCGCAGTTAGACAATTACAAACTGCTTCGCATTGCGCAGAGCGCGGCGCGAGCCGCGCATGCGCAGAGCGCGGCGCAAGCCGCACTCTGCGCATTACACAGAGCGCGGCCCGAGCCGCGATTGCGCAGAGCGCGGCGCGAGCCGCGCTTGCGCGCAGCGCGGCCCAGTGGGGAAGAGGGGGGGTAGAGGCACAGAGGGAGAGTAAACTGCTGCGCATTGCGCGCAGCGCGGCCCAGTGGGGAAGAGGGGGGGGTAGAGGCACAGAGGGAGAGTGGGGAAGAGGGGAGGGAGAGTGGGGAAGAGGGGTGGGAGAGGCACAGAGGGAGAGTGGGGAAGAGGCACAGAGGGAGAGTGGGGAAGAGGCACAGAGGGAGAGTGGGGAAGAGACACAGAGGGAGGGGGGAGAGACACAGAGGGATAGGTGGGAAAGAGACACAGGGGAGGTAGAGGAGGGGGAAAAGACACACGGGAGGGAGAACAGGGGGAAGATACACATGGGAGGGAAATGGGGGGGGGGGGGAGGGGAACAGACACAGGGGGAAGGGGGAAAGAGACACAGGCCAGGGGGGAAGAGGCACAGAGGGAGAGGGGGGAAGAGGCACAGAGGGAGAGGGGGGAAGAGACACAGGGGGGAGAGATACAGCTGGTGAGGGAGGAAGAGACACAGAGGGAAGGGGGGAAGAGGTACAGAGAGAGGGGGAAAGAGGCACAGAGGGGGGGAACAGAGGAAGGGGTGAAGAGACACAGTGGCGAGACACACAGAGAGAGGCGGGGGAAGAGGCACAGAGGGAGAGGGTGGAAGACACAGAGGGTGAGGGGGAAGAGACAGGGAGGAAGAGGCACAGAAAGAGGAGGGGAAAGAGACACAGGGGAGTGAGAGGAGGGGGAAGAGACACAGGGGAGAGAGTGCAGGGGGGAAGATACACAAGGGAGGGAAATGGAGACACGAGGAAGGCTGTAACAGACACATGGGGAGGGGGAAAGAGACACAGGCCAGGGGAGAACAGACACAGGGGAGGGTTGGGGGAGACACAGGGGAGGGTTGGGGGAGACACAGGGGGGGGAAGAGATGCATGGGAGGGAGAAGGGGGAAAGAGACACAGGGGAGGGGTTTAGAGACACGGGAGGGAGAGGGAGGTAAAAACACGGGGGCAGGAGATGCAAAGGAGGTAGACGAGGTGGAAGGAGACACAAGGGAGGGAGAGGAGGGGGGAAATAAGACACGAGGGAGGAAGTAGACAGAGGGAGAGACTCGCAATGAGCTCCAAAGGGGCTCATTGCAAGGCCTGTGATGAGCGTCAAAGGCGCTCATCACAAGGCCAGTAAAGTAGAGGGGGAGAGGCTTACATTGTGTGGCAAACAGCATTGCCAGGCTTCAGTTTTTATTGCCGTCATTTTTGACGGGCAAGTCGCTAGTATATATATATAATCCTAATCGTTAGAGGCCATGACAATGTATGGTACTGGGGGCAATCTTCACATAGGATTATTTGGGAGTTGCTATTGGAACAGATTTGAGAATAGCGCCTGCCTAGGGTTCAAAAACTACAAAGAGGCTCCCTCTTTTTATCTATCTTGTCCTCTTTTCCAATTCTTCTATTTCTATCTAAATCTTCCTTCCTTCTCTAATATTATCTCTCAGCCCCGAAATACCGGAAAATTCTACGATGAACAAGAGAAACAGAAAACCCCATTCATTTTAACATTGTGAAGTCTTCTTATAACTTGGGCAGTTTAAATATTTATATAAAGTATCTATATATAAGAAAAAATATCAAGAATCTACATGAAGTATCTGTCATAAATAGACTCTGGGGGTCAAGGGGGGGCCCTTTTGAGCCTCACTTTTTTCATCCCGACCAGAAGCCTTCCAGACACGTCCAGTAAGAACTGTATGGGACTTTTTTTTTTTTTTTTTTTAATTTGTCAAAAAAAATATATATATTTTAAGAGACAAAGACATACAAAATACATACAAAAATATGCACAATGAGCTGTAACAATAAGATATCTTTCCAGTAGTAATACAGGGTACAGCCAAAACATGCAAAAAATGAGTAAATGTTTTAAAAGACAATAAATTCTAAACTGGGCTAGATTTCTTAATAGAGTCCCAAATCGTCCATTTAGAATCGTCTTGAGTGATAATTTTATTTGTCTCATATACATTTTCTAAATCTCTAATGTATTCAATTGTATGTAAAATTTCCACCCAGCAAGGAGGCTTTACTTGTTTCCATCTACTTATTGTACAGTAGTACAAATCTGAATAATAAATGCCATTTATTTCTTACTAAGACCTTCCAGAAAAATATGAAACAGGCAACCTTGAGGGGTTGTATGATTATCTTCTTCAAAAACAGTCCAACCATAGAGGTTTAATAGCTGAAAAATTCCACCATATGTGATAATATTTACCACTAATACCACCGTTTCTCCAACAGTTTGTCTTTAGGATCTTGAGAAATTTGATAAACTCTAAATGGGACCATATACCATCTATTTACATTTTTAAAATAAAGTGTCATACTAGAAGATTTTATTTTTTCAATATTAAATCGAATAATATGAAAACATTTAGATATAAAATGGGAATAATCCCTCTTTCAAGTAATTCAACTCGGGTGAGTTTATGCCTAATCCTTTTGTTAAATTTATATTTGTTCAGTCATGATCTTAAATGGTCAACGATTAGCCAAGAATGAGGAGAGATATCAAATTTGTTTTTGAGCTGATCAAAAGAAGCAAGATATTCATAAAAAAATAAATCACCAAGGAAATGAATATCCTTACCAATGCCATTAATATTCAAAGAGCTTTGTGAGGATTCAAAATAGTATTGAATGGAGTTAGTAAACTTGGAAATGGTATATATCCTTGTTTTTATTAACGCGTTGCCAATGTTTCAAGTTGTTCTTAACAATGTACGATCCTTTCATTACGTTTTTAAATGGGTATTTTTCAGCAAAAATCAAGGCACTCTGATCTTGTTCTGGTATAAAAGACTTTTCTATCTGGAGCCAAGTATGTTTATTTTTATGGTCCGACCATTTCAAAATGTGTGATAAAAAAATGGCATTGTAATAACATTTAATACGTGGATACGCAATACCACCATTACTAAATCTTCTAGCCATTATTAGTCTTTTCAACCTAATGTTGATCGATTAAAATTTGAAAACGAGTGATCCAAACTGCTGGAAAACATATTGGTAGACACTGAAAAATATCATTAATTGTTGGTAGGATAACCAATTTATTACTAGCTATTCTACCCGAGAACGTCAAACGCATATCCCTCCAATATTTAATAGTTTCTTCACATTTATCAAAAGTCTTTCTAGAGCTAATTGAGGTTATCTGGCTTATATGTTCACAAAAAGTTATACCGAAATGATTAAATGTATTTTCATTCAATTTAAATGGGAAGTTAGCCTCCAGAACTTTTTTAGCTTTATTATACATGTTAATCGTCAAGATTTCTGATTTTAAAGAGTTTAATTTATAGTTGGAGATAAAGCCATATTTAATAATCACATTCTGTAATTGAGTAAGAGATTCCCTGGGTTGAGTAAGTGACAAAATAATGTAATCTGCAAATAAGGTGGTTTTATGCTCTCTCTCTCCCACCTGACACCGCCTATACCAGTTGAACTTCTGATCGCTTCGGTGAATGGTTCCACTAATAAAGTAAACAGAATGGTAGAGAGAGGACAGCCTTGCTGCGTGCCATTACCAATTTCAAAACCAAGGGAATTAAAGCTGATTAAGGCTACCAAAGCCGATGGCCCAGAGTATAAAGCCCCTATGGTATGTGAGCCAACATTTGCCCAGACCATGACAATGCCAGTTTCATGTACTCCCACACTACCCTGTCAAAAGCTTTCTCAGCATCCAAATACATGAATAGGGTGGGAGTACCTGCATTTTTAGCGAAAGCTATTAGGTTCATCAATTTCCTGAATACATACACTGGATATTGGAGGATTAGACACTTTTTGGAGCCACGTGTTTAGGCACTAAAAAACACCAACAAATGCAACAAATCAAAAAGGAATCTACCCCAATCACTCAATATCACATATATAGTTCTCAGCAATACGGGTTGTTGCTAACGCTCCTTGGACTGGTGGAGATGAGCGCATAGCCGCTCATCCCTACGACCATGAACGACTTAGACACGGAGCGCTCACTGCGCTGGTGCAGATGAGCGCCATAGGCGCTCATCCCTACCACCCGCGGAACTACACATCAACACAAAACTCAATTACACAATTCAGAATGCGAGACCTGTAGCAGTTTGAAAAAAGTCGACTTTAAAAATTACGTCCCGTAACACTTGCAACAAGGAAAGCGAGGCTCACAAAAAAAATATACAACCCGCGGCACTTAGAAAAAAAAAATACGAGGTCCAAAAATACGAAGTTAACCGCCGAACCGCGCACATCCAAAACAACAACACCACCACAATTAACAAAAATACAAAAAAAAAACATCACTCACAGCACCGGGGGAAGCCGCAACATCTGGGAGTCAGGTTGCATGACAATTGAACCACAATTTGCCGAGTTTCCACACACGAAAATCGCGGCTACACGACCAATAAACAATACAACCCGCGGCACTTAGAAAAAAAAAAAAAATACGAGGTCCAAAAAATACGAAGTTAACCGCCGAACTGCGCACATACAAAAACAGCAACACCACCAAAATAAAAAAAAATTATAAAAGAAAACATCACTCACAGCACCGGGGGACGACAATTGAACCACAAGAAAATTGGCTAAGCGACAAAAAAAAATGTTGGACAAAAAAAACGAAAAAGAGGCTACACGACCAATTAACACGGAAAACAAGCCAGACACATAAGACTTTTACACAAGCCGGTACGAGGTATAAAATACAAATGCAGAATTACACAGCTAAACAAACGATTTGGCCTTGCGCACGCAGCCTATTTACACTGCACAATTGCCACATTGCTGACACTTACACCTCAGGTCAGCAACAGTCCAAATGTACATTGTATGCTGCAGGAAAAACAAAAAAGATTGTTAGCTCTTCAGGATAGTGCTTGATGCATATATTAATTACAAATAGGTAAAGTATATTAATTTATGATTTTATTAATTCATCAATTATCATTAAAAAAATACATATAGAGAAAAAAAAAAAGCAACAAGCGTCAGGTTTGCAATAAACGCCGAAGGCTTGCAATGAGCACCGAAGGTACTCAGACGACCAAAATACTTACTTTATGTGGCAAACAGCATTACGTGCCTTACAATTTAATGACCGTCATTTTTACACTATTAGGAAGGACGGAAAATGCTCGACAATCGCCGCCATTTTACAACACTAACTTAAAACTAATAACATTACCAATCTAAAATGCCGCTTTACACAACTAAACAAACGTTTTCCCCTCACGCACGCAGCCTATTTACACTGCACACTTCACACATTGCTGACAGTTTCAACGCAGCTCAGCAAGAGTGCAAATGTACATTGTATGCTCCGGGAAAAAAAAACAGCGATTGTTAGCTCTTCAGGATATTGATTGCTGGATATATTAATTACAAGTAGGTAAAGTATATTCATTTATTATTTAATTAATTGATTAATTATTATAAAAAAATATATTTATATAAAAATAAATAACAGGGGAGGAGCTTGCAAGGAGCGCCAAAGGCGCTCAACGCGGGGCTCACAATGAGCGCTGAGAGTGCTCAGAGGAGCAAAAGTACACAAGGGGAGAGGCTCGCAATGAGCGCCAAAGGCGCTCAGCGCAGGGCTTGCAATGAGCGCCGAAGGTGCTCAGACGACCAAAAGTACATGAGGGGAGAGGATCGCAATGAGCGCCAAAGGTACTCCGAGGACTAAAAGCCTTACATTGTGTGGCAAACAGCATTACCTGTCTTACTATTTTATTGCCGTCATTTTTTGACGGGCAAGTCGCTAGTTTTCTTATATTGCTCTATTTGTGCACAGGAACCAAGTGATAAAAATGGAGAATATATTAATATTAAACTAACTATATACATTTTTGGTGGTTACTAACAGTTTGCAAAATTCTCTTTACATGAGCTGCTTATTGAGAGTCAATTAAATGTCTGATAAGCATGACTGATAATATGGCTTTTATTTGAATGGACGTGAGTGCAATATAAATGGTGGCTTTTAGGTCTTGTCACACTGTATTACTTTAAGGGAGAGGATAAGACTAAAAGAACTATCGATTGGCACTTTAATGTAGAACTGAGATAAATCAGGATAAAAAGATAAAAGCTCCTTTTACATTATTAAGGATTATTAGACAGATAACCTTTAAATTAAGTTAAAACTTTCCTTCTTTAAATCCATGTTTCATACAACTTTTAGAAACTTAAAGTAGCCAAAACCTTCTAAACTGAATCCTCCCCAAGACTGTTGTGCAAAGTAAATGATTTGTGAACTAAATAAGAGAATGACTGGTTTCTGTGCAGAGTTCATTTACTCCATCTGGTGGCACGTCCTTTGTGTGCTGGAGAACAGCACGCCGTCATCAGGGCGCAGAGAACTACGCTCTGATGACGCTCTGCGCACCAGCCTGCAGCCCATCTGCCACAGAGGCTTTTCATGCGCAAGCGCCCCCATCTCATATTTACTGGGCATGCCTGCTGGAGGCTGCCAAGGCCAAAGGAAGGGGCTGACAGTGTGCCATGTGGGACTGGCATGTGTCACTAGGAGCATATTGTATGTAATGTCACTGTCATGTTTATCACTACATGTCACTGTCATTATTTGCATGTGTGATAAACATGCAATGCAACATGCTCCTAGTGACACATGAAACAATGCCTGGCCCATATGGCACACTGTCAGACCCATACCTTGCCAAGCAGGTCCAGTAAATATGAGATAGGGGCGATTGCGCATTAGAAGCCTCTGTGGCAGATGGGATGCAGGCTGGAGCGCAGAGCGCCATCAGGGTGCCACTCCATCTAGAAAGTGAATTGCCATCTGCATCACACATAGATTTCAGTGACTCAGTTGGTGCAGCCAGGAAGTGATGTAAGCAGAAATGCAAGTACCAGTGGGAGTGGGGAAGAAGATATTCACAGATATAGCGTGTGTTTATTTGTTTATAAATATGTAATAATAGTCTCCTCTGGGGTTGTGTCCGTGTTTCCGGCACTTTGATGGAGGACACATTACAAGAGGCTGGAGATACGTTTCCAAGTTGTACTGGAATTTAGCCAGTGATACAAAGTAACATACTAAACAAATCAATAAAAATAATACGCCAAGCTCCCACTGAAGCACAACCTTAACTGATAAACACTTTCCTCACCATCTCTCAGCTAAACCTGGGTTGGTCAAACAGTCCAATGATTGTTAAATCACTGTCTTGAAATCTCTTCAGATTTCCAGGTCTCCACTCTGCTCCAAGCAGTCACAAGCAGCAGGGTGCTGTCTCACTGTGTGTACCTTTCTCCAAGTCAAACAATCTACAAACAATCAGTCCATACTCCAGGAGTAGGCTTAAATCAGGTCTGTCCAGGTGCAGATAATCAACTGAGCAGAAGCTAACTCCTTCTGTCCCACTGAGGGAACAAAGCTTTACTGAGTCAGAACAGTGGAAGAAGGAAGGGGGGGTGTTGATTTGTTAAATTATTTGACCTTTCTGAATTTGACACCTACTTCCTCCCTTGCACATGTTCAGAAGCAAGCAGCTTGCAGCAAAATTTGCAAATCCCGCTCTCCAGAAAAGTACATTCGACCTTCATGAAAATACCATGGATGTCTCCATGGGCCTTTTACAATGAAAGTCTATGGGGAAAATGTGCCCATGCTAAATCACATAGACTGTAGGCCTGTTGCTGATTGGCCTGTTCCAATTCCCTGGGCACATAAGCCCTCCTGTGATTGGCTCACATTGGCGCATAGGGAAACTCTAAACTGGAGCTTCAGGGCTGGTACTAGGATTGGCCAATACTTATATTATTAATATAAGGAATCTACATAAAACATCTGTATGAAGTATTTATATAAAATATGTATATAAAATATATGTATAAAATATGTATACAAAGTATCTAAATAACATAAAAATATAAAGTATCTATATAAAGTATGTATATAACATCACATATATAGTTGTGAGCGTACGAGATGTTGCTAACGCTGCGGGCTCGCGAAGCGAGCCCGCGGCCCTCGCGAAGCGAGGCCCGTGGCTCGCGTAGCGAGGGCCGTGGCTCGCGCAGCGAGGCCCGTGGCTCGCAAAGCGAGCCAAGGCCCTCGCAAAGCGAGGGCACTGGGCCAGGGTCTCAGTTGCTGGCATGGAGCGCCGAAGGCGCTCCATGCCAGCAACTGCGACCCTTGCAAAATTCAAGCCGCAAACCAAACTCCACGACAAACACATTACGACACTCGCAAACAACATACGACACACGTTAACACCACGACACAAACATTACGACACTCGCAACACTCGGACGCTACTCGCGAACATTACAAAATTAAAAACACAATACATACACACAGCACATACATACAAAACTTACCTACAGCAAGAGGTAACATCCAGGACCTCAAAAATGCAACTTACACCTTCATTTCACTACAAATAAAAGAGTTTACACACGAAAATATTTGCTAAGCGAGAGAAACAATGGCCGCCGAACAAAACGAAAACGAGGCTACACACGCAAACACCATACGAGACACGTTACGACACATTACGACCTCGCAAACATCGGACGCAACACGCCGACATACAAACATTTCAAAGACAATAAATACACACAACACACACATAAAAAGCTTACCTACAGCAAGAGGAACCATCCAGCACCTCCAAAAAACAAGTTACACCTTCATTTAAATACAAATAAAACACTTTACACACTAAGAAAATCGCTAAGCGAGAAAAAAAATGGCCGACGGACAAAACGAAAACGAGGCTACAGCACTCTCCACACGTAAAACACCACAACACACTCGCAAAACACCACACGGAACTCGGAAAACACTACGAGCCACCAACGGAAAATCCGCTAAGACGGACAACACAGAGAAACCGCCATTTTACGCAAATGCGGAAGTACACCACTACGCTAACGGTTTACACTCGCGCACGCACAGTATTACACTGCACACATTCATCACGCTTACACAGCAGCTCCACAACACTAATGCTGCACCAACATCAAACAAGGTTCACGGATCTTAAACACAATGCTTCAAAATAGGTAAAGTCTATTCATTTATTAATTTATTACATGTTTACTATTACACACAAAACAACATTAGCTCAGTTACAATAACATTGCCGTCATTTTTTGACGGGCAATTCGCTAGTATCTATATAAAATACATCTGTGTACATGAAGGTTTTGTGGGAAATACACTGGATTGGGTGCTGGTAATAAATATACTGGACTGGGGCTGGTAATAAATACACTGGACTGGAGGCTAGTAAGAAATACACTGGACTGGGGCTGGTAATAAATATACTGGACTGGAGGCTGGTTATAAATATACCAGACTGGAGGCTGGTAATAAATATACTGGAACGGAGGCTGGTAATAAATATACTGGACTGGGGGCTGGTAATAAATATACTTGATTGGGGTCTGGTAATAAATATACTGGACTGGAGGCTGGTAATAAATATACTGGAACGGAGGCTGGTAATAAATATACTGGACTGGGGGCTGGTAATAAATATACTGGATTGGACTGGAGGCTGGTAATAAATACACTGGTTTGGGGGCTGGTAATAAATATACCGGACTGGAGGCTGGTAATAAATATACTTGATTGGGGTCTGGTAATAAATACACTGGACTGGAGGCTGGTAATAAATACACTGGATTGGGGGCTGGTAATAAATATACCGGACTGGAGGCTGGTAATAAATACACTGGAGTGGGGGCTGGTAATAAATATACTGGACTGGAGGCTGGTAATAAATACACTGGACTGGGAGCTGGTAATAAATATACTGGACTGGAGGCTGGTAATAAATACACTGGACAGGAGGCTGGTAATAAATACACTGGATTGGGGCTGGTAATAAATACACTGGACTGGGAGCTGGTAATAAATATACCGGACTGGAGGCTGGTAATAAATACACTGGACAGGAGGCTGGTAATAAATACACTGGATTGGGGCTGGTAATAAATACACTGGACTGGAGGCTGGTAATAAATACACTGGATTGGGGGCTGGTAATAAATACACTGGATTGGGGCTGGTAATAAATACACTGGACTGGAGGCTGGTAATAAATACACTGGATTGGGGGCTGGTAATAAATACACTGGACTGGAGGCTGATAATAAATGCACTGGATTGGGGTCTGGTAATAAATCCACTGGACCGGAGGCTAGTAATAAATACACTGGATAGGGGGCTGGTAATAAATACACTGGACCGGAGGCTGGTAACAAATACACTGGAATTGAGGCTGGTAATAAATACACTGGACTGGAAGCTGGTAATAAATACACGGGACCGGAGGCTGGTAACAAATTCACTGGAATGGAGGCTGGTAATAAATACACTGGATTAGAGGCTAGTAATAAATACACTGGACTGAAGGCTAGTAATAAATACACTGGACTGGGGGCTGGTAATAAATAGACTGGACTGGAGGCTGGTAATAAATACACAGGGATGGAGGCTGGTAATAAATACAATGGACCGGAGGCTGGTAATAAATACACTGGATTGGGGTCTGGTAATAAATATACTGGAGTGGGGGCTTGTAATAAATACACTGGACTGGGGGCTGGTAATAAATACACTGGACTGGGGGCTGGTAATAAATACACTGGACTGGAGGCTGGTAATAAATACACTGGGCTGGAGGCTGGTAATAAATACACTGGACTGGAGGCTGGTAATAAATACACTGGGCTGGAGGCTGGTAATAAATACACTAGACTGGAGGCTGGTAATAAATACACTGGAGTGGGGGCTGGTAATAAATACACTGTATTGGAGGCTGGTAATAAATACACTGGAGTGGGGTCTGGTAATAAATACACTGGAGTGGAGGCTGGTAATAAATACACTGGAGTGGAGGCTGGTAATAAATACACTGTATTGGAGGCTGGTAATAAATACACTGGAGTGGGGTCTGGTAATAAATACACTGGAGTGGAGGCTGGTAATAAATACACTGGACTGGGGTCTGGTAATAAATACACTGGAGTGGAGGCTGGTAATAAATACACTGTATTGGGGGCTGGTAATAAATACACTGGACTGGAGGCTGGTAATAAATACAATGGATTGGGGTCCTGTAATAAATACACTGTATTGGGGGCTGGTAATAAATACACTGGACTGGAGGCTGGTAATAAATACACTGGACCGGAGGCTGGTAATAAATACACTGGACCAGAGGCTGGTAATAAATACACTGGACTGGGGACTGTGTCATAAATATCTTTGTTGTGAAAAGTGTAAGAATGTCCTAAAGGGACACTAAAGAATATACTTCACAAAGCTTCTACAAGGAAGCTATTAAGCTTATATTAACTATAATATAAGATTATTGGTGCAAGTGTAACTATATTGCATTTAAATAATAATGTAAATTAATTAATATATTCGTATAAAGAAGAGAGAAAAAAAGTGCTTGTATACACTTAACTAATTTGATCACCTTCATAAATAAAAGTGATAAATTAAAAATGTGTAAAAATAGCTGTGTATCAGTATCTTAATAGGTCTTAGATATAATAAGACCTAAAAAAGAATAAAAGTAAATTTTTAATATACTGGTCTACAGAAAAAAATTAGTGACTTTATATTGTCATTACTGAAGTTGAGAAATTAAACAAAAAGGGTCTAAAAGTAAAACACTTAAGCTACAAAAAAAGCTGAATAGGAATTACCTTCATTAAGGCCTTTAGGGTATTTGCAATCTAATGTGAATATCAATTTACTCTCCATTTGTAATAAAATTCTATCTATGTCACCTCCTCTTGGACTAATCCATAGCCTCTCTAGAACTTGGAATTTCATGGCTTCTGGTTTATTTTCATGAAAGTTTCTCATATGTCTTGCAACAGGAGTATCAAGGCCCTTTTTTTTTTTTAAATTGATTTTTATTAGACAGGTCAGACATAAAACATAGTCCAGCAAAAACATTTGTGATGGTAAGTAGAAATTAACAATAAACGTGTTTCACATAACTGGTTTCTAGTATGTCATCTGCCTGTCCAAAACTCCTCTCTTTTTCCGTTTTTCTGGAAATATAATAGCTGGTATAAGCTTTCAATTAACTTAATACTAATAAAAAAAAAAAAGTCCCATAACTATGGGAATTTTTTTTTTATGAACTTGGATTCCTGACCATCTGTTGTCTTGAGCTTGGTTGGTTTCCACTAATATGTTGCGAACTCTGTGTTTAGGTTACTGTATGAGGCTAATGGTGTTGGGTAAGTTATGACAACTCCTGATATGGTTCCCTTAATAGCTCCTTTGGAGGGAAAAAGTGTCACTCACCCTATTCATCTGCCTCGTCTTGTCTCCCAGGCGGCCCAGCAGGAGGCCCAGCGTTTGTAGTTATGGTCAACCTCAGCGGACAAAATGCTCATGGACCGAACAAACTCAATTTTGTTTAAGACTACTTCAAACAATGGGGTGGGTGATTTCCAATGGGCGGCTACTACTATCCTAACTGCTAAGAAAATTTGGTTGGTTAGGAATTGTTCTGAGTTGGACATCCCTTCTACCGGTAAACCCAGAATGGCCTCTTCTGGTCTCATGGGATAGTTTTGACCCCATAATTTCTCCAGGGTTTTGTAAGTGTCCACCCAGGTATGTCTAATCATAGGGCATTCCCATAGTTTATGGATTAGAGTCCCTTTCTGGTTGCAGCTCCTTTCGCAGGTGTCGCTAATCGTCTGGTTTCCTATGTGCATTCTTACTGGAGTTAAGTACCACCTCATGATAACTTTATAGGCGTTTTCCTTCATAATTACGTTAAGTGATGTGATTTTTGCTTGTTTCCGAATGCTGTTCCATTGGTCTCTGT
This sequence comes from Discoglossus pictus, assembly GCA_027410445.1. Taxonomy (NCBI): domain Eukaryota; kingdom Metazoa; phylum Chordata; class Amphibia; order Anura; family Alytidae; genus Discoglossus; species Discoglossus pictus. Next base: position 112,657,944 of record CM050173.1, read on the forward strand.
CTAATTGTATGTTGAGGTCAGTTTCCCATGCTGACTCATAGTGTAATTTAGGGGGCGTGACTAACTCGCTTAAATGGTTGTATATTATGGAGATGTTCCCTTTCCCTCCCGGGAATTTAATGCAACATTTTTCGAATAATGATGTATTTTGCCCTCCTTTATTCTTAGTGATGTGAATTAATCTTTGATTTATAGCGAGTAGGTTAAGCCATTCCCCCGGAGGTAGTAGTTTGTCCTCTAAGAAGGCGGTGGTGGACCATTTTTGGTTAACAACCGGTAAATCTGCCGCTATTGAGCAATTATTATCAATCCACCATCTGTATTGAGCATTAGAGTTTATTTTGGGGTTAGTTGACAGTGGCCATAAGGGGCTGAGCCCTGACTCTGGGCCAAGTAGCCTGTTCCTCTTATTTATATCCTTCCATAAGTTAATTGAGTGCCTCACACTGGATGGGATTGATTGGGGTAACTTGAAGCCCTGCTGAGTTGAGAGCCATAGTAGTTGGCGCATGATTAAATCATTGGACCCTAGTATGTGTTTTTCTAATTGAACCCATACCGGGGGGGAGTCCTTGATATACCACTTTACTAGTTGTGCTAATCTAGCTGCTTTAAAGTACCTGGAAATGTCTGGAAATCCAAGCCCACCATCCCTCTTGGTCGCAGTGGTTGTTTCTCTGTTAATTCTAGGTTTTTTGTTGTTCCACAGAAAACTCATTAATAATTTTTGTATTTTTTTCAGGTCTATCGCTAATATCGAGATAGGAATAGTTCTAAACAGGTAGAGCAGCTTGGGGAGTACGTTCATTTTGACGGCATGTAGCTTTCCTAACCACGAAATCTTTAGTTCTGACCACCTGTGTAGGTCTCTAGTTAGTTGTTTAATGAGGGTTGGGTAGTTTGCTTCATATAGGGTCTTAGTTGATTTTGTTATTTGTATGCCTAGGTAGTTGATAGAATTCGGGGCCCATTTTATTGGGAAGTTATTGGCCAGTAGTTTTTCCGTGGAGGGAGGAAGTGATATATTAAGGGCTATGCTTTTACTTGTGTTAATTTTGAAACCTGACAGTGGGCCAAACCTAGACAGAAGTTTGAATAGATTGGGGAGACTGATCAGGGGATTGGATATTGTTAGCAGGATGTCATCGGCAAAAAGGCTTATTTTATGATCTATCGTGCCGACTCGTATACCCGATATGTCCGTGTGCTGACGAATGGCAATTGCTAGGGGCTCTATACTAAGGGCGAATAAGAGTGGTGATAAAGGGCACCCCTGTCTTGTCCCTCTCGTGATGTTGAATTTTAGTGAGTTGTGTCCTTGGTATGTAACCTGCGCAGTCGGTTCTGAATATAATGATGTTATGCTTCGTAGAAAACCCTCCGGAATTCCGAATTTGTTTAGTGTGGCTTCCATAAATGTCCAATCTAACTTATCAAATGCCTTCTCGGCATCAAGTGCCAACACCATTGCGCGCCCTCCATCACTATCAAGGCCCTTTTTGATAGAATACACATGTTCGAGTATTCTTCTTTTGAGTTGGCGGAATGTTTTGCCTACATAACATTTCTGACAGGGGCACGTCATGACGTATGTTACATGGGTAAATAGAACCTATTATCTCCACATTTACAATATTCAAAGTACTGGCATTGAGTTAAAAAGTTAGCATGCACTTTTTTAATTAATTTTTTTGGTGTTTTTCCAGGATCAATAGTATGCTAATAAAATAATATTTCTGGTAATAAATACACTGGACTGGGGGCTGGTAATAAATACACTGGACTGGAGGCTGGTAATAAATACACTGGGCTGTGGGCTGGTAATAAATACACTGGACTGGAGGCTGGTAATAAATACACTGGATTGGAGGCTGGTAATAAATACACTGGAGTGGGGGCTGGTAATAAATACACTGGATTGGAGGCTGGTAAAAAATACACTGGAGTGGGGGCTGGTAATAAATACACTGGACTGGAGCCTGGTAATAAATATACTGGAGTGGGGGCTGGTAATAAATACACTGGGCTGTGGGCTGGTAATAAATACACTGGACTGGGGGCTGGTAATAAATACAATGGACTGGAGTCTGGTAATAAATACACTGGATTGGAGGCTGGTAATAAATACACTGGAGTGGGGGCTGGTAATAAATACACTGGATTGGAGGCTGGTAATAAATATACTGGAACTGAGGCTGGTAATAAATATACTGGACTGGGAGCTGGTAATAAATATACTGGACTGGAGGCTGGTAATATATACACTGGACTGGGAGCTGGTAATAAATATACTGGACTGGGAGCTGGTAATAAACATACTGGACTGGAGGCTGGTAATAAATACACTGGACTGGGAGCTGGTAATAAATATACTGGACTAAAGGCTGGTAATAAATATACTGGACTGGAGGCTGGTAATAAATACACTGGACAGGAGGCTGGTAATAAATACACTGGATTGGAAGCTGGTAATAAATACACTGGACTGGAGGCTGGTAATAAATATACTGGACTGGAGGCTGGTAATAAATACACTGGACAGGAGGCTGGTAATAAATACACTGGACTGGAGGCTGGTAATAAATATACTGGACTGGAGGCTGGTAATAAATACACTGGATTGGGGGCTGGTAATAAATATACTGGACTGGAGGCTGGTAATAAATACACTGGACAGGAGGCTGGTAATAAATACACTGGATTGGAAGCTGGTAATAAATACACTGGACTGGAGGCTGGTAATAAATATACTGGACTGGAGGCTGGTAATAAATACACTGGACAGGAGGCTGGTAATAAATACACTGGACTGGAGGCTGGTAATAAATATACTGGACTGGAGGCTGGTAATAAATACACTGGACAGGAGGCTGGTAATAAATATACTGGATTGGGGGCTGGTAATAAATATACTGGACTGGAGGCTGGTAATAAATACATTGGATTGGAACCTGGTAATAAATAAACTGGACTGGAGGCTGGTAATAAATACACTGGACCGGAGGCTGGAAATAAATAAACTGGACCGGAGGCTGGTAATAAATACACTGGATTGGGGGCTAATAATAAATATACTGGACTGGAGGCTGGTAATAAATACACTGAATTGGGGTCTGGTAATAAATACACTGGACTGGAGGCTGGTAATAAATACACTGGACCGGAGGCTGGTAATAATTACACTGGTTGGAAGCTGGTAATAAATACACTGGACCGGAGACTGGTAATAAATACACTGGACTGGGGACTGTGTCATAAATATCTTTGTTGTGAAAAGTGTAAGAATGTCCTAAAGGGACACTAAAGAATATACTTCACAAAGCTTCTACAAGGAAGCTATTAAGCTTATATTAACTATAATATAAGATTATTGGTGCAAGTGTAACTATATTGCATTTAAATAATAATGTAAATTAATTAATATATTCGTATAAAGAAGAGAGAAAAAAAGTGCTTGTATACACTTAACTAATTTGATCACCTTCATAAATATAAATGATAAATTAAAAATGTGTAAAGATAGCTGTGTATCAGTATCTTAATAGGTCTTAGATATAATAAGACCTAAAAAAGAATAAAAGTAAATTTTTAATATACTGTTCTACATAAAAAATGAGTGACTTTATATTGTCATTACTGAAGTTGAGAGATTAAACAAAAAGGGTCTAAAAGTAAAACACTTAAGCTACAAAAAAGCTGAATAGGAATTACCTTCATTAAGGCCTTTAGGGTATTTGCAATCTAATGTGAATATCAATTTACTCTCCATTTGTAATAAAATTCTATCTATGTCACCTCCTCTTGGCCTCTCTAGAACTTGGAATTTCATGGCTTCTGGTTTATTTTCATGAAAGTGTCTCATCTGTCTTGAAACAGGAGTATCAAGGCCCTTTTTGATAGAATACACATGTTCGAGTATTCTCCTTTTGAGTTGGCGGAATGTTTTGCCTACATAACATTTCTGACAGGGGCACGTCATGACGTATATTACATGGGTAAATAGAACCTATTATCTCCACATTTACAATATTCAAAGTACTGGCATTGAGTTAAAAAGTTAGCATGCACTTTTTTAATTAATTTTTTCGGTGTTTTTCCAGGATCAATAGTATGCTAATAAAATAATATTTCTGGTAATAAATACACTGGACTGGGGGCTGGTAATAAATACACTGGACTGGAGGCTGGTAATAAATACACTGGGCTGTGGGCTGGTAATAAATACACTGGACTGGAGGCTGGTAATAAATACACTGGATTGGAGGCTGGTAATAAATACACTGGACTGGAGGCTGGTAATAAATACACTGGATTGGAGGCTGGTAACAAATACACTGGAGTGGGGGATGGTAATAAATACACTGGGCTGTAGGCTGGTAATAAATACACTGGACTGGAGCCTGGTAATAAATATACTGGAGTGGGGGCTGGTAATAAATACACTGGGCTGTGGGCTGGTAATAAATACACTGGACTGGGGGCTGGTAATAAATACGATGGACTGGAGTCTGGTAATAAATACACTGGATTGGAAGCTGGTAATAAATACACTGGAGTGGGGGCTGGTAATAAATACACTGGATTGGAGGCTGGTAATAAATACACTGGAGTGGGGGCTGGTAATAAATACACTGGATTGGAGGCTGGTAATAAATACACTGGACTGGGGCCGGTAATAAATACACTGGATTGGAGGCTGGTAATAAATACACTGGACTGGGGCCTGGTAATAAATATACTGGAACGGGGGCTGGTAATAAATACACTGGATTGGGGGCTGGTAATAAATACACTGGACTGGAGGCTGGTAATAAATACACTGGATTGGGGGCTGGTAATAAATATACTGGACTGGAGGCTGGTAATAAATACACTGGACCGGAGGCTGGAAATAAATAAACTGGACCGGAGGCTGGTAATAAATACACTGGATTGGGGGCTGGTAATAAATATACTGGACTGGAGGCTGGTAATAAATACACTGAATTGGGGGCTGGTAATAAATACACTGGACTGGAGGCTGGTAATAAATACACTGGACTGGAGGCTGGTAATAAATACACTGGACCGGAGGCTGGTAATAATTACACTGGTTGGAAGCTGGTAATAAATACACTGGACCAGAGGCTGGTAATAAATACACTGGACTGGGGACTGTGTCATAAATATCTTTGTTATGAAATGTGTAAGAATGTCCTAAAGGGACACTAAAGAATATACTTCACAAAGCTTCTACAAGGAAGCTATTAAGCTTATATTAACTATAATATAAGATTATTGGTGCAAGTGTAACTATATTGCATTTAAATAATAATGTAAATTAATTAATATATTCGTATAAAGAAGAGAGAAAAAAAGTGCTTGTATACACTTAACTAATTTGATCACCTTCATAAATATAAATGATAAATTAAAAATGTGTAAAGATAGCTGTGTATCAGTATCTTAATAGGTCTTAGATATAATAAGACCTAAAAAAGAATAAAAGTAAATTTTTAATATACTGTTCTACATAAAAAATTAGTGACTTTATATTGTCATTACTGAAGTTGAGAGATTAAACAAAAAGGGTCTAAAAGTAAAACACTTAAGCTACAAAAAAGCTGAATAGGAATTACCTTCATTAAGGCCTTTAGGGTATTTGCAATCTAATGTGAATATCCATTTACTCTCCATTTGTAATAAAATTCTATCTATGTCACCTCCTCTTGGCCTCTCTAGAACTTGGAATTTCATGGCTTCTGGTTTATTTTCATGAAAGTGTCTCATCTGTCTTGAAACAGGAGTATCAAGGCCCTTTTTGATAGAATACACATGTTCGAGTATTCTCCTTTTGAGTTGGCGGAATGTTTTGCCTACATAACATTTCTGACAGGGGCACGTCATGACGTATATTACATGGGTAAATAGAACCTATTATCTCCACATTTACAATATTCAAAGTACTGGCATTGAGTTAAAAAGTTAGCATGCACTTTTTAAATTAATTTTTTCGGTGTTTTTCCAGGATCAATAGTATGCTAATAAAATAATATTTCTGGTAATAAATACACTGGACTGGGGGCTGGTAATAAATACACTGGACTGGAGGCTGGTAATAAATACACTGGGCTGTGGGCTGGTAATAAATACACTGGACTGGAGGCTGGTAATAAATACACTGGATTGGAGGCTGGTAATAAATACACTGGAGTGGGGGCTGGTAATAAATACACTGGATTGGAGGCTGGTAATAAATACACTGGAGTGGGGGCTGGTAATAAATACACTGGATTGGAGGCTGGTAATAAATACACTGGACTGGGGCCGGTAATAAATACACTGGATTGGAGGCTGGTAATAAATACACTGGGCTGGGGCCTGGTAATAAACATACTGGAACGGAGGCTGGTAATAAATACACTGGATTGGGAGCTGGTAATAAATACACTGGACTGGAGGCTGGTAATAAATACATTGGATTGGGGGTTGGTAATAAATATACTGGACTGGAGGCTGGTAATAAATACACTGGATTGGAAGCTGGTAATAAATATACTGGACTAGAGGCTGGTAATAAATACACTGGATTGTAAGCTGGTAATAAATAAACTGGACTAGAGGCTGGTAATAAATACACTGGATTGGAGGCTGGTAATAAATACACTGCACTGGAGGCTGGTAATAACATATTAGACAATATTGGAGGATAAGACACTTTTTGGAGCCAAAAAAACAACAACAAATGCAACAAAACAAAAAGGAATCCACTGGAATCACTTAATATTTTCTTATATTGCTCTGTTTGTGCACAGGAACCAAGTGATAAAAATGGAGAATTTATTAGTATTAAACAAAATATATACATTATTGGTGGGTACTAACAGTTTGCAAAATACTCTTTACATGAGCTGCTTATTGAGAGTCCATTAAATGTCTGATAAGCATGACTGATAATATGGCTTTCATTTGAATGGACGTGAGTGCAATATAAATGGTGGCTTTTAGGTCTTGTCACACTGTATTACTTTAAGGGAGAGGATAAGACTAAAAGAACTATCGATTGGCACTTTAATGTAGAACTGAGATAAATCAGGATAAAAAGATAATAGCTCCTTTTACATTATTAAGGATTATTAGACAGATAACCTTTAAATTAAGTTAAAACGTTCTTTCTTTAAATCCATGTTTCATACAACTTTTAGAAACTTAAAGTAGCCAAAACCTTCTAAACTGAATCCTCCCCAAGACTGTTGTGCAAAGTAAATGATTTGGGAACTTCTAGCTCCCACTGAAGCACAACCTTAACTGATAAACAGTTTCCTCACTAACTATCTCTCATCCAGCTAAACCTGGGTGGGTCAAACAGTCCAATGTCTTGTAAAATCATTGTCCTGAAATGTCTTCAGATTTCCAGTTCTCCGCTCCAAGCAGTCACAAGCTGCAGGCTGCTGTCTCACTGTGTGTGACTTTCTCCACGTCAAACAATCTTCAAACAATCAGTCCATACTCCAGGACTAGGCTTAAATCAGGTCTGCTCAGGTGCAGATTATCAACTGAGCAGAGAGGCTAACTCCTTCAGTCCCACTGAGGGAACAGAGTTTTACTGAGTCTGTACAGTGGAAGAAGGGGGGGGGGGGTTAATTTGTTAAATAATGTGACACCTACCTCCTCCCTTGCACATGTTCAGAAGCAGGCAGCTTGCAGCATAACTTGCAAATCCTGCTCTCCAGAAAAGTACATACAACCTTTATGAAAATATCATGGATGTCTCCAGGGTCCACCAGTGGCATCAAAATGTATTGTTTTCTTGCTAATAATTAGCTTTGTCACTTTTCGCTGCCTAATTATGACCTTAGATTTAAAGATTTTAGAATATATTGAAGTAATTTAGAAATAGCTGACCCCCCATTATTATTTGTTTGCATGTAGAGCTAAGCTTGGCTACAATGTTGCAAATGCTGCGCAAGATATGATGACATCACACTTAACATCAGATTTTATTTTATTAAAAGCATCCAATAACAAGAATCATTTTAGATCATTTAGACAAAATTCCATAAACAGATTTGCTGCATAATATTATAAACCCACTGGCCAGGAACTGTTAGAGCTTGAAAGCTTGCTATTTTATGCATAAATTAACTATACATGACAGACATCTCTCTACAAGTCTTCTTGGGGCTGACAAGGAAGATGAGCATGTCCAGTTGGTATAAAGAAGTATAACAACACAAAATCTAACAGTTAAACATCTCTGACTGTTACAAGTTATCCATCTGGGCATGCTTGTCTTCTTCATCACTGCTCACAGTGAGAGTTTTTTAATGGTCCTTGATGAGGATACTTAGAAAGACGAGGCTTCTGTATAGAAATTGTGCGCTTAAAATTAGGAAAATGTGGCTGTTTTGGACAAATAGTTTTTCCAGCTTAGAAATAATTCAAAGGAGGTCGAGTAAAGTGGTGCATGGTATGAAACAGAGTGAGACTTAAAGGGACCCTTTCACCCCAACAACACATTGGCTTAATATTAAAGGGCAGTACAAATAGTTATGCATTGTATTAGCTGTTTTTCTCTACAGAGAGTCAGTGTATAACCTAGAGATCAGAAAGGAGAGGACTGAGATGTTAGAATCTCTCAACTGTCTCAAAAGATTCAATAAGGTTTAATAGGGAAGATCCTTCAAGAACAAGAGAAAAAAAGAACAAGAGGAACTCAAGAACAAGAGGAACACAAGTACAAGGGGAACCAAATAACAAGAGGAACCCAAGAACAAGAGGAACTGAACAACAAGAGGAACTCAAGACAAGAGGAACCCAAGAACAAGAGGAACCCAAGAACAAGAGGAACTGAACAACAAGAGGAACTGAACAACAAGAAAAACAAAAGTACAAGGGGAACCAAAGAACAAGAGATACCCAAGAACAAGAGGAACCCAAGAACAAAAGGAACTCAGGAACAAGAGGAACCCAAGAACAAATAGAACCCAAAAACAAGAGGAACTGAAGAACAAGAGGAACTCAAGAACAAGAGGAACCCAAGAAATAAAGGAACCCAAGAACAAGTGGAACCCAAGAACAAGTGGAACCCAAGAACAAGAGGAACTCAAGAACAAAGGGGACTCAAGAACAAGAGGAACTCAAGAACAAGAGGAACCCAAAAACAAGAGGAATTCAAGAACAAGAGGAACCCAAGAACAAGTGGAACCCAAGAACAAGAGGAACGCAAGAACAAGAAGAACTCAACAAGAGGAACTTAAGAACAAGAGGAACCCAAAAACAAGAGACCATGATTTCTCATTTGAAGGTGCAGATTTATGGGTATTGTGTGAAAATACTACTTTACATTAGGGTTGTAGATACATAGAACAGCCTTCGTACTGAAGGAATCTAAGCATGTCTGGGACCAAGCTTTTAGTTAGATAAAATGGGCAGCCTAGATAGGCCTGTTGTTTCTTCTATCAAGACTATTTCTATGTCCCTCTGGATGGATATAACAAAATAACAGATTATTGTAGGTACATGATATAGATCTAATAGGTCTGTTTTTTGTGGGTTACCCCAAAGAGCTGGAGTAAATGCCCATACTCACCTTGGGGAACCAACTATTCAGCCTGCCCGCCCCTCACTGCAAGTTGGTCCAGAGAGGTTGTTGGACAAGACTGGGCACAGATGGCCATTGATTGGCTAGTTAGCCTTGGATCATATGCTTGGAGCGTGTGTGGTATGTGTCACCCAACGGGCCAAAGCAGTATCCACTTTCATGGAAGTTATGAAGGTTTCTAAGAAGTGAAGTTTCGTCATTTCTATCTCTGGAGCATCCGGGACTGGAATTAATGTCCAACCAAGGAGGATGGAGAGGACAGGGCTGGTGCCTGGGAACTAGAAACCTACATAAGAATCAATAGACTCATCTAGTCTGCCCATTCTATCCAACTGGTTTAATGAACCCTCAGCATATCCTTATGCTTACTATCGGCATGCTTGAATCTCATTGCTTCTCCCTAACAAGTCTATTGGAAAGCTTTTTTTAAATGATAATACAGCCTCTAATTTATTACTTTTTATATGCAGTTACACCACTGCGGAAGCTGCCATTTTGGATTATACTTATCAGTTTCCTGATGTAAGCAGAATTTTGCAAGAATCAGATAGATATGATTGTGAATCATCACAGAAATAATACAATACATAGAATTCTATCAATAAAGCAGAGCTGCCTCTAACCATCCGACAATACAGACACATTATAGCCTCAGCCAATTACCAGCCACATCCTGGGATGTTGTATTATATAGGCTGTGATAGGCTGAGAAGTACAGACGAGAAGCGCACGTAGCATGTATTCAGGGTTGGCAGGGGGTGTGGCATTATCTATTGAGTGTTGGCAGAGGGCGTGGCATTATGTGGTCAGTGCCTAGGGTTTACATTTGATTCAGGGTTATGTACTAGCTCTACTTTACAGACAACTTTTCTGTTGATATTTTCTGAAGATGTTTTAAAATAAAGTAGAAACGGTTAATGACAACACTACGTCCATCTGTAAAATAGCATTTTAGAACAGAATCTTTCCCTACCCAGATGCCCCGGCAATAGCTCCACCGCTCTCTCTCCCTCTCTCCTCCCTCTCCCCCACACTCTCTCTTACTCTGTCCCTCTCCCCTCCTTCTGCTCTCTCTCTTCCCCCTATCTCTCTCTCTCCCCTCTGCTCTCTCACATCCCCCCACTCTCTCTCCCTCTGCTCCCCCCACTCTCTCTCTCTGTCCCTCTCCCCTCCCTCTGCTCCCTCTCCCCCCGCTCTCTCTCTCTGTCCCTCTCCCTTCCCTCTGCCCTCTCACTAACCCCCCTCTCTCTCCCTGTCCATCTCCCCTCCCTCTGCTCCCTCTCCCCCACTCTCTCTCTCTGTCCCTCTCCCCTCCCTCTGCTCTCTCTCTCTCCCTCTGCTCCCTCTACCCCTGCTCTCTTTCTGTCACTCTCCCCTCACTCTGCTCTCTCTCTCTCTTCCCCCTAAATCTCTCTCCACTCTGCTCTCTCACATCCCCCCACTCTCTCTCTCCCTCTGCTCACCCCACTCTCTCTCTGTCCCTCTCCCCTCCCTCTGCTCTCTGTCTCCCTCTGCTCCTTCTCCCCGGCTCTCTCTCTCCCTCTCCCCTCCCTCTGCTCTCTCTCTTCCCCCTATCTCTCTCTCGCCTCTGCTCTCTCACATCCCCCCACTCTCTCTCTCCCTCTGCTCACGCTGCTCTCTCTCTCTGTCACTCTCCCCTCCCTCTGCTCTCTCTCTCCCCTCTGCTCCCTCTCCCCCCACTCTCTCCCTCCCTCTGCTTCCCCCGCTCTCTCTCTCTCCTCCCTCTCCCCCACACACTCTCTTACTCTGTCCCTCTCCCCTCCTTCTGCTCTCTCCCTTCCCCCTATCTCTCTCTCTCCCCTCTGCTCTCTCACATCCCCCCACTCTCTCTCCCTCTGCTCCCCTGCTCTCTCTCTGTCCCTCTCCCCTCCCTCTGCTCCCTCTCCCCCCGCTCTCTCTCTCTGTCCCTCTCCCCTCCCTCTGCTCTCTCACTCTCCCTCTGCTCCCTCTACCCCTGCTCTCTTTCTGTCACTCTCCCCTCCCCCTGCTCTCTCTCTTTTTCCCCTAAATCTCACTCCACTCTGCTCTCTCACATCCCCCCACTCTCTCTCTCCCTCAGCTCACCCCACTCTCTCTCTGTCCCTCTCCCCTCCCTCTGCTCTCTGTCTCCCTCTGCTCCTTCTCCCCGGCTCTCTCTCTCCCCTCCCTCTGCTCTCTCTCTTCCCCCTATCTCTCTCTCGCCTCTGCTCTCTCACATCCCCCCACTCTCTCTCTCCCTCTGCTCACCCCGCTCTCTCTCTCTGTCCCTCTCCCCTCCCTCTGCTCCCTCTCCCCAGCTCTCTCTATCCCTCTCCTCTCCCTCTGCTCTCTCACTTACCCCCCTCTCTCTGTCCCTCTCCCCTTTCTCTGCTCTTTCTCCCCCACTCTCTCTCTCTGTCCTTCTCCCCTCCCTCTGCTCTCTCTCTCTGCTCCCTCTCCCCCTGCATTATGTCCCCTCTTCCCCTGCTCTCTTTCTGTCACTCTCCCCTCCCTCTGCTCTCTCTCTTCCCCCTATCTCTCTTTCTCTGCTCTCTCACATCCCCCCACTCACTCTCTCTCCCTCTGCTCACCCGCTCTCTCTCTCTGTCCCTCTCCCCTCCCTCTGCTCTCTCTTCCCCCTCTCTCTCTCCCCTCTGCCCCCCCCTCTCTGCTCTTTCTCTCATCCGCCTCTCTCTCTCTCTGTCCCTCTCCCCTCCCTCTGCTCCCTCTCCCCTCGCTCTCTCTCTGTCACTCTCCGCTCCCTCTGCTCCATCTCCCCTCCCTCTCTCTCTCTGTCCCGCTCCCCTCCCTCTGCTCCCCCCCCCCCGCTCTCTCTCTCTGTCCCGCTCCCTTGCCTCTGCTCTCTCTTCCCCCTCTCTCTCCCCTCTGCTCTCGCTCTCTCCTCTACGTCCATTTAGAGACAGCAGATAGAAAGAGCTGAGAAACAACTGTTGTGACCCATAATAGCTGCATCTTACTGGACACTTGTGGCTGATTCACAGAAGGATTTCTAATTCAGTCTCATGAAATGTGACAGCTCCTTGGAAACAGATAAGCGACACCAAGCACCCCTGGATCTCCTGCCCCCCTGCCCCTCACTGTATCTCTGTCCCACTCCCCCAGCCCCTCACTGTATCTCTGTCCCACTCCCCCTCACTGTATATCTGTCCCACTCCCCCTCACTGTATCTCTGTCCCACTCCCCCTCACTGTATCTCTGTCCCACTCCCCCTGCCCCTCGCTGTATCTCTGTCCCACTCCCCCTCACTGTATCTCTGTCCCACTCCCCCTGCCCCTCACTGTATCTCTGTCCCACTCCCCCTGCCCCTCACTGTATCTCTGTCCCACTCCCCCAGCCCCTCACTGTATCTCTGTCCCACTCCCCCAGCCCCTCACTGTATTTCTGTCCCACTCCCCTGACCTCTCACTGTATCTCTGTCCCACTCCCCCAGCCCCTCGCTGTATCTCTGTCCCACTCCCCCTGCCCCTCACTGTATCTCTGTCCCACTCCCCCAGCCCCTCACTGTATCTCTGTCCCACTCCCCCTGCCCCTCACTGTATTTCTGTCCCACTCCCCTGACCCTTCACTGTATCTCTGTCCCACTCCCCCTGCCCGCCACTGTATCTCTGTCATACTCCCCCCGCCCCTTGCAGTATCTCTGTCGCCCTCCCCTTGCCATTCACTGTACCACTGTCGCCCTCCCCGTCCCTCTCTGTATCTCTGTCCTACCCCCTCTCGCTGTATCTCTGTCCCACTCTCCCAGCCCCTCACTGTATCTATGTCCCACTCTCCCAGCCCCTTACTGTATCTATGTCCCACTCTCCCAGCCCCTTACTGTATCTATGTCCCACTCCCCCTGCCCCTCAATGTATCTCTGTCACACTGCACCAGCCCCTCACTGTACCTCTGTCCCACTCCCCTTGCCCCTCTCTGTTTCTCTGTCCTAGTCCACCTGACCCTCACTGTATATTTGTCCCCCTGCCCCTCTCTGTATTTCTATCCTAGTCCCCCTGCCCCTCCCTGTATCTCTGGTCCACTTCCCCTGTCTCTCGCTGTTTCTCTGTCCTACTCCCCCCACCCAAACACTGTATCTCTGTGTCACTTCCCCTTGCCCTTTACTGTATCTCTGTCCTACTCCCCTCCCCCCTCACTGTATCTCTGTCCTACTCCCCTCCCCCCTCACTGTATCTCTGTCCCACTCCCGACCCCTCACTGTATCTCTGTCCCACTCCCCCTCCCCCCTCACTGTATCTCTGTCCCACTCCCGACCCCTCACTGTATCTCTGTCCCACTCCCCCTGCCCATCTCTGTATCTCTTTCCCACTTCCCCTGCCCGTCGCTGTATCTCTGTCCCACTCCCCCAGCCCCTCACTGTATCTCTGTCCCACTCCCGACCCCTCACTGTATCTCTGTCCCACTCCCCCTGCCCATCTCTGTATCTCTTTCCCACTTCCCCTGCCCGTCGCTGTATCTCTGTCCCACTCCCCCTGCCCCTCACTGTATCTCTGTCCCACTCCCCCTGCCCCTCACTGTGTCTCTGTCTCACTTCCCCTGCCCCTCGCTGTATCTCTGAACTACTCCCCCAGCCCCTCTCTGTCCCACTCCCCCTGCCCCTCGTGGTATCTCTGTCCTATTCCCCCTGCCCCCACTATATCTCTGTCCCACTCCCCCAGCCCTTAGCAGTATCTCTGTCCTAGTGCCCTGCCCCTCTCTGTATCTCTTTTGCCCTCCCCTTGGCATTCACTGTACCTCTGTTGCCCTCCCCGTGTCCCTCTCTGTATCTCTGTCTCAGTCCCCCTGCCCCTCTCTGTATCTCTGTCCCACTCTACCTTTCCCTCGCTGTTTCTCTGTCCCACTCCCCCTGCCCCTCACTGTATCTCTGTCTCACTCCCCCTGCCCCTCGCTGTATCTCTGTCTCACTCCCCCTGCCCCTCGCTGTATCTCTGTCCTATTCCCCCTGCCCCACAGTGTATCTCTGTCCCACTTCCCTTGGCCCTCACTGTATCTCTTTCCCACTCCCACTGCCTCTCACTTTATCTGTGTCCTACCCCCTGCCTTCACTGCCTCTCTGTCCCCCTTCCCCTCGTTGTATCTCTGTCCTATCCCCTTGCCCTTCACTGTATCTCTGCCCTGCCTCCCCCCCCCCTGCTCCTCTCTTTGTCTCTGTCCTACTCCACCAGCCACTCACTGTATTTCTGTCCCACTCCTCCTGCCCCTCGCTGTATCTCTGTCCCAACCCCCCTGTTAATCACTGTATCTCTGTCCTACTCCCCCTGCCCCTCACTGTATCTCTGTCCCACTCTCTCTGCCCCTCACTGTATCTCTGTCCTATCCCCTTGCCCTTCACTTTATCTCTGTCCTACTCCACCAGCCCCTCACTGTATCTCTGTCCCACTCCCCCTGCCCCTCTCTGTATCTCTGTCCTAGTCCCCCTGCCCCTCAATGTATCTCTGTCCTAGTCCCGCTGCCCCTCTCTGTATCTCTGTCCCACTCCCCCTGCCCCTCTCTGTATCTCTGTCCTAGTCCCCCTGCCCCTCAATGTATCTCTGTCCCACTCCCCCTGCCACTCACTATATCTCCGTCCTACTTCCCCAGCCCCTCGCTGTATTTTTGTCCTAGTCCCCCTGCCCCTCACGGTATCTCTGTCACACTCCCCCTGCCTCTCACTGTATCTCTGACCTACGCCCCTTCACTATATCTCTGTCCCACTCCCCCTGCCCCTCACTGTATCTCTGTCCCACTCCCCCAGCCCCTCGCTGTATTTCTGTCCCACTCCCCCTGCCCCTCTGTTTCGCTGTCCTAGTCCCCCTGCCCCTCAATGTATATTTGTCCCACTCCCCCTGCCCCTCTCTATTTCTGTCCTAGTCACCCTGCCCCTCACTGTATCTCTGTCCTACTCCACCAGCCCCACACTGTATCTCTGTCCCACTTCACCAGCCCCTCTCTGTATTTCTTTCCTACTCTCCCTGCCCCTCACTGTATCTCTGTCCCATTCCCCCGGCCCCTCACTGTATATCTGTCCTACTCCTCCTGCCCCTCACTGTATATCTGTCCCACTCCCCCTGCCCCTCACTGTATATCTGTCCCACTTCCCCTGCCCCTCACTGTATATCTGTCCTACTCCTCCTGCCCCTCACTGTATATCTGTCCTACTTCACCAGCCCCTCACTGTATTTCTTTCCTACTCTCCCTGCCCCTCACTGTATCTCTGTCCCACTCCCCTTGCCCCTCACTGTATCTCTGTCCCACTTCCACGGCCCCTCACTGTATATCTGTCCTACTCCTCCTGCCCCTCACTGTATATCTGTCCCACTCCCCCTGCCCCTCACTGTATATCTGTCCCACTTCCCCTGCCCCTCACTGTATATCTGTCCTACTCCTCCTGCCCCTCACTGTATCTCTTTCCTACTTCCCCTGCCCCTTGCTGTATCTCTGCCCTACTCCCTGGCCCCTTGCTGTATCTCTATCCCATTCCCCTGGCCCATTTCTGTATCTCTGTACTAGTCCCTGGGCCCCTCGCTGTATCTCTGTCCCACAACCCCGGCCCCTCACTGTATCTCTGTCCCACTCCCCCTGCCCCTCACTGTATCTCTGTCACACTCCGCCTGCCCCTCACTGTATTTATGTCCCACTCCCCCTGCCCCTCATTGTATCTCTGTCTCTTTCCCCCGGCCCCTCTCTGTATATCTGTCCCATTCTCTCGGCCCCTCTCTGTATCTCTGTCCCATTCCCCCGGCCCCTCTCTGTATCTCTGTCCCATCCCCCCGGCCCCTCTCTGTATATCTGTCCCATTCCCCTGGCCCCTCTCTGTATCTCTGTCCCATTTCCCCGCCCCCTCTCTGTATATCTGTCCCATTCCCCCGGCCCCTCTCTGTATCTCTGTCCCATTTCCCCGCCCCCTCTCTGTATATCTGTCCCATTCCCCCGGCCCCTCTCTGTATCTCTGTCCCATTCCCCCTGCCCCTCACTGTATTTCTGTCCCACTCCCCCTGCCCCTCTGTTTCTCTGTCCTACGCCCCTTCACTATATCTCTGTCCCACTCCCCCTGCCCCTCACTGTATCTCTGCCCCACTCCCCCAGCCCCTCGCTGTATTTCTGTCCCACTCCCCCTGCCCCTCTGTTTCTCTGTCCTAGTCCCCCTGACCCTCAATGTATATTTGTCCCACTCCCCCTGCCCCTCTCTATTTCTGTCCTAGTCACCCTGCCCCTCATTGTATCTCTGTCCCACTCCCCCGGCCTCTCACTGTATCTCTGTCCTACTTCACCAGCCCCTCACTGTATTTCTTTCCTACTCTCCCTGCCCCTCACTGTATCTCTGTCCCACTCCCCCTGCCCCTCACTGTTTATCTGTCCTACTCCTCCTGCCCCTCACTGTATATCTGTCCCACTCCCCCTGCCCCTCACTGTATATTTGTCCTACTCCTCCTGCCCCTCACTGTATATCTGTCCCACTCCTCCTGCCCCTCACTGTATATCTGTCCTACTCCTCCTGCCCCTCACTGTATATCTGTCCCACTCCTCCTGCCCCTCACTGTATATCTGTCCCACTTCCCCTGCCCCTCACTGTATATCTGTCCTACTCCTCCTGCCCCTCACTGTATATCTGTCCCACTCCCCCTGCCCCTCACTGTATCTCTGTCCCACTTCCCCTGCCCCGTGCTGTATCTCTGTCCTACTCCCCGGCCCCTTGCTGTATCTCTATCCCATTCCCCCGGCCCCTCTCTGTATCTCTGTCCCATTCCCCTGGCCCATTTCTGTATCTCTGTACTAGTCCCTGGGCCCCTCGCTGTATCTCTGTCCCACTCCCCCTGCCCCTCACTGTGTCTCTGTCCCACTCCCCCTGCCCCTCACTGTGTCTCTGTCCCACTCCGCCTGCCCCTCACTGTATATCTGTCCCACTCCCCCTGCTCCTCATTGTATCTCTGTCTCTTTCCCCCGGCCCCTCTCTGTATATCTGTCCCATTCCCCCGGCCCCTCTCTGTATCTCTGTCCCATTCCCCCGTCCCCTCTCAGTATCTCTGTCCCATTCCCCCGGCCCCTCTCTGTATATCTGTCCCACTCCCCTGGCCCCTCTCTGTATCTCTGTCCCATTTCCCCGGCCCCTCTCTGTATATCTGTCCCATTCCCCCGGCCCCTCTCTGTATCTCTGTCCCATTCCCCCGGCCTCTCTCTGTATATCTGCCCCATTCCCCCGGCTCCTCTCTGTAGCTCTGTCCCATTCCCCCGGCCCCTCTCTGTATCTCTGTCCCATTACCCCGGCTCCTCTCTGTATATCTGTCCCATTCCCCCGGCCCCACCTGTATCTCTGTCCCACTCCCCCTGCCCCTCACTGTATCTCTGTCCCACTCCCCCTGCCCCTCACTGTATCTCTGTCACACTCCCCCTGCCCCTCACTGTATCTCTGTCCCACTCCCCCTGCCCCTCACTGTATCTCTGTCCCACTCCCCCTGCCCCTCACTGTATCTCTGTCCCATTCCCCCTGCCCCTCACTGTATCTCTGTCCCACTCCCCCTGCCCCTCACTGTATCTCTGTCACACTCCCCCTGCCCCTCACTGTATCTCTGTCCCACTCCCCCTGCCCCTCACTGTATCTCTGTCCCACTCCCCCTGCCCCTCACTGTATCTCTGTCACACTCCCCCTGCCCCTCACTGTATCTCTGTCCTGGCTCCCCATGCCCCTCACTGTATCTCTGTCACACTCCGCCTGCCCCTCACTGTATTTCTGTCCCAATCCCCTGACCCCTCACTGTATCTCTGTCTCTTTCCCCCGGTCCCTCTCTGTATCTCTGTCCCATTCCCCCGGACCCTCTCGGTATCTCTGTCCCATTCCCCCGGCCCCTCTCTGTATATCTGTCCCATTCCCCTGGCCCCTCTCTGTATCTCTGTCCCATTCCCCCGGCCCCTCTCTGTATATCTGTCCCATTCCCCCGGCACCTCTCTGTCCCATTCCCCCGGCCTCTCTCTGTATCTCTGTCCCACTACCCCTGCCCCTCACTGTATCTCTGTCACACTCCCCCTGCCCCTCACTGTATCTCTGTCACACTCCCCCTGCCCCTCACTGTATCTCTGTCCCACTCCCCCTGCCCCTCACTGTATCTCTGTCACACTCCGCCTGCCCCTCACTGTATTTCTGTCCCACTCCCCCCCCCTCATTGTATCTCTGTCCCATTCCCCCGGCCCCTCTCTGTATATCGGTCCCATTCCCCCGGCCCCTCTCTGTATCTCTGTCCCATTCCCCCGGCCCCTCTCTGTATATCTGTCCCATTCCCCCGACCCCTCTCTGTATCTCTGTCCCATTCCCCCGGCCTCTCTCTGTATATCTGTCCCATTCCCCCGGCCCCTCTGTGTATATCTGTCCCATTCCCCCTGCCCCTCTCTGTATCTCTGTCCCATTCCCCCGGCCTCTCTCTGTATATCTGTCCCATTCCCCCGGCTCCTCTCTGTAGCTCTGTCCCATTTCCCCGGCCCCTCTCTGTATCTCTGTCCCATTCCCCCGGCCCCTCTCTGTATCTCTGTCCCATTCCCCCGGCCCCTCTCTGTATCTCTGTCCCATTCCCCCGGCCCCACCTGTAGCTCTGTCCCATTCCCCCGGCCCCTCTCGGTATCTCTGTCCCATTCCCCCGGCTCCTCTCTGTATCTCTGTCCCATTCCCCCTGCCCCTCTCTGTATCTCTGTCCCATTCCCCCGGCTCCTCTCTGTATCTCTGTCCCATTCCCCCGGCTCCTCTCTGTATATCTGTCCCATTCCCCCGGCCCCACCTGTATCTCTGTCCCATTCCCCCGGCCCCTCTCTGTATATCTGTCCCATTCCCCCGGCCCCTCTCTGTATCTCTGTCTCTTTCCCCCGGCCCCTCTCTGTATATCTGTCCCATTCCCCCTGCCCCTCTCTGTATCTCTGTCCCATTCCCCCGGCCCCTCTCTGTATCTCTGTCCCATTCCCCCGGCCCCTCTCTGTATCTCTGTCCCATTCCCCCGGCCCCACCTGTATCTCTGTCCCATTCCCCCGGCCCCTCTCTGTATATCTGTCCCATTCCCCCTGCCCCTCTCTGTATCTCTGTCCCATTCCCCCGGCCCCTCTCTGTATCTCTGTCCCATTCCCTCGGCCCCTCTCTGTATCTCTGTCCCATTCCCCCGGCCCCACCTGTATCTCTGTCCCATTCCCCCGGCCCCTCTCTGTATATCTGTCCCATTCCCCCTGCCCCTCTCTGTATCTCTGTCCCATTCCCCCGGCCCCTCTCTGTATCTCTGTCCCATTCCCCCGGCCCCTCTCTGTATCTCTGTCCCATTCCCCCGGCCCCTCTCTGTATCTCTGTCCCATTCCCCCGGCCCCTCTCTGTATCTCTGTCCCATTCCCCCGGCCTCTCTCTGTATCTCTGTCCCATTCCCCCGGCCCCTCTCTGTATCTCTGTCCCATTCCCCCGGCCCCACCTGTATCTCTGTCCCATTCCCCCGGCCCCTCTCTGTATCTCTGTCCCATTCCCCCGGCCCCTCTCTGTATCTCTGTCCCATTCCCCCGGCCCCTCTCTGTATCTCTGTCCCATTCCCCCGGCCCCTCTCTGTATCTGAGATTTTTAAACCTTTGCATCAATCCTTTTTCAGCTTAGAGATTACTGTTTTATGCATGATCAGTAATGGAGGTTCCCTAAGCAAGAAAAACAAACATATCTGGAAACTAAATTGGAGAAAAAAATCCCATATATTAATCCGTAGCTTTGTATGTGTCTGTGTCACCTCTCATGTATGGTACACGGGAGACCTCACCCTCTGGGGTACATCCGGGTTTTCATGGCAATGGCAGCAGATTGCTGGGTGTAGGAAGAGTGTGGGAGGGCTCCTTGAATGCAGAAAGCATTTAGCTGCTTCAAGTTAAATGTGGCACTCGTAAGTGCCAGTGCTTGCTGGAGGAAATGTAATCAGAATACAAGTCTCCTTCTTGCAGGGAACATAGCTCAATTAAGACATTGGCTGCCCACAGTACATAATAACACATAATAAGAAATAAAACAATAAAAAAAACTAGATTTGATAATGGGCAAACTGTAGAATATTGAATATATTACTTTCTATTTGTCATTTTGCATTTTGGTTTCTGATGATCAGCTTCCTGCAGTGGGAGGAGACTTTTCATGGATAGGATGATTCTATCTGCACCAAGGACCAGTGATAGCAACAACTGCCAGTGCTTTCATTGAGATTAATGGAAAGCTCATTAGTTTACAAAGACTCAGACAGCAGCAGAAATAAATAGGCAAGAAAATTATATGAAATGTTTAAAGTTTCTGTTAATTATTATTTCTTAAAATATATAATATTATAATCATTAGAGAGAGCAAGATTAGGCAATATCCAAAAACTAAATATTTATTATTAGCTGGATAGTGTAAAAATAAAATTGTATATTTTTATGGGTGATTCTCCTTAAAATATACACAAAAACACTATATATATATAGTATATAAAAAACTTTTTAAAATAAAAAAATGCTTTAATTAGATAAGCTCTTGTATTGGGTTGAAGTATTAACGAGATATTAACGAGAGACGTGAAGCCGGATGATATTTCGGAGCCGTCTCTGACCCTCTAGGTCTCTCATTGCCGTATAAGCTCGGGGTCACCTTCCTGCTTTAGGTAAATGTGACAGCTAAGTATTTAATATTCAGGGCAGCTGCTTCACTCACTATAAGATATGGGCAGATTCTTTCGGGTGAGATAGGATGGGGCGAGGAATGTGAGGGCCCCCACCCTGTAGTGGGCTCTTTATCACGTGTGTCCTGAGTGAGGATGTGAGAAGCATCAGTTATATCACTTAGAGCCAAAATAGATCAAATAACATAGAGCAGGGAAGAGTTAGGTATCTCAGGCCCTTCAGGAAAACTATCATAGATTTGATGGTAAATAAAACCAATAGGCCCATCCAATCTGACCGTTCTATCTACTTAAAGCGACTCAAAAAAGTTTCCAAATATGGTATAATATAAAACTATCAGTAATAGCATAGAATGCTTTTTTTTTTTAAATACATTTTCCTACAGTAAACCAACATTGAATTATGCAATATTTAGCTGTCAGTCAGCCTTTCTTACCCACCCACTATTGTAATTATTGGCTAACGAGATATCATTGCTTTAATTACATAATTCACCATTTTGTCCTTTGTTTTTCATACAGTCGGCTGCTCAGAAAAGAACGAGCCATGCTCAGGACCAATCAATATTTAGTTGTTGGTCTGCCTTTCTGATCCACCCACAGAACAAGATTCTAATCTTTGGTTAATTTTTGATATGTCCCGGAGCATGCCTTGTCCTTTTCTGTGCACCCGAGACACTGGATGAAATATCTTGCTAATTAAGTAATTAAAGCAATATCTATCTTGTTTTGTGGGTGGATCACAAAGGCTGCTGACAGCTAAATATCGAAAGCTTTAATTTAGTTTATTGTAGAAAAATCTAATTTTAGTAATATTCAACAGATAAGGTAAATAATTATAATTTCAAATTATACCATATTTGAAACATCTTCTGTGTCCCTTTAAAGGGACACAACAAAGGTCCCAGTTATTGCAGAACTTAAATATCAGATATTGTAATTATAATAATAAATAACAACAAATAAATAAATATAAATACAATTGCTTGTTATTAAAATATTGGAAATGTAATCGAGTTTGAAAGTAGGATATTTTAAGCATACATTACATGAAAAGGCCCTTCTTTTGTACCAATGACTTACTCACATGATTACTTATCTCTCAGGGTGGGGGGCAATATATGCTATATTATAGTAATGATATAATGAGGGCAATTATAAGATGTCTACATTGGGAAAACCCACACGCCCTGTCACCCGTCTCCCAAGCTGCACAGACATATTCCAATAATGGCACCACTATAAGCAGCATACAATTCTCAGTCTGGCCCATGGGCAAAGTGGATGACTCTAATGGGTTAATTTTGGAGGGTAAGTGGAGATTAGATGGTGATGTGGCGCTTGGGGATTGGACAATGCTAAATAGGCGTATCTTCGGATGAGGATATATAAAGTTGGGGCTTCCAGTGATCCTATCCTTAAAGGGGATGGGCGCCTCACATTTATTTGGCTTGATTTTGACCTGACCTGATTGGTTATTGAACCTTCCTCTTCCTGGAGAGCTCTGGTGGGGGCAACACCCCCCTGAACAGATGCAGCTTCCTCATAGAGAAACATGAGGGTGGTCTAAAGTCCTCGCAGTTCAGGGGGATGTTTGCTCGGTTTCGCCCAAATTTGGAGCTACTTTTCAGGATCGTTTGAGTTCTAAATAACTATGGCCTGAACACAAAGTCATGTAGCCCCCAGATGTCCATCTACCTTTTAAAAATAGCTGAAACATATAAAATATATCGATAAAACAAAATAAAAAAAGACGAGACAAAATCTTGGAGATGGTCCATGATGGTGTAGTTCAGTGGTTCTCCTAGAGACCTTATCTGCTGGTCATTAAGATAGCCTTACACTTCACACATACACTACCAAGACGTACAGATAAAATATTGATGAACTTACTTGGAAATCAGTTACAAACTAGAGGAAGTGCCAGATGTATTAATGTTTTGGATCTAAGGTAATGGTTTCATAACGGTCATCTGGAACTTGTCCATGTTGTCAAAGTTGTGGTATTATGGGGAGGGGTAACAAGTGAGGGGGCATGGTAGTTTCCAGAAAGCAAAGTTCGGTTATTGGCATGTGGGTGGTGATTATAGGCTAGTGAGATTAGGATCGACAGGTGCAACTCCATAGAAGAAGTACAGGCAATATTGGAGCCCAAACCTGGTCCAGGATGTCCATGATGCACAGCGGAGTCAATCACAATGTCTGACTGTGTGTACAGGAGGAAAATTCTGAAATCCAAGACCGTATTTGGCACTCCAGAACATACATTGCCTTCCCCTACCATAGGACTTTGGGGTATGGGTATCTGCCTGGACATGCAGGGTTGTCTAGGGCACATTGCCCATGACCTACAACTAGTTTGATGTTTAGTGCCATTCCTCTGGATCTCATTGTCACACTGATTTAACGTATAAAAAAAGAGGCAACTTACTTTTAGAAAGAGGGCTGTTCTCACAAAGATCAGCGTGTTGTCTCAAGTAAGCTGAGATGTCTTCAATTCCTATTATTCTAAGAAACTGGAGAGAAAAGTTGAAATTCACTAGTGCAGAGGCTCACATTGGCAAGTCCTCACCTCCGTAATAAGAAAGCCCCTTGCTTAGTGGACATAGCCCATAATGTTGTCTTTTTTAGGTGGAAATGGAGTTGGTAAGGAGATTTGATTTGATAATTAATTATTGGTTTATTTGATAAACCCAATATATATATGCAAACAACATCTATGCTGTGGTATGCTATCTATATTTGATGTATTTGATGGCCAATTGAATAGGGCCCTAAATAAGCACATAGCATATTTTTTTAAAAGAAGTTTTTAGTTAGTGAAAACATTGCTTTTGGATAGATGCTTACTAACTAAAAACTTCTTTAAAAAATATATGTTATGTGCTTATTTAGGGCCCTATTCAATTGGCCAAATTGCAATTGAATGAGGGCCTAAGTCAGCTTTTAGGCTAGCACCTTCCAGATAGGAGGAATCCTTCAGGGATCATATCGGTATACAGTATATCAGTGATAAGGGCGCAGTGATTCTCTGCCTTAAGTCTATGACAATTTTTTATTGTGGCATTCTGTATTTTGCTACTAATAAATATATAATTTCCTACCCCCCTTGTTTTGTTTTTGATCATACTTATTATTAGTGAAAAGCAATGTGGGAAAATGTAATTACCCAGCATTAGACCATCCTGTAGATTACATCTTTCACTTTCTAATATATATATTTTATTTAGCCATAGTAAAGGCGCAGTAATTAAGTGGACCAGAGTCTGAATTAAGACCCCAACTACCCCGCTGCATTATATATATATATATATATATATATATATATATACACGTCAGTGTGTGCTCCTCCCCATGGCGTCTTCTCTATATAACTATTCTTCATATGCCCATTTGAATGTATAGTTTATTAAACCATTTGAACGTATACCCATTAAAAATATAATTTTCTACAAATACATTCAGGATTATTTCTCTAATAATTTATTACTAATTATTTTGCACTTATTGCAATAAACGTATGGACAAATGACCATTTCTAGGCGATTACATGTGAGACAATTAGGGACACAACAAAATCTATCTGGATTGGGGCAATTGAAATACCAGTCAAATTCCAAACTTGTTTGAAAAAATGCAACTGAAGGCTGAAAATACTTATTGACGCTAAGTAAGGAAACCCCAAATATAGGCGATTATTGCCCTGGAGCCATTTGTTCCACTTCTTGCATTCCCCAGAAGCATCTTTACAGCTATTTATGGGCCCTGCTCCAAAAAGCCTTTGAGCTCGATGAGCAAATCCCAGATTAGGTTACTGCCAGCCATCCCGAGCCCACCACCCCCCTCAGTGCCACTGCAAGTACTGCGACAAAACCCATTGACTGCAAAGCGGCAACAGGCAGCCAATCACAGGCAGCGTCTGGACAGAAATCCCCAACATTTGGAGTTAGGTTACCACCCCTGCAGAAAGTTATCTCAGTATGGGGACAGTTAACCCCTCCAATGATGGAGAGGTTGGGTATTTATGCTGGCAATACAATAACCTCCTCTTTAGTAAAATACCCAGCATTTGTAGGTTTTCTCCTTAAATAAGTTATTTTCAAAATACACAACAAAGATCCCAGATATGGAAAAGTAGACATATAAATGAGCATAATGTGTTGCTATTAAGATGAGCGTTATTATTCCATAAAGGGTGGAAGTTGGGTATTTTATGCATAAATCATGTGAAAAAAATCCTCCCACTCTCCTAATGACTTTATGTCACATGATTAATTATCTCTCACAGTGGGAGAGGCGGGTGATAAACCACATGGGCATGCCCAGTTGGGTGATACGAAGAATGATAAGCCCTTAATGATCCTGAATTTTAAGGCGTTATAATTATTCTTAACTACATGGATAGATCTACCAACTGGGCATGCTTATCAACCACGCTGTGAGAGATAATGAATTGCATGATAGAAGAGCATTAGGTGAGTGGGGGGCTTTTCACGTATTCTATGCTTACAAACTTCATTATCTAACACATTCGCTCAAAAGTATAAATATCCTACAGTACAAGTAATTGTTCCTAAATATTCAGATGTATCGTATAAGTTATCTCTTTTAGACTAGAAGAATTTGATAGGCGAATTATACGAGGCAGAGATAGAGTGGGAAAAAGACCTAGCACCACATTGGGACTCCAAAAAATGGGAATGATCATGGTCCAATATCTTTAAATTACAGCTTGTTAGAAACATCCATAAAGGTTCTGCACAGAGCATATATCACTCCGGCTAGCCAAGTGGAGCAGGTCAGATAGCCCAAGATATTATAGAGGTTGCCCCGATACTGGCACCATCTTGCACATATGGCATGTGCAGCAATTATGGAAATAAATGGGAACCCTTGCAACAGATATCTGATTAGGTTAGCACTTGATAGCTGGCTGGGGATCTCTATTGCGATCCTATCCCCACCTCAAAATAAACTCCTGCAATATTTCATACTAGCTACAAATAATCACATAGCTCGTAAGTTGACGTCAAACTCCCTAGATCTGGTGGCGATTAAGGCGAAAATACATTTTATTGCAGCAAATGAGAGAATCACACATTCCCTAGCTGACACTATACCCAAATTCCTTGAAATATGGGGTCCCTGGATAACATATACCGGTATTAGGGTTATCACGACAAACTAGGTAACTTGTCAATCTTGCGTAAGGCAGCGGCGAAGGGAAGGAGAGAGCCGGAGACAGATGGAGGGGGACCATGGGAGAGACCTGTACTGAACCAGTAAGGATGCTTGTAGTAGAGATATTCCAAGCTGTACGACAATGACCATGTAATACTTGTAACAGTTTCCAGGTTCATTTGTTTATGTGAAGTTATCGCTTATTTATGCTCCTCGTTATTATGGGGAATTCTCTATGAAACAATATGCTTTTTCCTGGTCCTAATTTGAAGACCTTTACTAGGTCGTAGGACTAAAGACAGTAATAATTTTAGGCCAGGGGGTATTCCCCTTAACTTATAGTTAACACGACTACCTTTAATTTGTCAGAAATGACATATAATAGTTGTCAAACTGCGAGTCGTCATCACGCTTGCGACAAATCACAGTTTGATAACTACGATCGATCTCAAAAGCCCCGCGCATGCACACTGCGTCGTGGTGCGCATGCGCATTACATTGGAGCCAGGCGCAAGCTCATTGTACGGCGTCAGCCGCCCACGCGCATTACGCCGGGGTTGTGTGCACGAGTGGGCCATGCGTGCGCAAAAGGACACGAGAGGCAGAGAAGGAAGGAAGAGACACTCAGGAGAGGAGGGGGAGAGACAAACAGGGGAGGAGGGGGGAGAGACACACGGGGGGGGGGGGGGGAGACGCATGAGAGGGAGAGGGGGGAAAGAGACACAGGAGGGAAGGAGATACAGGGGAGGTGGTTAGAGACACAAGGGAGGGAAGGGGGGTACAAATACAGGAGGGAGGAGACATAAGGGAGGGAGAGGAGGGGGGAAATGAGACACAAAGGAGGAAGGTTCTGGCTCCGACATAGTACTTTAGGAAATGATAATTTACAAATCCAAGTTTATAATCACATATAATAGCACATAGATCGTTTTACAGGACCGTACGCTCTATTATACGAGCTGTACTAATGTCTCCCTATACATGCTCTGTTGATATTATGTTATCCGAAAAAAATAAAAATAAAAAGCAACTTAAGCTACATATTCATATTGTTTCCCAATGTATTGTGATATTTTATGAAAGCCACATATCAGTCTGGTGACATCCCGTGTGCGTCTCATTCTGTACATTTGTAATCAAAGTACAATTGAAATTTCCTGTGTGAGCCCCCCACCCCCCCTCGAGGCACCTATGTCCTAGCCAATGAGTTGTGCACTAGCCAATCAGCTGTCAATATGACAGCTAGCTCGGAGCAGTGATAGGGAAAGATACATTGTTGTACCTGCCTCTGATTGGCCACCATAATTGTGAATTTTGTGCTAATTTAGCTTGGATTTTCAGGGGAGTCCTTTTCGGAATCAACTGAAGAAGTTTTGCAAACTTTAGTGCAAGTTTCTTAATGTTTAATTTAGGATATTTTCATACACTACAGACTCTCCTCTATCAGGAACCTTCCAGACACCTTTAGTTCCACTCACTGCCTCCGATCTGAAGCCCGCCCTGAATACCCCCTTCTGTCGGCCGCATGATGAGATAAAACATACTAAGATTCATTAAAAGGTTTTCTGAACATCTATCTGTACATTGTACTAGCCACTTGTTCTGAAATAAATAATTGCGGAGATATTCAGAATTGTTCCTTCTGTGTCATCCAAATGAGTGATTAATGAATATTAATAAGCTACTTCGAAGTGCTAATTAGTAACACTGCATTTGCAAACACATAACCTATACAATTACCCCCAACCCCACACACACACACCTGTCGGTTCGATCCCCTCCCCATGGCTTTCAGGCAAATGATGCACATACAAGCATACTGAGACATGCAATGCATAACAATGCAGCACAAACAATGCTGAACATTTCAGAGATGACTCACAACAACCTGGAGTACAATGTATAGTTAGTGTTTAATACTCTTGTAAACTTCTTGATTGGGTGAGGCTGTCCCTTTAAAGTGATCTTCAGCCCTCACAAAATGCATACTAATGTTTAAGGATGTCTGAGACAGTGTGCTATTTAAAGGGACCCTGTCACCCCAACAGGGGGTTGGTTAAATTTTAAAGAGCATTAAAAGCCTTCTATAAATTGTACTTTTTCTGTACAGGAAACAATTTCTGAAATATTTAGCATTGATTTTGCGTCTCCGATTTGCTAATGCGCGACTCAGAGTACTTGATATGGGTGGAAGAGGGGTCTAATTGCCAAATAACATTGGGGATCTTTATTTTGGCCACTACAGAGACAGACAGACTGTCATTTTATTTAGCACACCAAAAGTAGCTAATTAATATGCATGAACTGTTGATTGCCAGATAATTACAGCGAACATGGAATTTCCCAGGATAGATAACACAACATATAGCCAATTTTGTATGCTCTTTAATAATAACCTAAAAAAACTGTTTGATTTTGAAGTGATAGAGTACCTTTTAACTTCAAACATTTTTAATATCACTTAGATAACTTACATTTCAGGAACCCTCTTGGATGTTTTTGAATGTGTTGAATGCTGTCAACCAATTAGGCTCAGCTGTTAGGGCTACATGGCAGAAAAAAGTGTGCTAACTATCTGTGTCACAGTGTAAGATATCTAAATGATTTAAACAATATGAACATGTAAAAATACCATCTGCCCAATGAGACATGTTTCAGGTGTTTGAAGAATTCATTTAACGCACCAAATCTCAGCGCAATAAAATCATTCAAATGTTTGTAACATCCGGACCCTTACACATAAAGAGGCCTGTGCTCACTCCTAAGAGTACCCACTCACTCATCATTACTCCTAATAGTGATCCTGCTTCTACAGGTACAGTGCACTACCGCGTTAGAGCAGCAAGTGTTCCAGGTCCGAGAGGCTATGACCCTAAGAGCTTGCAATCTAGTTGAGAATAATCTCCACTGCAATTGTAAAAGTAATGACCCTACTAATAGTTTACTCACTTCAGAAACCTACTCGTAAAAGGAATATGGATGTTACTCGGTATATACTACCTCTGTGTATCTATTTACTATAGAGTCTGTGTCTTCATGAGCTGCTGAGGAACTATTTGTTTGATTTTAGACAGTAAATGCAGAACTTATAAGCACATAAAAGTAAATACACAGTGATATTATATACCTAGTAACACCCAGGTACCTGCCATATTTCTTTAGCATAATAAAGGGCACCCACTAAATGCTACACTTACCCCTAAAAGTGAATTCATTTCAACAAGTGAGTGAGAGCATCATTTACTCGACTACATTTACACTCACTTCTAAAAGTGTCCTGATGTCTAAAATGGCAAAAACTGTCTTAGAAGTATAAGTGCACTTACACTCACAGCTATAAGCACCCGTACTCTATAAGTGCACTTACACTCACAGCTATAAGCACCCGTACTCTATAAGTGCACTTACACTCACTGCTATAAGCACCCGTACTCTATAAGTGCACTTACACTCACTGCTATAAGCACCCGTACTCTATAAGTGCACTTACACTCACTGCTATAAGCACCCGTACTCTATAAGTGCACTTACACTCACTGCTATAAGCACCCGTACTCTATAAGTGCGCTTACACTCACTGCTATAAGCACCCGTACTCTATAAGTGCGCTTACACTCACTGCTATAAGCACCCGTACTCTATAAGTGCGCTTACACTCACTGCTATAAGCACCCGTACTCTATAAGTGCGCTTACACTCACTGCTATAAGCACCCGTACTCTATAAGTGCGCTTACACTCACTGCTATAAGGACCTGTACTCTATAAGTGCACTTACACTCACTGCTATAAGGACCCGTACTCTATAAGTGCACTTACACTCACTGCTATAAGGACCTGTACTCTATAAGTGCACTTACACTCACTGCTATAAGGACCCGTACTCTATAAGTGCACTTACACTCACTGCTATAAGCTCCCGTACTCCATAAGTGCACTTACACTCACTGCTATAAGCACCCGTACTCTATAAGTGCGCTTACACTCACTGCTATAAGCACCCTGTACTCTATAAGTGCGCTTACACTCACTGCTATAAGCACCCGTACTCTATAAGTGCACTTACACTCACTGCTATAAGCACCCGTACTCTATAAGTGCGCTTACACTCACTGCTATCAGCACCCGTACTCTATAAGTGCGCTTACACTCACTGCTATAAGCACCCGTACTCTATAAGTGCGCTTACACTCACTGCTATAAGCACCCGTACTCTATAAGTGCGCTTACACTCACTGCTATAAGCACCCTGTACTCTATAAGTGCACTTACACTCACTGCTATAAGCACCCGTACTCTATAAGTGCGCTTACACTCACTGCTATAAGCACCCGTACTCTATAAGTGCGCTTACACTCACTGCTATAAGCACCCTGTACTCTATAAGTGCACTTACACTCACTGCTATAAGCACCCTGTACTCTATAAGTGCACTTACACTCACTGCTATAAGCACCCGTACTCTATAAGTGCACTTACACTCACTGCTATAAGCACCCGTACTCTATAAGTGCACTTACACTCACTACTATAAGCACCCTGTACTCTATAAGTGCACTTACACTCACTGCTATAAGCACCCGTACTCTATAAGTGCACTTACACTCACTGCTATAAACACCCGTACTCTATAAGTGCACTTACACTCACTGCTATAAGCACCCGTACTCTATAAGTGCACTTACACTCACTGCTATAAGCACCCGTACTCTATAAGTGCGCTTACACTCACTGCTATAAGCACCCGTACTCTATAAGTGCGCTTACACTCACTGCTATAAGCACCCGTACTCTATAAGTGCGCTTACACTCACTGCTATAAGCACCCGTACTCTATAAGTGCGCTTACACTCACTGCTATAAGCACCCGTACTCTATAAGTGCGCTTACACTCACTGCTATCAGCACCCGTACTCTATAAGTGCGCTTACACTCACTGCTATCAGCACCCGTACTCTATAAGTGCGCTTACACTCACTGCTATCAGCACCCGTACTCTATAAGTGCGCTTACACTCACTGCTATCAGCACCCGTACTCTATAAGTGCGCTTACACTCACTGCTATAAGCACCCGTACTCTATAAGTGCGCTTACACTCACTGCTATAAGCACCCGTACTCTATAAGTGCGCTTACACTCACTGCTATAAGCACCGGTACTCTATAAGTGCACTTACACTCACTGCTATAAGCACCGGTACTCTATAAGTGCACTTACACTCACTGCTATAAGCACCCGTACTCTATAAGTGCACTTACACTCACTGCTATAAGCACCCGTACTCTATAAGTGCGCTTACACTCACTGCTATAAGCCCCCGTACTCTATAAGTGCGCTTACACTCACTGCTATAAGCACCCGTACTCTATAAGTGCGCTTACACTCACTGCTATAAGCACCCGTACTCTATAAGTGCGCTTACACTCACTGCTATAAGCACCGGTACTCTATAAGTGCACTTACACTCACTGCTATAAGCACCGGTACTCTATAAGTGCACTTACACTCACTGCTATAAGCACCCGTACTCTATAAGTGCACTTACACTCACTGCTATAAGCACCCGTACTCTATAAGTGCGCTTACACTCACTGCTATAAGCCCCCGTACTCTATAAGTGCGCTTACACTCACTGCTATAAGCACCCGTACTCCATAAGTGCGCTTACACTCACTGCTATAAGCACCCGTACTCCATAAGTGCACTTACACTCACTGCTATAAGCACCCGTACTCCATAAGTGCACTTACACTCACTGCTATAAGCACCCGTACTCCATAAGTGCACTTACACTCACTGCTATAAGCACCCGTACTCTATAAGTGCACTTACACTCACTGCTATAAGCAGCTGTACTCTATAAGTGCGCTTACACTCACTGCTATATGCACCCTGTACTCTATAAGTGCGCTTACACTCACTGCTATAAGCACCCGTACTCTATAAGTGCGCTTACACTCACTGCTATAAGCACCCGTACTCTATAAGTGCGCTTACACTCACTGCTATAAGCACCCGTACTCTATAAGTGCACTTACACTCACTGCTATAAGCACCCGTACTCTATAAGTGCGCTTACACTCACTGCTATAAGCAAAAAAGTGCACAAATAAGTTGGGTTTCTGGAGAAAATGTCAATACGGCAGGGATTTAAAATTGTTATTTTTAGTAGAGGAAAGAGAACCAGATTCTGCCATTAAATTTGATTGTTCGTGAAATAAAGAAGGAGCGCCGTGCAGCGCCGGCGCACGTGTGGTATACACAGAATATTTATTAGGATATAATGCAGATGTAGTAGACTAGACGTAGCAGAGCGCCTTGATGTGGTGTCTTGCATTTTGGGACTCGGGAGTGGAGTCGTCTACAGATCATCAGCAGAACATCCCGACTGTGGTGCTGCTGCCCTCTGCTGGGACATCCTGGCCTCTGCTTGTCCCGATATATCACAATTATCCCAGTATATTTACAGGTACACAAAGTTATTTTGCAATCTTGAAAATCAGTCATCTAAAAAAAACATAATTATGCATATTATATTTGTTTAAAAGAGCAGGTTCTAATTACGAAAATAGACTGTTACTAAGGATAAACAATGAACAGGAAATGCAGTTGTGCAATATTGTCAAGACCTCCCTCTGACAAATTCAGTGTCTTGCAGCCAGTCTAGAGGATATAAATTATTTAACCGAAAAGCTCTGTAACCCATGAATATAATTATCACGTGTAATGTGATAAAAAAATGGAAGGCAGCTAAATATTTTCCTTTTATGTTGGGATTTAGAGGTCACCCCCACAAACGCCCCATCCATAGGAAATTCTGAGGTAGCATTGGGGGTGAGGGGGGATTGTGACTTCTCACAATCAGATCAATATCACTTATATAGTTGTCACGTTTACGATGTTGGTCACGCAATGTTAAATAAATGCGGCCCAAATGCAAAGCAGGGACGCAACTACGAGCCTCACAAAGTGAGGCGAGCAGTTGAGGCATGCAACTGCGAGGCCCGTAAGATTTTTAGGCTGCAATGAGCGCCAAAGGCAGATGTAGTAGACTAGACGTAGCAGAGAAGTGGTGTCTTGCATTGTGGGACTCAGGAGTGGAGTCGTCTCATGGAGGCGCTCATTACTGGGCTCGCGATGAGCACCGCAGGCCCTCATCGCAAGGCACGCAGGACTTTCAAACAGCCTAGACATGAGCACAGAAGGCGCTAATGTCGATGGCCGCCGAAAAACTTAGCACTTTCCCACTGATCACAAGGCACTCAGTTTGGCACAAGGCACGAGGGACTTTGAAAATAAAACCAACGGCAGTCACCGCGCACCATGCAAAGATTCACAGACACACAGAGAAAGACACAGGGAAGGGACAGGGGGGAGATGCTGGAAGGAGGCACATGGCATTCCCAAGCACAAAAGTTGCAGGTTAACGAGGCCTACAATGAGCGGCAAAGCCACTCATTGATGGGCTCAGTGCAGGGCTGGTGGGTTGCCAAGTCCTGCAATGAGAGGTGAAGCTAAAGGCGCTCATCGCAAGGCCAGTACAGTACACGGAAGGAAAGGCTCACAATGAGCACCAAAGGCGCTCAGTGCAGGGCTCATGATGACAGCATTCACAGCCTTAAAATTGTATTCCCGTCATTTTTGAAGGGCAAGTAGCTAGTCATGAAATAATACAGAGTTGAATATGGTGGTGTCCAATGTAGTAAACTCTTCCTTCATAGGAACAAATCATTATCCAAGTTAGAGTGCCCTCTAAACCAATGTCTGCATCCGTCTGGAAGGTCACCAGTGTTGGGTTTAGGAGACGGGGTCTTCTGACCTCACCCAACAACACAAGATTCTCTTCTGCAGCCATGATATTAGCAGATGATCCTGAATCGTTCCCAGTCAGATGGGTGATGACTGCTGGGATAATGCTACATGCACATGCAGGTGACTTAATACACTGCCCATTGACCTGTCCTAGGTCAGGGCTAAACAGTATGGGGAGAAATGTCCCAGAAATTAAAGTATCTTGTAGGAGTAGGCCTGTGAACGTACGCATAGTGTTGGCCAATGTCTGGACACCACAAAAAAGGTTGTGATAACCCTTAAAAGTAAACTACCAACAGAATCAATACTTTATATGATACGTCCAAGGTACAGAATAGATTGGAAATTTGCTCATTCATCATAATCCAGTCTCATCTTGACTACTGCAACTCGCTCCTTGCTGGCCTGCCCACCACCCGTCTGTCTCCACTCTAATCTATAATGAACGCCTCTGCTGGACTCATCTACTGTACACAACGATCCGGGTCTGCAGCTCCTCTCAGTCAATCACTCCACTGGCTTCTTGTAGCCTTCAGAATAACATTTAAAACCATAACCCTAATTTACAAAGACCTCAACAACATTGCACTCCCTTATATCTCTGCTCTCATCTCCCAATACTTCCCCATTCCCCCTCTTTGCTCTGCTAACAACCTTCTTCTTTCCACCTCCTCTCATTCCCACCTTCAGGACTTTTCTCGGGCTGCCCCTATTCTCTGGAACTCCTTGCCTCGCTCCAGTAGACTATGCCCCTGCCTCAAAACCTCACAAAAAAAAAAAACGGTTTAAAGAAGCTCATCACCTTCCACCCTAACATGCAAAACACTCCTCTCACCCTCCTGTACCACACCTAAACCCTTTAGATTATAAGTTTGTGAGTTTTCAATCTTGCAAGGTGCTTTGGGAAAAGCTTAATGGACACCGGATTCTAAGCTCAAAGACAGTTGCCCTCGATCCTTTGAAATATGTTAATATCGCTATGGTTTTTTGCCTTGAACTTAACCCATGTAAAGCGCTATGGAATATGTTAGCGCGTTAATACTACTATATATACTATATAATAAACGATAATACTGGACGAGCCAGAAACACAACCAAAGTCCAGGAGAACCTATAACCATCATTATTACTTTATCCACTACTTTTGTCTCAAAAATTATATATTTTCTCCAACAGTCTAACATTTGTGCTTTAAACGGTTTCATATTTGCTTATAGAGACAAGGAAGTCACATGCAGGAACAATACGGATTATCCTCCATCCTCCGTTCCAATGGTGATCAAGCAAAGTCACCCAAAGTCACCCAACCCCAAAGATGAAGAGGTGTCTAGAAGTTCTTCCCCGAAAAGACCCAACTGGGAGACGGAGATCTTCATCCGTAACCAAATGGACATACAGAATGGGTTCAGTTATATCCAACTTTCACAAAATGTCAACGTGATCTTGTTTCCTGCCAGCGTTGTCTTCATCTAAATAATTACCACCGATAATACCAGACGTGCAATGGGCCAAGCATTAAGTAGCATGTTTCAGTGAATAAGTGAACAGTTACCCTTTGTGTAATCAATCAATTCCAAACACCCCAGTAATTAGAAACACAAAAAGCGTCAGCCTGACCAGCTGAGCATGGCACATTAACCATTTAGTATCCTTGATTTTTGCCCTCACCATTGGTGCTGCTGATCCTTTATATACTCCATATTATATTATTACTAGCGAATTGCCCATCAAAAAATGACGGCAATAGAATTGCAAGTCAAGGAATGGTGTTTGGCACACAAATGGAGTTATTTTTTTGCGCTGATTGCGAGCCTCGTGGTGAGCGCCTTTGGCACTAATTGTGTGGCTGGCAATGAGCGCCTTTGCCGTTTCTTTCGATCATGTGTTGTGGATTTTTTTAAAGTTTTGTATATGTATGTTTTAATAATAATTAATGACTAAATAAATGAAATTATAAATTAATATACTTTACGTATTTGTAATTGATATATGCAGGAAGCATTGTGCTGAAGAGCTGACAATCTGTTTTGATGTTTCTGCAGCATCCAATGTAGGTTTGCACTGTTGTTGAGCTGAGGTGTAAGGGGGTGCAAGGGGAAGCCGTTAGTGTAGCGGTGTACTTCCGCATTCTGTAAGTTAGTGTTGTGAAATGTGGTACGCGGGTGTGTATGATTTAGCTTCCTTGGTAATAGTGTATGTTGTGGGTCGTACAGCTTTTTGTAAAAT
This sequence comes from Discoglossus pictus, assembly GCA_027410445.1. NCBI lineage: Eukaryota > Metazoa > Chordata > Amphibia > Anura > Alytidae > Discoglossus > Discoglossus pictus. The sequence continues at coordinate 112,694,370 of CM050173.1, forward strand.
TCATATGTGTTTCGTGGTGTTTTGCGGCTTTAGGGGTCGTGTAGCCTCGTTTTCGGGTTTTTTCGGCTGCCATTTTTCCTCTCGCTTAGGGGATTTTCGAGTGTCTAAACTGTGAAAATTGTAGTTAAATGGACGTGTAAGATGAATTGCAGACGTCAGGGGTATCCCCACTTGCTGTGTGTGATATTTTTATTTTATTTTTGTGTGTATTTTGTGTTTTTCTGTGTGCGCGGTTCGAACGTTAAGTTCATCATTTTTGCGGCTCGTATTTTGTTTTATGCAAGTGGCGGTTTACTTTTGTACGTTTGTTTTTTTTCCTGATTTTTTTTTTTAAAGTGCTACGGGTCTCGCAGTGTGAATTGTGTATTTGAGTGTTGTGTTCATGTAGAGTCCCGCGGGTCGTAGGTATGATGGTGAAGTGCTACGGGGTCGTAGGGATGAGCGCCTACATCGCTCATCTCCACCAGCGCAAGAAGCGCCTTCGCGAGGGCTGCAGTTGCTGTGGCTCGCTTTGCGAGGGCTGCAGTTTCCCCTGTTGCGTTAGCAACTGATTTTGCCAAGCCCGGCTGCTGACAACTATATGTGTGATTCTTTATGAAGAGTTGATCCAGTTCACGGTTGGAGAGTGCTCATACGTGTCTTTATCTGATGCTTAGCATATAATACTTGATTCAATAGGAATGTTTGATATTTTTTTTTTACTTTATTTTTTCTCGTTTTTCTTTAACAAACATCAAAAACATAACAAAACAAAACAATCATACATTCCAGAGGTATCAGTAATTCAACAGTTTAGCAATTGCATATGTATAAATACACTGTTAAAATCTCCTCCCTCCCATCTCTTCGAATACCAATTTTTATGTACTATATTGTACTCCTGATGGGAAGGCAGTTCCCTAATAGCAAGTTCACTTAACTTGATACCTCCACCAAGCATACAAAGGAACCGGCACTACTCTCAATATAGTTAATATAATTAATAGTTTAGCACAGAAATCATGTGCTTCTGGGGAGACTCGGGTGAAGAAGGAAAATAGAAAACAGTAAAACAAAATCTCTTTCCTCTTCCCTTCCCCTCCCCCTCCCCCCCCCTCCAATAGGAGCAGAGAAGAGAAAAGAAAAGGAAGGGGGAAAGAGAGACGGAGAAAAGCAAAGGGAAAGAGAAAATCTGATTTAACAGCAAAAGCATATAACACCAATGGTAACCAATTATCAAACATAATTTCTCATATATTAACCTTTCTATTACAATAACTATCCCAAACAGACCATCTGTCTGGTCCTTTTCTTCCAGTTTGCTTGACTAAGCTCTCTCCTTGGAGTTCAAACTTTCTATTTCTTATAACACAATTTATAATTTCTTGAAGAGATGGGGAGGACTCTGATTTCCAATATTTCACAATATACATTTTAATAACCAAAAGAATATGAGAGACCAGGAGGTAGACTTTTGGAAAAGTCTCCCTTATGTTTATATGTAATAGGAGCAGCTCTGGAACAAAAGGAACCTCTACCTCACATATATCCTCAATCAGATATGTACAAGCTCTCCAAAAAGGCTTTATTTTTGTACAGTTCCACCAAGCATGGAGTGAATCACTGTTTATACCACAGCCCTTCCAATATGTATTCCCTTTGTTCTGTGCAAATTTATTAATCGCATCTGGTGTCCAATACCATCTATTGATCAACTTGAAATATAATTCAATATAGTTACTAGAGCAGGAAGAGATTTTTACGATTTTTAGAGCCTCCTCCCATTTATCTCCGTCCATTAATATATGTAGATCTTTCTGCCACTCTAACATACCTTTCGTTGGATTTACTTTATCCTGTGGCGTTAGAATCTTATGACATCTTGAAATTCTATGCGGTAACGCCTTCTGATATAGCATACTTTCAAAGTCAGTAATCGAATAGCTAATCTTTTTACCATATCCCTTTGCTTTCACCAAGGATTGTAAGGATCTAAATGCCAACCATTGGTTGTTCTTAAGTTTATATTTTTGTTTCTAGTTAGACCAGGATAGTTGGACACCAGATGCGTAGAGATCATCTATAAGGGATATTCCCTGCAATTTCCATCCACCTATTAAGTCAACATTGAACGGTGATAAGAGACACTCTATAGGGGCACCTAACGAAGGATATCTCGAAAGGTTCAATTTATCTCTATTTGTCACCCAGAATTTTAACAATGTTCTTACTCCTCTGGGTAGCCGTTCACTCTTGACATCATTTAACCCATCAATCCACAGCAATGTATTTGTAGTGTCTATTTTTAATATATCGTATTCTAAGGACTTCCAACCTGGATTAATGGCAGGAGTACTCCATATCATAATTTGAGAGAGGGCAATAGCATTATATAAATCTCTTATAGAGGGTGATGCCAATCCACCCTTAAGCATGGGTCTTTTGGTAATTGAAAGAGGGATTCTAGTTCTTTTACCACCCAAAATAAATGCATCTATACCTCTTTGCAGTTTAACAATCCAATATTTTGGCGGAACTTCCGGAATTGTTCTAAGGATATAAGTGATTTTAGGGATCAATATCATCTTACTAATTGCGATTCTAGCTGACCATGCAAATTTTACATCTTTCCACTCTAAGAGGATTTTCTGAATCTGTTTCCATATCTTTTCTAGATTAGATTTCAAAATCTTATTAACCTTGAATGATAGGTCTATACCCAGATGACTTATTTTATTAGAGTTCCATTTAAAATTAAATGAGCTTTTTAAACTTGTAATTTCTTCAAATGAGAGATCCCTCCATATAATATCTGATTTCTCATGGTTGACCTTATAATAAGAGAGTCTTCCAAATTCTTTAAAGATGATATCAAGAGCTCCCAAAGATTGGATAGGGTTCTTCAAAATAACTATCAGATCATCTGCATATATAGCAATTTTATACTCTTTAAGACCGACTTTTACTCCCTCAATATCCTTATTTTCAATAGAAGAGGCTCCACATAAAGATTAAATAATATGGGAGACAAGGGACAGCCCTGCCTAGTTCCATTTTTTATGGGAAAAAAAGATGTTTTTTAATTAGGCCCACTAATCTTAGCTGTAGGGTTAATATAAAGAGCCATAATTGCTTTAGAAGCAAATTCCTCTAGTCCATAACATTCCAAGGCAATCTTAAGGAAGTCCCAGCTGACTCTGTCGAAGGCTTTCTCTGCATCTATCGACAGAGCCAAACTGGGGCCCCCATCACTCCTACCTATGGAGAGAATATCTATCAATGTTCTTATATTATCCCCTCCTTGTCGGGACTTAACAAATCCTGTCTGCTCTGGATTAATCAACTGCGGAATTAAAGGGATCAAACGATTAGTTAACACCTTAGAATATATTTTTAAATCATAATTAATAAGAGAGATAGGTCTATAGCTCTTCCTATCTTCCGGGTCTTTTCCTTCTTTTAGTATATTTATAATTTTTGCTTCAGTTAACTCCTCTCTAATAATGCCGCTGTTCTTAATCTCATTAAACATACTGGCCAATAAAGGGGCCAGCTGTTCTTTAAACGTTGTAAAGAATAGTTTATCTAGGCCATCAATACCAGGGGCCTTATTGTTTTTTGTTTCAATAATAACCTTTATTATCTCTTTCTCCGTTATTGGTTCATTTAGATATAATAATTCTTCCTCTGATATCTTAGGGAATTTAATATCCTTCAAAAAGTTTTTTATCTCACTCAAACTAGGTTTCTGAAAATCTTTCTGCTTCTCAATATTATATAATTCTGAGTAGTATTGGAAAAATATGTTGCCAATTTTTTCTGGATGGTTATATAGCTGATTATCTTCTCCCCTGAGTCCCTGGATATGGTTTTGATTTTTTTGATTCTTAACTTTATTGGCCAAATATTTCCCCATTTTTCCTCCCATGAGGTAATTGTTTTGTTGTGCTTTCCAAACCATTCTATCTTGAATTAACTGAAAGATCTTTTTAATTTGTAAATTGATATCTTTAATTTTTTCCATCTTTTGCATAGATGGAAGATTTGTATTGCTATTCTGTAATATATCTAACTGAATATAAAGATTTCTTAGAGTTGTTCCCCTAGCTCTCTTCATTTGCGCTTCTTTTTCTATTAGAATGCCTCTAACAAATGCTTTTAATGTACACCATATGAGTGAAGGAGATGATACTGAGTCTATATTTAAGCGCATAAATTCTCTAATAGCTGTTCTTATTTCTTCTATATATATCTTATCTTTTAAAATCAGAGGTTCTATTCTCCACTTTCTTATTTTACCATAGGTTTCAACCCCTTTTAGTTCCATCATCAGTGGAAAGTGATCTGATAGTGCAGTAGATAAGATAGTTATTTTTTTGTATCGTATACGACTGGAGGATCCCCCAAGAAATAATCTATTCTAGAGTATACATTATATTTCTTTGAGTGATATGTAAACTCTATCTTTTCTGGATTAAATGTTCTCCAAATATCAAAGAGGTCAAGCTCTATCATTAGTTTTTTAATTCTTAATCTTAAATAACTCAAAGTATTATTATTTTTCTTATATTTAGATTTTGATCTATCCTGAACTGGATCCATAGCTAAATTTAAATCTCCACATATAATAACTTTTTCTTTTTTATATTTATGAACTAACTTAAATATTTTTATAAGAAATCTCTCTTGATTCTTATTTGGGGCATATATATTTACAATTGTATAGATGCTTTTATTTATTTCTCCTACCCACAATATATATCTTCCCTCTATATCAATCTTTTTAAACTCTTCCTCCACCACTAAGTTAGCTTTAAATAATATTGAGACTCCCCTCGTTTTACTAGTATAATTAGCATCTACTCTCTTCAAAAAAGATTTATTATTTAATAGATGGTTATGCTTCATTTTCAGATGTGTTTCTTGTAGGCAGATTATTTCTGCACCTGATTTATTATATTCTGAAAATGCAATTTTTCTTTTAATGGGCATATTCAATCCATTGGTGTTATGTGATATTATCCTTAATGACATAGTTTCTTTATTGACTTAATTCCTCTTAACCTATGTTTCCTTTTCCTATCCTCACTATTTAAATTTGTGCTTCTCTGTTCCTTTAAACATATATACTGACTACAAACATACCGAATATGACCCATCCTATCTCTCATGTTGGGTCGAATTCCTACAGGCTGATTAGCCAGTGTTTAGAAGTGGTAGGTGAACCTTTCTAATGGAGGCAGCTACCTCCCAGTCTCTCAAAAACCTATAAGGATCTATCTATGCAGGATTATTAAAGCATTTCTGACAAAATCTTTACCTCAGAATTTGAGGGAACAAACATAAAAAAAAAAAAAAGAAATGAAACACAAATCCAAAAACGGAAAAGTGAAATGTATTAACAAGCCCTTCACATCCTATACACATACATACCTATATATATATATACATACATATACACATATATATATATATATATATATATATATATATATATATATATATATACATATATATACATAAACGGCCTCTATTGCCCAATGCCAACTCTGTGTAAATTTCTTATAGTCAGGTGTCAACACTTCATTTGTTGAGATTTCTTAAGTCATCCTTATAACTACATTTTTATCATTAAATATGACGGTGCAAAATCCTATCTATAAACATATCTGTGAAACTTTTAACCTCTTAATTAAAGTGACCGGTGCTAACATTGTATCTAAAACCTTATATTGTCCTCTATGTATATTTCCCTTCTTTAATAGAAGGCTATTTCTCTACCACCAATAAGGAAAAGAAAGAGAAAAAAAAAAAGGACAAATCCAATATATGCATATTTCCATCCCCTCTTTCACACCTTCCTCAGTCTTCTCCCCCCCAACCAACCCATCCCCTATCCGCCCTCCATATGTCACTACTTAGTGTCCTATGGATTCTAACCCCCTTCCTTTAAGGCTATATGTGAAATTTTATGACCCCTACCTATTGTAAAGGCAGGAGATTTATTAAGACCTTTAGAGGTTAATTAATCTAAAAGTGCAAAAATGTTACCATTATTATAAATTTACCTAAGCTCTCATCCAAGAGATCTACTTCTCTTACCTCCTTACATTTTTATAACACATAGGAGGGACGGAGGGGACGGATGTAGGGGGGAGAGAACACCATATAGAGGAAAGATGAGAAGGAGTGATCTAAATAAAAAAAAAAAAAAAAAAACATTTTAAAATCCAATTATCAGAAGCTGCAATTATCCTCTATCGTGAGGATCTAATGTCACTCTTCTAGATAGATCTTCAAATTCCTCAGGCAATCTATTCCCTCTTTGACTGAGTGAATTCTATACCATCTGGCGTCTTTAGTTATTGCAAGACCCTGTGGAAATATCCATTTATAGCGTATATTTTATTTTCTCAGCGCCAGTTATTCTAGAATATTCTTTACGTTTATTTAGCGTGTATGCTGATACATCCCCAAATATTTGGATATTCTGGTATGGTGGTTTCAAGATCTTCTCTCTATAGTTTGCACGCATAATGTCTTCTTTGTAATTTAACAAATGCACTTTGACCATGACATCTCTAGGTCTTCCATTCTCTTTATTTCCCGATGTCTGAATTCTATGCAATAGATCAAATTTGTTTGGTACTGTCTCAAAATCTGGAACCAGCGAAGAGAGGAGCTTTATTATATATTTTGTCAAATCTGTGTCTTTAAGATCTTCTGAGATTCCTTTTATTCGTAAATTATTCCTTTTAGATCTATCTTCCAGGCTGGAAATTTTATTTGTTAAATCTTGTATTTTTTCTTCTAGTTTTTTATTCTGTGTCTGAAGCGTGTTATTTTCCATTATTTGGTTATCCATTAATATTTCTATGGCCGTGACTTTAGTGACGCAGTCCTTAATGGCCTTAGTATTAGAAATTATTTGTTTTTTAATTTCTGCCAGAAAGTTAAGCTGGAACTCCTCTAATAAGGTTTTCATTCTAGTCACCGTTAGTAGCTCTTCCACCTCTGGTGATATTTCTCTTATCTCAGTATTATCTTCTATACTGCCCAGACTTTGGTTCGGGGTCAAATCTGGAATTTGATCTGTCTCAGATAACTCCATTCCCCCTTTTCCTTTTGATTCTAGTTTCGGCGAAAACATATTATCAATTTTTTGAAGTTTCTTCTCTTTCTTCTCTTTATTTTTAGAGTTCCTCATCCTGAGTTGTAGATGCAATGTATATTTATTCCAGCACTTTGACACATATACCCTTGTATAAGCTTGCTTTTCCTCTCTTTTCTTTCCCTCTTCCGTTTTGTTTCCAGATAAGGCCAATAGCCGTGCTCAGTTACTATACTAACAGTAAAGAGAGATATACCAATATGCAAATGTCTCTAATAACATTGATTCTGATTCTTTGTATTACCGTCAGTAACTATACAAGACATATAGCATTGCTTTTTTTTTTTTTTTTATCTGGCTCTGTTCCTTTAAGAAAGCTGTTACCATATCATTCAGCATTTCAGTCCACCATGCGCAGTATCCCAAAGAATAAAAATCCATCCACTCACCATCATAGTCCTTTCCTTTTACAGTTTCTTGCTTATGTCTGGATATATTTTTAAGATGCAGGAGTTCCCTTTATGATATGTGTTCAGGCATAGAGTATCATATACAGCGTATTTTGTTATAATGGGAGTGCCCCAGGGACTAATATCAATCCCGTTACTCACCCCCCGCTGCCTTCCTCAGCCTGCCGGCCACCTGATGTCTCACAGTGTGAGTCCTGAGACACTAGAGTTTGTTGCTCCACTTGATAGTGCTATTAGATGTTGCACACTGGAGATCCCAGCTCCTCTTTCTACCGGACCTGCAGATTCACTGAGATGGCACTCTGGGCTATGTTAGCCCCCTTCGTTTGGTACTCCTGCTCCTGAGTGGTGAGTGGGGGCTATACATTTTCGCCTGAGGCTGAAAGTCCTCTCAAGTAACGTTGCTTTTTTTTCTGGCTCTGTTTCTTTAAGAAAGCTGTTACCAAATCAGTCAGCATATCAATCAGCCAAGTGAAGTATCCCAGAAAATGAGAAGCCACTCTCACCATTATAGTCCTTTCCTTTTTTTAAGATACAGGAGTTTCCTTTATAATATGTGTTCAGGCATAAAATAAATACAGCGTTTTTTGTTATAATGGGAGTGCCCCAGGGACTAATATCAATCCCATCACTCACCCCCCGCTGCTTTCCTCAGCCTGTCAGCCATCTGATGTCTCACAGTGTGAGTTCTGAGACTCCAAAGTTTGTACTTTCTCCCAGACCTGCAGATTCACTGTGATGGTATTCTGGGCTATATTAGCCCCCTTCGTTTGGTGCTCCTGCTCCTGAGTGGTGAGTGGGGACTATGCAATTTCACCTGAGGCTGAAAGGGCTAAGGGGATTTTATAATTCCTCTCTCTCAGGTGCCTGTTACCTCAGGCAGGAGAGTAGCTGCCTCCATTCACCTCCAGCTGCTATTCACAGCAAACTACATCACTTCCGGTCTCCGCCCCCTTCCGGTCCGGAATGTTTGATATTGAAGCATTCTATACGCCTTAACTTGAAGATCTTTTCCAAGTAAAGAAAACATTCTCCACTTGATATGTTTTTGTGGTGGAACTTCGGATGCCAAAATATTATATGAAGCAAAGTTTACACAACTGAACGCTTCTGTAAACCACTTCTACAACAGAAAAATCAAATTGCGGTGTGTCATGGTACTGCACCAGCTAAGTCATGGGACTTTTAGTCACTATATCACATTTACAACTGGGGTTCCAGCACACTCACATTTTCAGTAAAGGACTCCAGAAAGCTTTTCGGGGCTCCAGCATTTCTGCTGCACTATCCAGACAGGAGGCATCCCCTGACCCTTCCAGACAGGAGGCATCCCCTGACCCTTCCAGACAGGAGGCATCACTTTGGGGATCACAGACAGATTTCTTTTTATGATTTCTATACCCCATAAATACCATTAAGTGTGTGTGTGTGTGTGTGTGTACATATGTATAGTCTGAATCAAGATTAAATTTTATTGTAGTGTACTTTTTCCAATATAATAAATATTTTCCTATCCCCTTATTTTTGCTTTTTACAATCATATTTTCAGACACACACAAATAGGAACAAGAGGATGAAACATTTTATTAATTGAATTGTAAAACTGTACATAACTTAACATGCAATATACTCTGCAGTCCTCATTGGAAATTGATCAGTCAACAGCAAAGTGCAAGACGTGTGTACGGCAGTAAAATTCATGAGGACACTTTCCAAGGGTCAGAAAGTAAGATAATGTTATACTCCTAGTAACAGGAGCCTAGAGGCATCCATATTTGTCAGTTACATTACGAATGGAATAAGAGAGGACAGCTTTGCAAATGCAGTGCCTTGTTTAAGAATATAAACTAAACAACATGGAAAGAAATTTGTGAAAATTAATCAATATCAGTGTGACTGAACATTTTTTGCATCAAATTTTTCAAAAAAAGAAAGGATTGGTAAATAACACTACAGAAATTTAAAAATAAATATAAAAAAAAATGAGACAGCACTGGGGCACTCCAGAGGTGGTAGCTCCCTCCGTGCAGCCATGTCTCTAAGAGGGAACGAGTACTGGGCAGTTGTACAATTGTAAAAGGCATTTCTTTTAATACTTTGTACAGAAAAATAATAGCAATAAAGCAAAGCTCCTTAACACTGTCCATGGCATCATTCTATGAGGAGTGATTTAAACATGTATGATGGGGCAGGAGCAGGCGGTTTCCACTGCATCAAGTTAATGCAAGTTTCCTAATCTTCAGATTACTCAGAGAAGAAAAAAAAAAAAAGGTAAAAAGCTTAATCACCGAATTGTGTGTATGTGGGGGGTCTCTCCAAATTTATAAACAAGCACAGATAGAGACCGGTAAAGACGGTTTTCACGCTCTTTAAGAACAACTTCTTGATTTTGGGGTTGACCGAACCCCTTTAAGTTATTCAGAATGAAAAAGACCACGGTGGATGTTTTACTGCATAGCAGAGCATTTTGGCGTCCCTTTAAAGAGGCCAACACTTTCGTACGGTCTCCTTCCTTGTGATAAAACTCATTCTCATAGTGTTAGGATCACCCCAGAGACAGCGGGCGCTAAACGGGCTGTCAGAGTCTCACTGCATTCAGTGAAAGTCTCCTGGCGCAGATGGCAAGATATTTATATACCTGACATCTGTCTCCTCGGAAAAGCAATTTCCTTTGTAAGTAACATGGAGGCAGATCTGACAGAGCCTAATGAAATCATGTTGCACTTGGATGGGCCTCACGTTCAGCCTGAAACGTCAGACAGAAACAAATAACTCTGCACTTTACAACTTTTTGATAAATAAGTCAAAGAATCAGTATTTTCTTTTTAAAATTCCAGTCTGTCTACCATACAAACTCTTAGAGCTTATATTTATTGTACAGCAAGTGCAAACAAAAATAAGTTAAAGTAACCCAGAAAGAACTGTTTAACACTGCATGAAATAGGACTGATATGAAGTCCAGAAAAGTCACAGCCCCACCCATTCATTTGGTTTGAGTTTATTCAGCCAATCAGACTCTATACATTGTGAGTTTGGAAGCACTGCTCCAACCTCTCCCAAGTCAGACATATGTTACAAGATGGCAAATAAATAGTACATTTGTGCTCACATATGAATCTATAAAAATATGTAAAAAAACAAATCCAGTTATTGCTCTGCACTCTGGGAAACTGGGCAGGGAAATGCAAATGAGTTTACAAGATTGCAACAAAGATTAGTAAAGTTGGTTCACACCTCTACGTGCTCCTTGGTTAATGATTAATGGATCACTCTAATCCCATTTTTACAATACGCATTTTGAAAGAACTTAACTTGAAAATGGGTAAAATGTTTTAAGGAAGGTAAAAAAAAAAATCAGATATTTAAAATTTATATACAATAATTCTTTGTTATGAGTTTCTATTTCTTATTTGAACTGCTTCTTTCTCGGCAGCGGAGATGTAGCTAGTGAATGGAGCCAGTGGTGGCGCTAGTGAATGGAGGGCCAATAGCAGAAGGCCAATAGCAGAAGGCCTTTACCCTTTTGTGGGCCCCAGTGCTATGCTCCCGCTGCACCAGCAGTAGCTCCACCCCTGGATGGCACTGTAAACAAATCAGTTAAAAACTAAAAAGCACTATGGGATATGTTGGCACATTATAAATAAAAATACAAATAATAATTTACTTGTAATAATGAAAGCAAAAAAAAAACTGTAGTAATTGATCAGTAGAGAAAAATAAATCCTACCACTGAGGCATTTAATATAAAAAATGAAAAAAGTTTTTTTTTTTTTTTTTAACTTTCTAAACTTTTTACCCACTTTTAAGTTTAGTTCTTAAAAATAATAATAATAATAATATATATATATATATATATATATATATACATACATACATATACATATATATATACATACACATACACCCTTTCCTTTTATAGTTTCGCCACTAGTTCGCCGTAGCAGGGGCGGTGACCAACTGTTAGTGCCGATACCATAGTTAGGCTTAGGTAAACTGTTAGGGTTAGTTTTAAGTGTTATGGTAACATTCTCTCAAATATCAGAAAGGCTGTAAAATATTAGCTGCGCCATCTAGCAGAGCCTGTCTGCAACTGCAGCTGTCACTGGTGCCGTAACCAAAATAGGAAGGATCCCAAAAATATTGTAAATATGTGAGTACAGTGGCCATTAAGAACAGGCTCTTATAAATATGTGACAGAAAATGTGCACGTTCCCAGGTTTACAATGTAACGGTGACAGAGTTATAGAGATGAAATTTATCTGAGAACTCAGTATTTATCAATGTATGAACTCATATTTAGTAAAAACAGTGCAATCAGTTAATAATGTAATGGAAACACTGAATACCCTATCACTTTATTATCTACACATAAACATCCGCCTCCCTGCAATCCCCTTAAAGAAAAACATACAAGGGTTAGATGCCCTAAAAATTCATGCAAGGAATTTTCGGCAACTATCTACACAGTATAACTATTGTTTTTGTACCTCTTGGGCAGTTGTTAGGTGGGACACCAATCAGAGGCAGAACTGTTCCTCGGGGTGAGCCCTTAACACTGCCCCATCCCAAGGAAGCTAAAAAGCAACAAGCAGCTGTATCAGGAGCGCTGGGCTTGAGAGGTCTCACTGCAATCACTGCATGGTGAGGCTGTCTGTGTATCCAGGTGGGGTCAGGACCCTCCTCACAATTCAAAAGCAGGGAACTTGGCTTTTGTTGGCTCTAGAATATCAGCTAGGAAGTAAATAGTTCCGGCCAAACCTGCAGAGAGCGGAAAGAAGAAACAAATCCGTAAAGAACCGTTCAAAACAGGTTTGTTTGTTTTTTGTGTCTAAAAGAGGTTATTTAAAAATGTTTCACAGTGCTAAAAAAAAAAAAAAAAAATTCAATGTAGAATTGACCACTCCAGGACTGAACTTGGGGTAGACAAGTCCAGTCCTGGAGAGCCACACAAAAGGTCAGGATTTGAAAGACTATATCTGCAGTCATCGTGATTGATTCACATGTGCACAGAAGGAAAATCCTTGCCTAAAACTTCCCTAGAAGAATGTGTCAGTTAGATAATGAGCAGTAAAATCTGTATAGGTCATGCTGGTCAGTCAATGGGACGTGTCTGCAACTGGTCTGTGTAGGTCTCTCTTCAGGACCTACCCTGCCTGTCCTTGTTCTAGCAATTTCACTGTGCTTAGAAATCAGTTAGCAGCATAAGCTTCCCATTGACAGGACCACTAGGTGGAGTAGGCAGCTGTCTATAGGTTTCTGCTTCTTGGGAGTACCATGCGCCAAATATTAAAAAAACAAAAAAAAACTATTCTGCATATCCCACAATAGGATGCCCAAATACTCTATACATCTTGTACTATAAAAATTGTGTATATATATATATAGTAAATAAATAAATAAATAAATAGTACATCTGTTTTCACATTTGAATGTCTAAAACAAGTTAAAAAACAGTTTCCAGCTCAGAATTCCAAGAAAAAACGTTATTGCACTGCATTCTGGGAAGCTGAGCTGGGACATGCAAATGTGCCCACAAATGCCTCGCTCTTCAATTCATAGCCCATTTTAAACATGGCTTCCTTTAAGCTTATGCCTGCTGTATTACACAGCTTTTATGCAAAGCCAAGGTTGGGTTATACACAAGCTGGGAATCCTATCCACTTACAGCCGTTTTAAGCTTACTGGCTATCATAAGCACGGAGCTCAGCCTGTGTTGAGGACCTTATGAGTAGGTAGTTCACCACAACAATTATTTATAATATGGTGGGCAAAAGAGCGATAGAAGCCTCCACCGTACAGTAAATAAATAGTACATCTGTGTTCACATTTGAATGTCTAAAAGTAAAAAAAAAAAAACAGTTTCCAGCTCAGAATTCCGAGAAAAACAGTTATTACATTGCATTCTGGGAAGCTGAGCTGGGACATGCAAATGTGCCCACAAATGCATACATATCCATACATTATGTTTATATACTAGCGACTTGCCCGTCAAAAATGACTGGGCAATAAAATTTGAAGCCATGGGAATGCTGTTTGACACACAATGTAAACCCTTTTTTACTGTGAGGGTCTTCGGCACTCATTGCGCGCCTCTTATGTCGTCTATTTTTGCTCCTCTGAGCACCTTCGGCACTCATTATAAAGAGAGATATATATTCATCTATATTTACGTAATCAATCAGTAATGAATTATTTCTTGAATAAATATACTTTACCTATTTGTAATTAATATATCCAGCAATCAATAGCCTGAAGAGCTAACAATCTGTTTATATTTTCCGGCAGCATACAATGTACAGTGAGAGTTGGCGCTCTGATGATAAAGTGTAATGAATGTCCCAACTGTGCATTAGAAATAGGCTGCGTGCGCGAGGGAAATCAGTTGGTGTAGTTGTGTAAAATTGCCAATGTTAATAATGTGTTCCACCTCACTCCCAGACGTCCGGGCTACTCCCCCGTGCTGTGGGTGATGCTCTGGTTGCATTTCTTTGTATTTTTTGTGTGTTTTTATTGTTTGCGGTTCGGACGTTCACCTCGTATTTTTGCGGTGTCGTATTTTTTTTTTCTAAGTACCGCATAACGTAAAAGCACCATGGTAAAGCGATACGCAATTGGCAGTGTTTGCGCGGTCTGGGATCGTGTAGCCTTGATTTCTTCGGCAGCCATTTTTTGTTCCTCGCTTAGGCGACTTTCGTGTGGTGAAAGTCATCGAAATCGGCTTAAATTCACGTTGCACCTCACTCCCAGTCGTCCAGCCTGTTCCCCCTTGCTGTGGGTGATATTTTTGTTGTATTTATTTGTATTTTCTTAGTGTTTTTTGGATGTTTGCGATTCAGTATTTTTTTTTCCCCTGTCCCGCGTTTGTCAAGTGCTTGAAGGCTAATGCGATAACGCGTAGCACTTAGGTGAGAAACGCGCAAACATCTCTCCTTGCAAGCGATGAGCGCCGCAGCGTACGCACCACACAAAGTGTGACGACGTCTCGCAGCTTGACAACTATTATATGTATATACAGTCGATATAAAAAGTCTACACACCCCTGATAAAATGTCAGGTTTCTGTGCAGTAAAAAAATGACACAAAGATAAATAATTTCAGAACGTTTTACACCTTTAATATGACCTATAAACTGTACAACTCAATTGAAAAACAAACTGAAATCTTTTAGGTGGAGGGAAGAAAAAAAAATAAAAAAAAATAATGTGGTTGCATAAGTCTGCACACCCTCTTATAACTGGGGATGTAGCTGTGTTCAGAGTTAAGCAATCACATTCCAAATCGTGTTAAATAGGAGTCAGCATACACCTGCCATCATTTAAAGTGCCACTGATTAACCCCAAATAAAGTTCAGCTGCTCTAGAAGGTCTTTCCTGAAAGTTTCTTAGTCACATCCCACAGCAAAAGCCATGGTCCACAGAGAGCTTCCAAAGCATCAGAGGGATCTCATTGTTAAAAGGTATCAGTCAGGAGAAGGGTACAAAAGAATTTCCAAGGCATTAGATATACCATGGAACACAGTGAAGCCAGTCATCATTAAGTGGAGAAAATATGGCACAACAGTGACATTACCAAGAACTGGAGCTCCCTCCAAAATTGATGAAAAGACGAGAAGTAAACTGGTCTGGGAGGCTAATAAGAGGCCTACAGCAACATTAAAGGAGCTGCAGGAATATCCGGCAAGTACTGGCTGTGTGGTACATGTGACAACAATCTCCCGTATTCTTCATATGTCTGGGCTATGGGGTAGAGTGGCAAGACGAAAGCCTTTTCTTACGAAGAAAAACATCCAAGCCAGGCTACATTTTGCAAAAACACATCTGAAGTCTCCCAAAAGCATGTGGGAAAAGGTGTTATGGTCTGATGAAACCAAGGTTGAACTTTTTGACCATAATTCCAAAAGATATGTTTGGCACAAAAACAACACTGCACATCACCAAAAGAACACCATACCCACAGTGAAGCATGGTGGTGGCAGCATCATGCTTTGGGGCTGTTTTTCTTCAGCTGGAACTGGGGCCTTAGTTAAGATAGAGGGAATTATGAACAGTTCCAAATACCAGTCAATATTGTCACAAAACCTTCAGGCTTCTGCTAGAAAGCTGAACATGAAGAGGAACTTCATCTTTCAGCATGACAACGACCCAAAGCATACATCCAAATCAACAAAGGAATGGCTTCACCAGAAGAAGATTAAAGTTTTGGAATGGCCCAGCCAGAGCCCAGACCTGAATCCGACTGAAAATCTGTGGGGTGATCTGAAGAGGGCTGTGCACAGGAGATGCCCTCGCAATCTGACAGATTTGGAGTGTTTTTGCAAAGAAGAGTGGGCAAATCTTGCCAAGTCAAAATGTGCCATGCTGATAGACTCATACCCAAAAAGACAGAGTGCTGTAATAAAATCACAAGGTGCTTCAACAAAGTATTAGTTTAAAGGTGTGCATACTTATGCAACCATATTATTTTATTTTTATATTTTTTCTTCCCTCTACCTAAAAGATTTCAGTTTGTTTTTCAATTGAGTTGTACAGTTAATAGGTCACATTAAAGGTGGAAAAAGTTCTGAAATGATTTATCTTTGTCTCATTTTTTTTACAGCACAGAAACCTGACATTTTAACAGGGGTGTGTAGACCTTTTATATCCACTGTATAGCTTCCTAGAATGCAGTGTAATAACTGTTTTTCTCGGAACTCTGAGCTGGAAGCAGGTTTTTTAACTTGTTTTAGACATTCAAATGTAAACACAGATGTACTTTTTATTTACTGTACTACTGTACGGTGGAGGGCTTCTATCGCTCTTTTGCCCACCATATTATAAATGATTGCTGTGGTGAACTACCTTCTCATAAGGTCCACTACACAGGCTGAGATCCCGCTCCGTGCTGATGATAGCCAGTAAGCTTGAAACAGCTGTACATGGATAGAATACTCAGCTTGTGTTTAATCCAACCTTGGCTTTGCAATAAAGCTGTGTAATACAGCAAGACAGGAAAAAACATTTGCACTAATGCTGTGTAAGACAGGAAAAAACATAATTCTTCTCTTGTTGACTGATATACCCTGCTAATTTATATACTTCCGCTCTACATAAGATTGTAGGAATTGCAGTATTGTTGTGAAATCAAAAACAATAGGAATCACAAATTCTGTCTAAGGGAACCTCCTATTTAAATCCAGCCCTGCTCATCTGCAAATACTTTCCCCAACATCTTTTAAGAGACAAAGGGTTGAATTTCCTGAATATGTTGTGCAATAAAATGTGAGATTTTAAAGATTTTTAATAAAAGAAAAACATGTTATTTCAGCTGTAAACTTTTCTGTAAACAACCAATGTCCATAACTTGAACAAAAATAGTTCAAACAAATGTCATGATGCCCGGTCGCGAAGTCTTAAGCGTTTCCAATCTAAAATCTGTGGTGCTTTTCCAATATGGTGGCCAGTACATCACATTAAATGCAAAAGCCCTTTGCTACAGATACAACACTGTTAACTCAACAACCCTCTTCCAACGCCTTGCAGGATTAACCGATTTGCTGAACCAACTGTGGCCAGGGTTTTTAAAGCCACCATGAACCCCAAAGATGCAGAGGCCATCCAGAACTCCTCCCCACAGAGACCAAGCCTGGAGAGGAGTCACCAACACAAGATGAATTTGAAAAGGTTGCCAACAAGCAAACCATCACCACAGCCACACGTAGACAACGAGAACAGCTGCCACCCCTGCCCAAACTCCCACTCACCAGCGAAACGATCGCAAGTGCTAAGAATCCAACAGAAGATAAGGTGGAACAAGAAATGACGGCTACACTCATCGGAAGTTCCTGCTGTAAATGTAATCTAATTAAATGAGGGTTCGGAAAATCCATTGCTGGATAATTGGTGTTGCACCTACAGTGCCCTGCAAAAGTATTCACCCCCCTTGGCATTTTTTGTGTTTTGTTGCCTCACAACCTGGAATTAACATGGATTGTTTGAGGATTTGCATCATTTAATTTACAGAACATGCCCCAACTTTGAAGATTTTTTTTATTTTTTATTGTGAAGCAAACAACAAATAGGACAAAATAAAAAAAAGTCAATGTGCATAACTATTCACCCCCCTAAAGTCAATACTTTGTAGAGCCAACTTTTGCGGCAATCACAGCTCCAAGACGCTTTGGATAAGTCTCTATGAGCTTGCCACATCTTATCACTGGGATTTTTGCCCATTCCTCCTTGCAAAACTGCTCCAGCTCCTTCAAGTTGGATGGTTTGCCCTTGTGAACAGCAATCTTTAAGTCTGACCACAGATTTTCTATTGGATTGAGGGCTGGGCTGTGACTCGGCCATTCCAACACATTTACATGTTTCCCCTTAAGCCCCCCAAGTGTTGCTTTAGCAGTGTGTTTGGGGTCATTGTCCTTCTGGAAGGTGAACCTCCGTCCTAGCCTCAAATCACGCACAGAGCGGTACAGGTTTTGTTCAAGAATATCCCTGTATTTAGCACCATCCATCTTTCCCTCAACTCTGACCAGTTTCCCAGTCCCTGCTGCTGAAAAACATCCCCCCAGCATGATGCAGCCACCGCCATGTTTCACTGTGGGTGAGGTTGTTTGAAGAGAAGCATTTGGTGGATTCTATTGTTATTTTGTCACCATATTGTGCTATTTGATTAATAATTATCTTCTTTCACTTGTAGGTGGCACTAGTTGCACTTTTTAACGTTTTTACATTGTATGCGATATATGATTATTGTTACACTAACCTGTGGAACAAGGGATTAGTCCGATAACTCTGGGTTGCATTTTATAAAGTAAATATATTCCGTGATTGAGTTTTATTGTTCATGTGGACTTTCTCAAACTAAACAACAATAAAATATTATGCTATATACTTTTATTGTGTTGTGGTGGTGTTATGGATTAAAACAGCGAGACACTCCACTGCTCCAGAGGATATATCTGCCATATTGATTTTCATGTTAATCACAATGATGGGAGCCCCTAAGAGCACTCGTTGAGGATTTATGCCTGGAACTATATAGATGTTTACTACCCCCCCCCCCCTCTTTACTGCATTATTTGATTCCTGTAGTATGATGTTAGTGAACCTGGCTTTTATAAGGCATGCATGCCAGTTATTGATGTTCCATTTAAATTAAATTAAAGATAATAAACTACATTGTCTAGATATCCAATTTTGTCTTTAATGAAATAGATTTCTGATCAATGAAAAATATTGCAAAACACAAATATATGTTTTTTCAGGAAATAGCAGAGAGATTATCAAAAATCATAAAAGAAAAAATGACAAGATCCTGAGATTGTCGACATTAAATAAGACCATATTGTATTACCTTAAAACGAGAAATGAAAACAAAATCGCAGCCTCCTTGAGAGGTTTCCACTAAACAAAAAAGAAATTGAAAGCCTGTCCTACACTCAAGGTGGGTACTACTCTATGTGTAGGTGCTGGGACCTGCCAATGCTGGGCCTTAATATGACAGATCACAGAATATTTAGTTCCTTTACTTTATTTTAGGAGTTTGTTTTCCCCAGATAAGAGGAATAAACATATTGTACATTATTATTTAACATGATCTAATATGATCAGGTAGAGAGTCCTTATAATAATGAACGCTGAGCAGGCAGAGGACTAAGCCCTCCTTGGTCACATCTGCTATCTATTCTTGTTTGTACAACTTTAACAGTAAATTTCTTAAAATGTACATTATAACCGTCTACCATTTCCATTATAATAATAACTATCTTGTGTATATTATTTTATAAGTTAACTAGCGGATTGCCCGTCAAAATTCTAGGCGCTTATTGCGAGCCTCTCCCATTGTGTACGTTACGGTCATCACGATGAGCACCTCTGGTGCTCATCGCGAGCCCCGCAATGGCTTCGCCGCTCATTGCAGTCCTCGTTCAACCTGACAATTTCATGGCTTGCAATAAGCACCTTTGGTGCTCATTGCAAGGGCCGCAATGAGCGCTCATTGCGACCCTCTCCCCACTATCTGACCCCTGTGTCTGTTTGCTCCCTCTCCATTCCATATTTCCCCCCTCTCCCTGTGTCTCTTTTCACCCCTCTCTCCCCCCCTGTGTCTTTTTCCAGCGTGTCCCGCTTCTCCCTTTTTTGAGTCTTTTGAAAAATTTACGTTTTTCCCGCCACCATTTTTTTCCCTGCTTAGCTGATTTTTGATGTCCGGAAATCGGCAATTAAAGCTTAAATTTGGTTTGCAACCTGGCTCACAGGCTCCCTGACCCCCGTACTGTGTTGTGAGGTTTTAAGTGATTTTATTGAATTATTTCTTGTTTTTTGGGGGTCTTCCAAGTGTTTGCGAGTTACGCGTTTGAAAACCATGGCGGCAATTAAAGTTGAAAATGTTTCTAAGACTTGCGTGCCTCGCAATCCGCGCCAAAGTCGTATGTCCTTCAGCGGTGATCGCAGACATTGCAATAAGCGACTTTAATCTCTTTCCATCCTGCATGTGTGTAGCCTCCTGGGGCAAATAGGAAGTATGACTGGCCAGAGGGACCCTGAAATGCCACAATTGCTGCAATGAGCTCCTACGGCGCTCATTGCAACAAAGTGCTATGTCCCTCGCGATGATCGTCTGTGGAGCTCATCGGGAGGCCTGCAATAAGCGACAACGGGCGCTCATTACAGCTAAGTCGTGCGAAGGCGCTCATCGCGAGGCCCTAATTTTTAACATTGTGTGACGACAACTCGCAATTACAATATGCAATATGTGGTCTATCCGGTATTATAATATTAGAAATGCTTCTATAATAATGAAACCACAAAGTAATATATACAATAGCATCAAGTTATGTTTCAAGTATGTTAAAAAGCAAACTTATACAGGCCTAGTGTTGTAACCAGTACAGTAACTGCCACTTTACCAGGCTCTGCTTAGTGAATCCAGTGAGGGACCCCAGTGCAACATCAGTGCATACAAAGGTGGTGGGAAAGTAGCGAGACTATTCGAGACATTCATATAACTTGATTAAAGGGATATGGAAGGTTTCTGGATTCTAGGTATATCCAATACCTTTGCATCCATTTACTTTTGTGTACTTTATTTTACTAAGAAGCACTTATAAGCTCTGTTTTTAATACCTAACATCAAACAAATAGTCCATGTATGGGTCTGCGGCATATGTAGAAACAGACTCTATAGGGCTGGATGTGTAGTGTAGAGTCCTAGCCTATCAACGACCATGTCTCTGCTGCCGTTGCAGAATGTTGCTGAGAGATGGTCACTGATTGGTTAGTATGAGACACGACACAGCAGAGTTTGTTTCATGAGCTGCAGAGGGCGGACCCAAACAGGGACTATTTGTTTGATTTTAGGCAGTAAAAAACAGAGTTTATAAGGACTTCTTAATAAAAAACGGAAATAAAAAATATATATAGAGGTATATTATATATCTAGTAAAAGCCATGTCCGTTTAATATAGCATAACTCTCCACACCAAGATTACCAGATTTCACCATCGCCTTACTATGAATTCATCCTACAGTGAGCCTAGGCCCAGGTGCACACAGGGGAGCTGTATACTTACTATTATTAGAATGGCAAATAAACATGCCAGAAATACTAGTAGGATTACAAATAAAACATTTTTTTTTACAATGTACAATATATTTTAACTTTATATACTAATATTTTAACTGCTATTGTTAAGGACCAGTATCTTATTTGGAAGGATGACCAATTGTTCCTTGCATGCAAACGGACTCTATGCACTTACCTTCAAAAAGTGAATAAGGAGTATCTGGCGTCCGGCAGCCGTGCTCACCATAGTCCATACACCACTCAGCAAACTAATAAAAACAGTAGAAGACATTATACAACATGACATGGCATGGTGTGAGTGTCAATCATCACCGTGGTATCCTATAATCTAAGTGACAGTCTGTCATAACAGATAGGAACATAGCTTTTGAAGAAAAGAAGGAACCAAGATGCCACTCCAGCCGGCCCATTCACATATAAAAGTACTGAATTCTGAATTTGTTTAAGGTTCTTTATAATAACATGTGATTAACATGACACTGCAATAAACTAGAACAGCCTTATACACACTATAAACACTACATTGGTCCTTAAGCTAGAACAGCCTTATACATATTCTTGAATTCAGTTTCTACCACTTTTACTTAATGAATATTCCATATATCTGCCACTTTCTTTAAATCAGTAATTTTTGCAAATAAATTAAAAATGACCACTTCAAATAATTATTTGCTGTAATGTTCTTCTTTTTGGAAAATACTTCTCTCCTGAATTTAATAAATTCCTTATTATATCAGAATGCTCCTATCATGTCACACCTCTGTTCTCTTGCCTCCAAGTATGCGGCAGAGTTACTGATGATGCATAGCACCAGGGCCCACCTCTAGGGAGACCCAGAAAAGTCTAATTTTAAAAAATATATATATTTCTGTAGTGTAGCCCCCTGGTCCACACATCACGTATGTGTGTGTGACATCATTCGGGGGTCCCTGCCCTAAATTAATTTGCAATTTTTCACCGGGGCCCTCCATTCACTAGCTCTCCGTCACTGCCTTCTAGCCAAGTATTAATGCTCTGCAAGTATAAAACCTTCCTCCAGCCGAGCAGAATGTGGAGTCGCACCTTGCATGCTCTGTACAAGTACTTTATGTCTTGGGTCAAATTGTACAGTGCCAGGAAACTGTAGGCATTTCCAGATGCCCCATGGCACAATCCATAGCCTTTTTGCAGTAACCCCCGATGCCAGACCACTTCTCCACACTGCACTGCGTCCGCCAGGTACTGCTGCTCCCCAAATACCTGAAATAGGAGATGATGAAACCGTTTGCTTTATATACACATGTCATCAAAAACTCCCAAATCTCATTGTCCTGTTCCAACCTTAAAACCAGTCTCACCTGTGCTTTCTTACTCCTTACCTCCTACAATTTGCACTTCACATCCCCAAACAAACACAAATTTGGCACCTTCATAAATACCCAACTTCTCACCATCATCTTTATAAAAGCAATGTAAAGCAATGTTATACTGTTCAATACATAGGTATCATTAAAGGGCCAGTTTCCTGTTGAGACAATTTTTTTAGTTCACCATTACATTAAAAATGTGCCACAGAAGCAAAGTTTTACCATTAACGGCTAATGATGTACCCCTACCTATATGAGCACTGCTTAGAGGAAGTTGAACCGTTTCAAATCAGATAGGACTACTTATGTTGTCATGGTAAGGCTTGAACAATGCGTTTTAATAATAAATCTTTCAACTTCCTCTTAGCAGTGCTCAGGACAATAGGAGAGGTGGTAAGGGTTACATTAGTGGCCCATTAATAAGGTAAACTAAATTGTTAAAATTATATTTCTGGCTAAAGTTTTGAATTTGCTGCTATTTACACGTGTATTTTTTAATGTTTATTAATGGTGAGCTAAAAAATAAGCTTAATATGAAAAACTCTTACACTTACCCTTTAAATAATGCAAGGAGCTGAATAAAAAGGACTCTAACACCCCAAAAATGATTTTGTTTGAGGTGATTTTGAGGTGAAAACTGGCTGTATATTGTACCACCCATTATATTTTAAAATAAGTTATTCCTGAGCTATTCAGTATTGATTGTGTGGTATTATTATGCAAATGTGTGGCTCCCAAATACGGCATTAATTATTTGCTTGGATGCCCGAGTTAGCAACACAGTCTACTTGTTTAGCATTTCTGTGCCAATAACCTTGCATCAGTGTTATCAAGCAATTCGATCCCCTTCACCACATTTATCAAGTGGTCTTTAGCATGGGGCACACATTAGTATAAGGGAGCCACAGAAACAATGTAGAATATCTCAGGATTTACTGTAGGAAAAATGTCTAGTACAAGGTTTAGATTTTTAAAGCTCTTTAAAAAGGAAACCAATGCATTGTTGGGGGTGACATGACCCCTTTTAACACCATAGATGCCCACTACCCTACTTTTCTTGCACCTTTAGTATTCAATGTTTTTTTACGCCACCACGGACACCCAGCATAGACTGGTGCACCCGGATTCAGATTTTGGCATGTACGGTACTCTACATGATTTGTCTGTTCTGCACACAAAGATTTCTTATATTCCCCGGATTGTATCACTTTTGGAGCTTTTTTTAAATCACCACTGTATTGCCCTAACAATAAATAGAATTATATCAATATAACCTTGCGTTTATCTAGCAGGTAGTGCGACATTTTCAAAGTCGCTTCCCAACATTGACCTTATTAGGGGACGGAGACCAGCTGCAGTGGAGCTTGATCGTTACAAGAAAGGTTAAATTGAGTGCTGCTTTTATAAATCATTGAATATGATCTTTATTAATGATCAATCCCCAAATTAGAACACTTAGTTCCTGTTAGGTAATTACAGAGATCCCTTAAAGTAGTCTGAATAGAAGATTGTGTTGTACCCCTTTATAGATTTTCAAGTCCTTTACCTTATACGCCTGTATGAGCATGTAGATCACACCTGGGGCCCCATGACACCAGTGTACCAGCAAGTCACGGTTGTCTCCAATACAGGGGGGGTAGTTGCCAGATGGGAACTTGAGATGACGGACATATTCCACACTGGGTCGGACAAGGTTATGGAGCTTATCCCGACTGAGATAACAGTAAGGCTGAGGGAGATGGAGAAATTATTCACATACTGAAGCAACAAGGAGGGACCAAGCACCATTTTTTTTCCACTTCCCGAACCCCCTTTAACATCAATGCAGTACATTATATATGTCTAAAACAAGTATAAAAAAATAAAAAAAAGGTTTCCGGCTCAGAATTCCTAGAAAAACAGTTAAAATTACACTGCATTCTGGGAAGCTGAGCAGGGACATGTAAATGTGCCCACAAATGCCTCACTCTTCAATCCATAAACCATTTCACACACCTACTGTATATAAAAATACTTTTAACTGCTCAATGCCACAGAGGGCCGCCCGGGGGACACAGAGGTCCGCCCGGGGGCCACAGAGGGCTGAGGGAGGCCGCAAGGTCTGCGAGGGGGAACCCAGGGGGTTACGGGGGGGGACACAGAGGGGCCAAAGTAGGCCATAAAAGGCTGCAGGGGACCAACAGGAGGTCTGCAGGAGCCATAGGGACCCCAGGGGGGCCATCGAAAACCTGCGGGGGCCACAGGGGGGCAGGGGAGATCCGCAGGGGCCCCTCATAGGCCAGGGTCCTCTTATCCGGCACCCACGGGGACTTCCTATTGCTGGATTACTGTAGTTGCCGGTTAAAAAAAAAAAAAAAATCAGGAGTCCCCAATTTTAAGGGTCTAAATGACCCTTAAACCCCCCAAAATGACTTTAAAAAGGCATTAGCACCTAAACCGGGCAATTTAGGGCCCAAAAAAATAAATTAGGAAAAAAGTTAGCATTTTATTTTTGCAGTCTCAAACTGCCGAATAGTGCTGGTTTAGCAAGAGTTTTTTGAATTTGGGGAATTGATGTCGGTGCCGGTTGCTTGAGAGTCCCGGGATTCTAATGTAGTACATTAGTGTTTACATTTAAACAACTAAAATAAGTTAAAAGGCTCATTTCCTGCTCAGATTTCCACTGCACTGTATTCTGTATATGTATATATATATATATATATATATATATATATATATATATATATAAAAATATTTTTGCATGAAATGCAGGTTTTCAAAAGAGAAACCTGTTGGAACGTAAAGCACAGAGCTGAAGCATTGTCAGAACCTTTAAACCATGTTTCTTGCACACATCAGCTCTCTTACCTGCATTAGGAAGTAGTATATCCCAGCCAGACCATGGGCCGGGCCCACATAATACTCTCTGTACCACTCATACATCAGCGGGCTCTGACTCGATAAGTTCCTGCGCCCCGACAGCCGCTCCCCGGACTCCACCACCGTGTTACACACCTATCAAGAGAAGAGATGCTTAGCCCCTGTACAGATACATCCTGTCACAATCTGCAATGAAGTTATGTTTATAATTAAATCAGTTCTCCCTACATTCATAGTTACATAGGGCCTCATTCTATTAGCGGCAGTAAATCGGCCGTAAGGCTGCGATTCCTTGCGGGGGTTCAGTTAACTCGCGATTCTATTATACGGCCCCGCAAGGATCTCCTCTTACGGCCGGCCGCATATCTTGGAACCGGCCGTAAGCTGTGAAATCTAAAAAGTCAAAAATAAATTCAAGCCTGCACTGTACAGCTCTGTAAATGCTAGGGATCATATTGGGGGACATGAGGATTAATAGTAACCCCCTCTCAAGCTTGCACATCAGCCCAAACCCGAGTTCGAATTAACTGTTTATTTTCCGGCTGCGGCGTGGGCGTGGCTGAGGTGCTCCAAGCACTCTGGACTTTTTACATGGATATTTTACGGATATTAAAAATAAAATATTTTACGGATTTGAGTATAGGATAATTATGTGCTATTTTTTCTAACACCTAAAATCCCTTTATAGTCTTCTCAAAGTGCAGGATGGCTTTATTTGGGCTATTTTATGTGCTTAATTGGTGCTAGCGGGACCTCTTTCCTGCAAGTAAGCTGCGGCTCGCTTTTAGCCTTGCAGAGAGGGTTCCCGGAGCAATTGAATTGCAAATAGGAATTTCTTACGGCCGAAACTCTTGCGGCCGTTTTAGATCAAAGGCTTTCCTCTGGCGCAAGCGGCCGCAAGAGATAGCAAGGCACCGGCCGCAAGCCTGCCGGAGCCTCCGGCCGGAGGGGAATAGAATAGCCGAATAGCTTGGGCCGGTCCTTGCGGCCCCGCAACGGCTGCGGCCGCTAATAGAATGAGGCCCATAGTAATTAAGGTTGAAAAAAAAGACTTTCAGTCCATCAAGTTCAACCTTTTAAGATCTCCTCTGATCCGCAATATGCGGCTTAAATATTAATTAATTAGTTAATCAATTATTTAATTATTTTTTTTAATTCTTAATTAATCCAGAGGAAGGCCAAAAGAAAAAAAAAAAAAAGTGAGTTTCTTCATCCATTAATAAAAAGAATCAGTTTAAAACATAGCAGGAAGAGCAATTTATTGCTATTTTACTTGTGATGCTGGCTGCCATGTTTCCTTGCGCGCAGAATTTACAGCTGCATACCTCCCAACATTTCAAATGTACAAAGAAAGACACTTATATTCTATAAAATGATGCACTATTAAACACTCTGTATGATGTGTAACCCTTTCTGGGTTGCTAATTTGTCACGGTGAAGGGTCTTGCCTACCTAAATGAAGCTGCAAGCTATACCATGTAGGGTCACCCAAGATGGGCAGGTCATATCAGAGAAGTCAGACAAATTGCAGTCCACTGGAAAAAGAACGGGCAACCCATTCCAGTAACTTTGCTAAAGGAACTTTATGGGCAAGCACAACCAGAGACGTAATGATATGAAGATGAGCCCCTCTGGTCAGAAGGTGCCTACCACATTGAGGAAAAGCAGAGGTTGAATACAATTCGCATCAGATCTAATGAAATGGTTGGGCCAAAGCAGAGAGGACACCCAGCTGTGAAGGTGTCAGGATGGAAAGGAAAGTCTGCTGCTGCAAAAGCACAATTCAGCATAGGAACCTGAAATGTTAGACCAGATCAGATACAGCAGAGATGGTAGGAATAAATAAAATAGCAAATACCAAAATGCTCAATCAGAGAACGAACCAACCGGAATAGGTCCTATTAAGTGGTCCAGCCCTGAAATACCAGGCAATTTTACCCAGAGCAGGAGAAACAGCAAACCCCAGACGTACGTTTCGGCCTTCATTGTGCCTCGTCAGTGGGGTGTAGCGGATATCTCCCTAAGGCACAGTCAGCAAGGGGTAGGAATACACCGAAGATCTATACAGGAAGGATCCCAAGAGCAGTGATGACCTCAGTAATTTGTCCAAGGAGCTGGAGCCAGATATATTGGGAGAGTGAAGTGAGATGGGGCCTATGAGGTCTTGCTGATAACAAGGCTGCGATAGTGTGCACAAGTATTCACAATTGCGAAAGCGTGACAAACACAAGACACCGGACTGAGTAAGAGTATACACCTCTATATACGTATCCGAGCCGACACCAAAAAAATATATAATGGGCATTTGGCACACTATCTCAGAACTGATTAACAAGAGTCATTAGAGGTGACCATCGGATCACATACACTACAGATTGTGCGCTATACAGTCTTCCCCCCACATCATGCGTAAGGCTGGACTGGATGAGTCCAAAGCCGTGATCAAGATTGCTGGAAGAAATATCAACAACCTCAGATATGCAGATTATACTACTCTGATGGCTGAAATTCAGGAGGAACTAAAGGACTTATTGATGAGGGTAAAAGAAGAAAAGGCAAAAGATGGCCTGCTGATCAATGTTAAAAGATGATGATCATGGCAAACAGCAATCTCACTTTCTGGCAAAAGACAGGGAAGAAGTGGAGGCAGTGACAGATTTTATTTTCCTGGGATCCAAGATATTTTCAGATGGTGAAAGCAGCCATGAAATTAAAAGACATTCACTTCTGGGGAGGAAAGCTATGACAAGCCTGGACAAGCTAGTAAAAAGTAAAGATATTAAACAATCAACAAATATCTGCATAGTTATAAATATGGTATTCCCAGTAGTAACATACAGTGCGAGAGCTGGACCATTAACTAACTCCTGTAAATTGTGGTGTTGGAGAAAACTCCCTTGGACTGCAAGAAGATCCAATAAAATCAGTACTTCAGGAAATCAATACAAACTGATCCCTGGAAGGTATGATCATGACGCTGAAGATCAAATATTTTGTCCATATCAGGAAAGCTCTGTTGCTGGGAAAGATTGAAAGCAGAAGAAGAATGGGAGGCAAAGGCAGAGATGGACCTATGTGGCCATTGAAGCAAAGAACATGAGCTTGATGGAGCTCAGAGAGGAAATGGCAGATGTGCCTGGAGTGTTGCGGTCCATAAGGACACAGAGTCGGACGACTAAATAAACAACAATAACAACAACAACAACAACAACAACAACAACAACACGTGTAAATTAAGTTTTACAGACACACTCACCAAATATGTGCACACTACTCCATCACATATATAGTTGTGGATCTTTGCGATGTTCGGAACGTTTGTGATGTTCGCATAGCGAGGGCTGCTTGCTCGCCTCGCAAAGCGAGGCAAGCAGTTAAAGCACACGGGACTTAGGCTGCAATGAGCACCAAAGGCGCTCATTGCACTGCGAGCCTCACGAAGCGAGGCTCACAGTGCAGGACTTGGGCTGAAAGGAGCGGCGAAGGAAAAGCGAGGCGAGCAGTGGAGGCACACGGGACGCCAGCGAAAAATTTAGCACTTTGCCGCTGACCGCGAGGAACGCAGTTTGCCAAACTTATTTCAAACTCTAAAAACAAGCAAAATAATAAAACAAAAATAATAATATCACACACAGCACAGGGGGAGAGCCAAGAAGCCTGGGAGTGAGGTTGCAAGCAAATTTGAGCCATATTTGTTGATTTTCGTCACTCGGCTAAGCGAGGAAAATAAATGGCGAACGTAAAACGTAAAAAAATTAAACAGGATGAAAACGGGGATGAGCAAAGGCAGGCGCGTTGGACTTAGAAAATACACGACGGCAAAGATAGTAACACTTACACCAACAACACAAGGAACGCGGGGGCTTTGAAAATAAAACAAACTGCATTCAGCGCATAAAACACAAAAACATTCAGCACACACACAGAGGAGAAAGACACAGGAAAGGCACAGGGGGGAGATGGTGGAAAGAGACACATGGCATTCCCAAGCACAAAACTTGCAGGGTAACGAAACCTAAATGAGCGGCCCGTACAGTAGGCGGGAGGAAAGGCTCGCAATGAGGGCCAAAGATGCTCATTGCAAGCCCCACGTTGAGCGAAGAAGATGATCATTGCAAAGCAGGAAAGTTGAAGTACACGGGGGAGAGGCGCGTGATGAGCGCCGAAGGTGCTCAGAGGAGCAAAAGCCTCACATTGTGTTGCAAACAGCATTGCCAGCCTTACAATTTTATTCCTGTCATTTTTGACAAGCAATTTCCTAATACAGATATATATTTTGTAGAACGGACTCTCCAGGCTTTAAGAGAATGACATGAGAAACCAAATAAAGCAAGACGTGGAGAGGGCTGGAAAACATGGTCTTGCTTTTGAAGGTGGGACTTATCCTTAAAAAAAGGGACATTTTGGAGGAATCTGGCATTTGTGACAACACAATCTAAGATCCTAAATAATTATAGCACTAGTGTTAATAAGAAAAAAATGGAAATACCTCTGCTGGTTTATGAAGGCATCAGTGATAGGTTATATGTCAGAGGGGTATTTACATTTCTGTAGAACCATGCTTGCATTTATTGATGCAAGTTGTCTGCTTTTGAGCATGTGTGCGAGAGAGAAGATGGTATATGTAAAATTGTAAAAGATCCAGTTTATTTATAAATCTACTCTCTCTGTCTTTTCCTACCCATACCTCCACTGATAAAGACATGCGCACCCTCAGACATTAAGCTGTCAAAAGTAATATCATTTTATACATAAAAACAAATCCTTCAAAAATGATCATTTTCTCTAGAAGTGCTTTTATGCTCACAACTTGCACAGCTGCTGAGGCGGTTAGTTAATTCTAGACATTCTGCAGCTCAAACTGCTCCAAAATGCAGAGTGGAGCAATATACTAACCGCCATGTTTTTCATGGGGATGGAAGATCCGTTTAGTGAGGATTTTGTACAAACCAGAGCTCCCAGAAAGAGCAAAAATCTCATCTGAGGTCAGAATTTTATACTAAAGCCAAGTGTGTTCGATCGATCAATCCCATTGAAATATAGTTCTTTATTTCTCACCACAAGCCACAATAAGGCTACTCCTCTCTATTGTGTACATACAGAAGGTCACAGTCCTCGGTGTCCGGCTCACCTGTTCAATGTAAGCTGCAGGGATCTTCTCTTCTCCAAACTGTTTGTTGACGAATAACAGAGCATATAGATACCCCATGCGGCCATAGAGCAACTCGTCTGGGAGTCGAGAGTCCAACTTCACCACTGAAGTGTGCATCTTGATCAGGCTGCAGAGAGGGAAAAAAAATGGGCATGTGACTTCTCATACTGGAACACTGGAGGGAAAAGAAAGAATTGGCCAAAAGTGGGCCATGGTTCAAGTTATGGTCAAATAATGGGACAAAGATAGGCAATCAGTGATTGGCAAACAAGGTATATAGTGTAACAGAATGATTTGCACAGCAAATGGCCAAGGCCAGGAATACAGCGGTGACTGGTCAATGAGAAGCACATATAATGTAGAGCAGATAAGAATAAACTGGCCAACCTAGCCTTTACATTTTAAGCTTTGGCTTCATAAATCCTCAGGATGACCTTATACATATGCCAGGTATGCATGAACTTCTTTATTGTATTTCACCCTGCCCCTTCTACTCAAAGGCTGTTCCACTTATGTACTGCCCTTTCTTTTAAAGTAATATTTGTGAACACAACCTCTAATTTCAATCATGACCTCTTGTTCTTGCATTTCTTCTTTTCTGAAAAACACTTCCTGCATGAAATCTATTAAAATTACTTTGTATATTTTGAAGGTTTCTGTCCCCCCTACCATTTCTCTCATAAAAAAAAAGTTATATGTATTAAGGTCATGAAGAAAATACTACATGGTGATTAATGACTGTCCAATTACTACCTTCACCCCATCTGGATTGGTCACACAGGAAGTTGAGAAACACCGATCTACTAACCTAAAATTCCAACAAATAAATAAAGTCAAATATGTTGTTCTGGAACTCTCTCTTTTCCTTTCACTGGAGTAAAAAAAAAATCATAAAATAAAAATTTTAGCAGCTAATTTCTGCCACAATTGACTTATGGTCTATTTGGTTGATTGATGTACATGACACATGTACACCTTAGGGCTAACTACTGAATTAAGAAAAAGCAGGGATTGGGGAAAATAACTCTGCATTAACCAAGTGATGACCTATAGTTCCCAAGTTAATCTGTTTAATTTCTTTAAATCGTGACATTTTTCAGAGTTGCCAATTGCCTGCCCCATCAATTAAGCTAGGCATCAAACAGCCTGGATTTCCTTGAGAATTATAGTAGGCCTAACCAGCCACTTGAGCGGATTCAATAATAAAATCCTGGAGAAGTCTTTACTGAAATATACCCATCTATATAGAAATTCATTATTCACAGTTTTTATTTTACAAGTGAAAAAATATATTTGTATTTACCCATGCTCTTAATAATAACTTAGCACATATGTATTTTTATATAATATATTGGCACCATAAGTGAGATGTTGAAATTAATTGCATTTGATTACCTTCTGACACAATCTTCTGCTTCTTTTGACAATCCAAGCTTCTGAAAAACAGCAGCCCCCACGGCATATGGGCCAGCGTCCCCACAGAAGAAGGTGACATCCCGCCTGGACAGGCAGCGCAGGCTCCTGCTGACATAATCCTGAGCTTTCTGCAGGAGCGATGGCTCTCCATACACATCAGATAGATGCAGGTACAAAAGTGCGACCCCTGGGAGGATTATGAACACAGATAAGGTAGTTAAAGTAATGGCCATGACAAATGAGAAACAAGAAATCCAGATCTTTACAACTGTTTGGGTGGATAAAATGTGCATATAGCACTCCACATGTTCATATACAGTACATTTTGCTTCAATAACCAATGTTGTAAAGAGGAAAAAAAGTATAATCTCTGCCCAAAAGCAGTTTATGAAAATCCCAGGACCTTCCCTTGGCATTCAGTTTTGTGTATGTGCACAAATTTAAAATTTCTTATTTTCTTTACTATTTTTATGGTTGCAAGACAATGGAAAACAATGGAAAAATGAACAATTGTTACAAACGTATCTTGAAGTCCATTACTCTAGCTTCTGTTCCAGACCTTCTCAGTGAGTTACAGTAGACTATTATTATTTTACTAGGAAATTGTGAATAAAATTGTAAGCCTGGCAATGCAGTTTACCACACAATGCAAGGCTATGGCCCCTCCGAGCACCTTTGGTGCTCATTGCGAGCCTCTGCCCAGTGTAGTTTACAGGCCCCAGCGATGAGCGACTTTCCCGCTTTGCAATGATCACTTTCGGCGCTCATCGCGAGCCTCACGATGAGCGCCAAGCCTCTCTCCCGGTGTACTTTATAGGCCTTGCGCTTGAGCACCTTTGGCGCTCATTGCGAGCCCCCCCCCCCCGTGTAGTTTAGGGGCCTCACAATGAGTGTTACTGCCTTGTGTTTTACAGCCTTTTTTTTCTTGCTTAGACGATTTTCGAGCGTGAAAAAACGCCAAATTTGCCACCTTGCAACCTCACTCACAGGCTCTATTTGTGTTCGCAAGATAATTTGAGGCATATTTTGAGTTTTTTTGGTGGTCTTTCCAGTTCTGTGGTTTGGCCGTTAAATTCATAATGTAGTGCAGCCCCATAGAGGCTTGCGATGAGTGCCTGTGGCGCTCATCGCAAGGCCTGCAACTGCATGCCTTGTTTTGCGAGGGCCACAAAGCATGACCAACACCGCAAACGTGCCCAATGACCCGTAGATCCACAACTATATATATGATTTGAATGGTTATTGACATAGATTATTGTCATAATGATCTATTGTAAGCATCATCTGCCTTGGAGACACTAATATATATATATATATATATATATATATATATATATATATATATATATATATATATATATATATATATATATATATATATATATATATATATATATATATATATATATATATATATATAAATTTATTTATTTTTAAGAAGAATTAACCAAATAAAAAAGAAAGAGCAAATAACTATAGGCGGAGAGAAAAAGGGGAAAAGGTTGGAGGGGTATCAGATGAATGCATATTCCTATCTCTCATGAGCCCATATGTTCCAGCAAAATGCTCATTTCTGATTGGTTTGGTTTAAATCTGCTGATATCATACACTTTGTGTGTATATACTGAATTTTACATGTCACGTCAGCTAATGCGGGGATTGGTGCTTTCTGTGCCTTCGCCTTCTCATAGCTAAAAAAAATAATAATACATAATTAACTAGGAGTTGGAACTTCTGATATCAAAAGAATCACAATAAGGGCTCTTCAGTTTTTTGGGGGGGATAGGATATGTAGTAGATTTTCTATCATAAAGTATTCTTCATTCCATAGCTGTGTTATTGTGGGTGAACGATTTGGGGGAAATGGTCCACTTTACATGCTTAGTGTGTGGAAGAGAAAGGCTGAATTGAGGGTGCAAATTTTAATTTAAGTGAATGAAAATATTTTATAAAACTTTCCCATGATAAAGTACGTAATATTACATGCAGATTTAAATTACCAAATGACACCCTTTGTGTCTTTTATATGGGTATACGTGTCTGTTTTTTTGGTTAATACAGGAACATATAGTGACAGGAGGTGTTTGATTGGAAAGTGATCGTGATATACTAGTGTTAAAAGGGATACTATAATCCAATATTTTCAGTGCATTACTTTAAAGAACTAGATCTGATCATTTTAACATTAAAATATAAAAACAAACTTTATATGCAAGAATACATATAATTATAATATATATATATATATATATATATATATATATATATATATATATCATCAATACTGACTTTGACTCGACAAAGAGAGGAACACTCTCGAAAGCTCGTCATGAAACCTATGAATATGTTTGTCCAATAAAAAAGGTATCACTATATACTGCAATACTCTGATTATTCATCTGGATTACGGGACATTCACGGCTACCTCACATATATATATATATATATATATATATATATATATATATATATATATATATATATATATATATATGTAGTCTTCACCATCTCTACCGATGTCCTATAAACACCCACTCCATCTGTTATTTGTCTTTCTGAGGCACCTCCCAGCCTGAAGGACAGATGAGCAGAGTCAGTTGTCCATGGTGTAAAAGTACAAGATAGCAACGCAAGGAGCTAATCTCTGACTCCACAATTCCTGCGTACTTCACAGAAAACATAGTTGATTACAGTGTTCCTTTAAGGGAGAAAATTGTATTTGTGCAATGGATGCTTGTACTCTTCTGTCTCTGAATTCATATAACATGCCGTCCCACCTATGATCTGTATTACATTGTAGTGCAGGTTTCTGCTCTATCACCTCGATTTTTCACAGCTGATACACCCACGACTTAATTACTAATTAAGCCTCTACTCTCTTCAATTACCAGCCAAGCCCTTGTTTCTCCCCTTAATTACTTCAGTGTTTGTTTTGTTAATCCCTTTATAGTGTCCGAGTTTTCCATCTTGTAAAGTGCCCTGGATAGACGCACCATGTATGTAAGGTTTTAAACTCAAAAGCAGTGCCCTCCATTGTTTGCCATGTGATTAATATTGTACTTTTTTATCTTTGTACCTAACCCTAGAATAGCACTACGGAATATGGTGGTGCCTTACAAAAAACTGATCACATATATAGTTGTTGTACTAGCAGTTGTCGTCACGCTTTGCTGGAGAGACGCAGTTGCGGGGGTTGTGGCCCGCGGGACTTAGCTGCAATGAGCGCCGAATGCGCTCATTGCAGGGATCGAGAGTCAGCGGGACTCAGCGCGAGGCACGCAATATTTTATGGCACACAATACTTTACAACTTTAAACGTCCGAACCTGCAAACTCGAAAGACCACCAAAAAAAGCCAAATACTTGAATGAGGTTGCAAGTTAATTTGAGGTATATTTGGCAATTGAAAAATCGGCTAAACAAGAAAAAAAATTGCCGCCGAAAAAACGTTAATGGATGAAAATGAGGCCGAAGGCAGTAACACTCATCTAAACTAAAGGGGGAGGCTCGAGCGTTAAAGGCGCTCATCGCGGGGCTCACGATGATCATTGCAAAGCACCAAAGTAGATGGGGAGGCTTGCAATGAACGCCGAAAGCACTCATTTAGAGCCACGAGATGAGCGCCAAAGGCACCCTGAGAGCATCGCATTGTGTGGCAAACAGCATTCCTAGCTTTAAAAGGTTCTTGCCGTCATTTTTGACGGGTAAGTCGCTAATAATAATAATAATAATAAGACATAAGCAAGTGGTATGACAAGGGAAGTCTTGATATCCATTAATGCTACAGTCTTAAAAAAAGTCTATTCGGTAATTAGTATTTTTTTTTGCTTAAGACTTCTACCTGCCCAACCAGTATACACTGTGCAGTCTCCGGGGTCAGCAGACTTCAGCCCCTTTTCCATAAGCTGTAGCAGTTCTTTAATTTTACTGTTCAGTCGATGGACAAAGTCAGAGGTCAACTAGAAAAAAAACAAACATAGAATAAGACAGTTAATAAGAAGCCGTTTGCCACTTTCTTGATGGCCAGAGATTATCAGAGATACATTATGATGAGGTAGCGCTTACATTTATCCAGATGTACACAGCTGTCCAGATACTAAATGCTTCTACCTCAAAAGTATATTTTGTCTTTGAAAGTACACAGAAAAATCTCAGTTAAATGAAGACATTGTTGTAAAAAATAAATTTAAGAAATAAAGATAAACTGTCTTTCACGGCGGCACAACTTTCTGGCGCACGGACAATACTTCCCGACGCGTGCACGCAGAAAATAACGCTCCTGACATCTGCTCTCTCACTCTCCCTGTTACATAGCTTTGGTCAGTACCCCGCTTTCAGCCCTCCGCACCCTGCTCTCTCCTCTGTACCCCTGGCCCTGTACCCCAGCCTCCTCCCCTGTACCCCATGCCCTCCCTAGACCCTGAGCTGTGCTGCATGGTGTACCTTGTGGCTCCTGTCTGACTGACTTTAAATGTACACCATCCAGCACAGCTCAGGGTTTACATGGGGAACAGGGGAGGAGGCTGGGGTACAGGGCCAGGGTTATTGAGGAGAGAGCAGGGTGCTGAGGAGAGGGCTGACCGAAGCTATATGACAGGGAGAGTGAGAGCGCAGATGTCAGGAGCGCTATTTTCTGCGTGCATGCGTCGGAGCGTATAGGCCGTGTGCCAGAAAGTCGGGGGGTGGGGGGCACATATTCCCATTGTGCAGAAAGAAGCTTCCTTTGCATTGTAGATCAGTGGAAACTAAAAACTGGCAGCCTACATTGTACCATGTAAAAAAAAAATAAGGTTGTATTTTGATATTAGAATCTAAAACATTTTGAATATTTTCAAATGTAAATCTTCTTTTGAAAATATGCCACATTTTTAGATTCTAATACATTTTATTTAGTTTTACAAGGTACAGTGTAAGATGACATTTTTGGGATTTATCTACCTACCAAGAAGCTACGGACTAGGATGACCAAAAAAAAACAGCACAGCTCAATAGCGGCATATCCTGTCACACTGCAAAAGAAGGAACCTAATCCCAAACGGACTCAAGATCAAAAACTCACCATATGCTGAAAACCTGAGAACAACCTGATCCACCAACTTTATGGCAAGAAACAAAACTAAAGCACCAAAATCTATCCCTCCTACAAGCACCAAAGGGAACAGAACACACATGATGCTGAACACGTGGAAAGGGAAATGCAACATGTACAGATTAAACTGGACTGCCTCTCCCAAAACAACAACAAAGAACAGATACAGGTAGAGTAGGGCATGACCAAAATACAACTGGTATTTCCACTACTACCTGCAAAGAGGACACAGACACACATAACAACAAGAGCTTTAGCATCAGAGGGTCATATTTATGTACATCCTCCAATGTAGTCTACATGATTCAATGTACTTTATGTGAGAGAGGATGTTACTTTGGGGAAACCAGCCAGAAACTACACTCTCCATCAGAAATCACAATGAAGACAGGAACTGTACCCCAGTAGGACACCACTTTTCACAAAATAATCACTCCATCCAAAACCTTGAAATTAAAATACTCAGAGGTTACTTTAAAAACACACAAGAAAGAAAGACGTTTCAAATGATAACATCTAATATCAGTATAGATCCGGACTTGAGAAAGAGAGGAAGCTCTCGAAAGCTTGCCATATATTTATGAATATGCTTGTCCAATAAACAAAAGGTATCACTATATACTGCAATACTTTGTGTGTATGTGTATGTATATATATATATATATATATATATATATATATATATATATATATATATATACACACACACACACACACATTGATGAACAATTGGGAATACAACATACAAGTGTAAAGGTTGTGTTTATTTAACTTTTTGCCTTTGAAAAATATCTTGCCCATTATCAAGTTCATTTCCTTAAAAAATCATACAGAAAAAAAAAAACACAAAAAAAAACAGACCACTGTGGTAATTCAAGATTGTTTCCAAAAATAAAAGCCCCCACCCTTCCCTGAGACCCCTGCACTCCTCTTACCTGCCCCGTGGGGTGAAAGGCTGTAGTCACATGCTGACTGTAGTCTGGATAAGGGTTCTGGATATGTCTCTGCTCCATGTTACAGTACAGACCTGCAGGAAGAGAGAGGACAGTTGCAATGCTGGGGGTGTATGTACCTAAGACCACTAGGCCCAGGCCTAGAGCAGCATGGTGCTGGAGGATATGATGCAGTTTATTTTAACAACCCTAGATATCCCTGCTAAAATTAGCATGGCATTCATTGTTTGGTCAATCACAGGCAGCTAATACATTGTATTAATCTGTGATGGCAGTATGTGCAGGAAGGCATCATAGGATATGTAGTCCCCTGCACAAGGAAGCATTGTTTTGTAGATCTCTGCATTGTGCTGTTGATTTGAAAGTTAGTAAACAGTTAAAATATGTACCCAAAATGCAGTGTTTCTATTGGTAGGTATACTGTGCCTATGTAAGCAGCACTGGGTGTGTGGAAAAAAAGGTTTATTTTAAAATAAAATAAGTCTGTATGTGTATAGAATGACTCGGTGTAATGTGCGTGTCTGATATAAGCAGCATGTGTTAGATTAGAGACCGGTAAGGACAGGGAAACTTAAATATACCTTTAACTCCTGCTATAGATTTTGTGGGAAATATATTAACTTCATCATCATTTAGCACATGGCGGGCAAGAGAGTCATAGAAGCCTCCACTGTATAGAGCACAGTAAATAATTATAGCAAAATCAAGACCTGGAGCTGACTGCGGCTTAGACCATGAGCTTCTTATTGCAAGGTTCAGAATTAAACTGAAGAATATTCGCTTGTGAATATGCAGTGGAAGTAAAGAATAGATTTAGGGGAAGATAGAATGCCTGGAGAACTTTGGACCAACGTTTTAAATATTATCCAGGAAACCGCAGCAAATAAAATCCCCAAAATAAAGAAAACTAAGAAGGCAAACTGGCTGAGAAGGCCCAGGATAGAAGGAAAGTGAAAGGTAGTGGAGCCAGGAAAATATTTTGCAACTGAATGAAGAATTCCAGAACAAAAAAGACAAATATGCCAACAAATGTAAAAAAACTCAACAATGGCCAATGGACTGGAAAAGGTCAGTCTACATCCCAATCCCAAAGGTGGCAGTGCCAAAGTGTGCTCCAATTATCGAACAATTGTACTCGTTCCTCATGCCAGCAAGGGAATGCTCAAGATCCTAGATGGTTGATTCCAAGAATATATGGATCAGGAACTACCAGATGTGCACGCTGGGTTCTGCAGAGGAAGAGGCACAAGAGATCAAATTGCCAATATCCGCTGGATAATAGCGAAAGCAAGAGAGTTCCAGAAAAAAACATTTATTTCTGCTTCATAGACTATTCTAAAGCCTTTGACTATGTGGATCACAACAAAATGTGGCATGTCCTTAAAGAGATGGGAGTACCAGATCATCTCATCCGTCTCCTGAGGAATCTGTATGTGGACCAAGAAGCCACAGTCAGAACCAAACATGGGACAACAATGTGGTTCAAGTTTTGGAAAGAAGTGCGACAAGGTTATATATTATCACCTTATATACGCAGAGTACATCATGCGTAAGGCCGGATTGGACGAATCCAAAGCCGGAATCAATATTGCTGGAAGGAATATCAACAACCTCAGATACGCGGATGATACTACTCTGTTGGCTGAAAGTGAGGAGGAACTAAAGGACTTATTGATGAGGGTAAAAGAAGAGAAGGCAAAAGATAGCCTGCTGCTCAATGTTAAAAAGATGAAGATCTCACTTCCTGGCATAAAGATGGGGGAAGATGTTTTCTTCTGAGAAGGAAAGCTATGGCAGGTTTGTACAATCTGTCTAAGATAGTGAAGTGAAATGAGAAAAATATATACATAAAACTATTTTTTAGAAATAGAAAACAGAAAATTGTCATGTGCGTATGTATTCAACCCCTTTGTTATGAAGCCCATAAAAAGCTCTGGTGCAACCAATTACCTTCAGAAGTCACATAATTAGTGCAATGATGTCCAACTATGTGCAATCTAAGTGTCACATGATCTGTCATTACATATACACACCTTTTTTGAAAGGCCCCAGAGGCTGGAACATGTAAGCAAGAGGCACCACTAACCAAACACTGCCATGAAGACCAAGGAACTCTCCAAACAAGTAAGGGACAATGTTGTTGAGAAATACAAGTCAGGGTTAGGTTATAAAAAAATATCCAAATCTTTGATGATCCCCAGGAGCACCATCAAATCTATCATAACCAAATGGAAAGAACATGGCACAACAGCAAACCTGCCAAGAGACGGCCGCCCACCAAAAACCTCACGGACCGGCGAAGGAGGGCATTAATCAGAGACCTAAGGTAACCCTTGAGGAGCTGCAGAGTTCCACAGCAGAGACTGGACATAGGGCGACAATAAGCCGTACGCTCCATTCTGTTGGGCAGAGTGGCCAGAAGAAAGCCATTACTTTCAGCAAAAAACAAAATGGCATGTTCTGAGTTTTGCAAAAAGGCATGTGGGAGACTCCCAAAATGTATGGAGGAAGGTGCTCTGGTCTGATGAAACGAAAATGTAACTAATTTAATTGAGCAAAACCTGTACCACTCTGTGCATGATTTGAGGCTAGGACGGAGGTTCTCCTTCCAGCAGGACAATGACCCCAAACACACTGCTAAAGCAACACTTGGGGGGTTTAAGGGGAAACATGTAAATATGTTGGAATGGCCTAGTAACAGCCCAGACCCCAATCCAATAGAAAACCTGTGGTCAGACTTAAAGATTGCTGTCCACAAGCAAAAACCATTCAACTTGAAGGAGCTGGAGCAGTTTTGCAAGGAGGAATGGGCAAAAATACAAGTGGTAAGATGTGGCAAGCTCATAGAGACTTATCCAAAGTGACTTGGAGCAAAAGGTGGCTCTACAAAGTATTGACTTTAGAGGGGTGAATAGTTATGGACATGGGGCCTCATTCTATTACCGGCCGTAAATCGGCCGTAAGGCTGCGATTCCTTGCGGGGGTTCTGTTAACTCGCGATTCTATTATACGGATCTCCTCTTACGGCCGGCCGCATATCTTGGAACCGGCCGTAATCTCAGAAATCTAAAAACGCAAAAATAAATTCAAGCCTGCACTGTACAGCTCTGTAAATGCTAGGGATCATATTGGGGGACATGAGGATTAAAAGAAACCCACTCTCAAGCTTGCACATCAGCCCAAACCCGAGTTCAAATTAACTGTTTATTTTCCGGCTGCGGCGTGGGCGGGTCTGAGGTGCTCCAAGCACTCTGGACTTTTTACATGGATATTTTACGGATAGTAAAAATAAAATATTTTACGGATTTGAGTATAGGATAATTATGTGCTATTTTTTCTAACACCTAAAATCCCTTTATAGTCTTCTCAAAGTGCAGGATGGCTTTATTTGAGCTATTTTATGTGCTTAATTGGTGCTAGCGGGACCTCTTTCCTGCAAGTAAGCTGCGGTTAGTTTTTAGCCTTGCAGAGAGGGTTCCCGGAGCAATTGAATTGCAAATAGGAATTTCTTACGGCCGAAACTCTTGCGGCCGTTTTAGATCAAAGGCTTTCCTCTGGCGCGAGCGGCCGCAAGAGATAGCAAGGCACCAGCCGCAAGCCTGCCGGAGTCCCCGGCCGTAAGGGAATAGAATAGCCGAATAGCTTGCGGCCGGTCCTTGCGGCCCGCAACGGCTGCGGCCGCTAATAGAATGAGGCCCATGGTCTTTTTCTGTTATTTTGTCCGATTTGTTGTTTATTTCAAAGTTGTGGCATGTTCTGTAAATTAAATGATGCAAATCCTCAAACAATCCATTAATTCCAGGTTGTGAGGCAACAAAACAGAAAAAATGCCAAGGGGGGGGGGGGGATACTTTTGCAAGGTACGGAATCTTGAGATGGTGAATGTGGCTATGAAATTAAAAGACATTTGCTTCTGGGGAGGAAAGCTACAGCAAGTTTGCACAAGAAATAAAAAAAAAAAAGTACAGTAGTTATTACAATGTCACCAAAGGTCTGCATAGTTAGATTTATGGTATACCCAGTAGTAACATACAGATGTGAGAGATGGACCATAGAGAATGCTGAGCGCCGTAAATTTGACTCCTTTGAATTGTTGTGTTGGCAAAAACTACTTAGGGTCCCTTGGACTGCAAGAAGATCCAATGATGCTGGGAAAGATTGAAGGCACATGAAGAAGGGGATGACAGAGGCAGAGATGGATAGATGAGGTCACTGAAGCAATGAACATGAACTTGATGTAGCTCAGAGGGGCAGTGACTAACAGATGTACCATGCGATCCACATGGTCACAGAGAGTTAACAACAGCACGGCAAGTATTATATTGTGACTTTCTTGCCAGTTTGACATTTGAGGACAATTTTCAAGGTGCAAAGGTCTCCACTGGGACTGTCACCCAAAGCAGGGATGCTGGTTTACTGTACCGAAGGATCTCATTGTTGTGGTACAATGATTTATACAATGTTTCTTACATTTTATGCAACAGGCAGCATGCATTGCACAGGGGTATTTAGTAAATATTCCATGTTTAATACACAGTCTGTGATGAATGTAAGACCCCTGGACTTTACATCAAGCTGATTTTGCTGGGTAAATTATTGGGTAGTAGGTTAGTGGAAAGGACTAAGGGGTGTATAAAAGGATGATGGGTTGATAGGATGGGGGCAGATCAGAGACACATTAATTAGTTTCTCTCTCCACATCCACCTTATAAACTTTTCAACAGGAGATCCGCAAAGCTAGTTCACCAACCCAGGTGCTACAGTGTTTACATATTGCTGGGGCCCCTCGCTTACCCATAGGGCTCTATGCTGGGGCCCCTCGCTTACCCATAGGGCTCTATGCTGGGGCCCCTCGCTTACCCATAGGGCTCTATGCTGGGGCCCCTCGCTTACCCATAGGGCTCTATGCTGGGGCCCCTCGCTTACCCATAGGGCTCTATGCTGGGGCCCCTCGCTTACCCATAGGGCTCTATGCTGGGGCCCCTCGCTTACCCATAGGGCTCTATGCTGGGGCCCCTCGCTTACCCATAGGGCTCTATGGTGGGTGTCCCTCGCTTACCCATAGGGCTCTATGGTGGGTGTCCCTCGCTTACCCATAGGGCTCTATGGTGGGTGTCCCTCGCTTACCCATAGGGCTCTATGGTGGGTGTCCCTCGCTTACCCATAGGGCTCTATGCTGGGGACCCTCGCTTACCCATAGGGCTCTA
Source organism: Discoglossus pictus (assembly GCA_027410445.1). Taxonomy (NCBI): domain Eukaryota; kingdom Metazoa; phylum Chordata; class Amphibia; order Anura; family Alytidae; genus Discoglossus; species Discoglossus pictus. Next base: position 112,737,517 of record CM050173.1, read on the forward strand.
TGCTGGGGACCCTCGCTTACCCATAGGGCTCTATGCTGGGGACCCTCGCTTACCCATAGGGCTCTATGCTGGGGCCCCTCGCTTACCCATAGGGCTCTATGCTGGGGACCCTCGCTTACCCATAGGGCTCTATGCTGGGGACCCTCGCTTACCCATAGGGCTCTATGCTGGGGACCCTCGCTTACCCATAGGGCTCTATGCTGGGGACCCTCGCTTACCCATAGGGCTCTACGCTGGGGACCCTCGCTTACCCATAGGGCTCTATGCTGGGGCACCTCGCTTACCCATAGGGCTCTATGCTGGGGCACCTCGCTTACCCATAGGGCTCTATGCTGGGGCACCTCGCTTACCCATAGGGCTCTATGCTGGGGCACCTCGCTTACCCATAGGGCTCTATGCTGGGGCACCTCGCTTACCCATAGGGCTCTATGCTGGGGCACCTCGCTTACCCATAGGGCTCTATGCTGGGGCACCTCGCTTACCCATAGGGCTCTATGCTGGGGCACCTCGCTTACCCATAGGGCTCTATGCTGGGGCACCTCGCTTACCCATAGGGCTCTATGCTGGGGCACCTCGCTTACCCATAGGGCTCTATGCTGGGGCACCTCGCTTACCCATAGGGCTCTATGCTGGGGCACCTCGCTTACCCATAGGGCTCTATGCTGGGGCACCTCGCTTACCCATAGGGCTCTATGCTGGGGCACCTCGCTTACCCATAGGGCTCTAGGCTGGGGCCCCTCTATTACCCATTGGGCTCTATGCTGGGGCCCCTCACTTACCCATAGGGCTCTATGCTGGGGCCAATCGCATACCCATAGGGCTCTATGCTGGGGCCCCTCACATTCACATAGGGCTGGATGCTGGGGCTCCTTACACACAATGATCTGGCTTCAGGGGCCTCTCACACACATAGGCCTGGCTGCTGAGGCCCACCCCTCACAAATACAGGCCTGGGTGCGGGGGCCCCCATCACACACACGCACAGGCCTGGCTGCCCCTCATACACACACACACTGGCCTGGTTGCTGAGGGGGGCCCCTCATACACACACACACACTGGCCTGGTTGCTGAGGGGGGGGGGGGGCTCATACACACACACACTGGCCTGGTTGCTGGGGGGGGGGGGGGGCTCATACACACACACACTGGCCTGGTTGCTAAGGGGGGCCCTCTCATACACACACTGGCCTGGTTGCTAAGGGGGGCCCTCTCATACACACACTGGCCTGGATGCTGAGGGGGGCCCTCATACACACACACACTGGCCTGGTTGCTGAGGGGGGCCCCTCATACACACTGGCCTGGTTGCTGAGGGGGGCCCTCTCATACACACACTGGCCTGGATGCTGAGGGGGGCCCTCATACACACACACACTGGCCTGGTTGCTGAGGGGGGCCCCTCATACACACTGGCCTGGTTGCTGAGGGGGGCCCCTCATACACACTGGCCTGGTTGCTGAGGGGGGCCCCTCATACACACACACACACTGGCCTGGTTGCTGAGGGGGGCCCCTCATACACACACACACACTGGCCTGGCTGCTGGGGGGGGGGGGGGGGGCTCACACACACAGGCTTGGCTGCTGGGGGGGGGGCCCTCACACACACAGGCCTGGCTGCTGGGGGGGGGGGGGGCCCTCACACACACAGGCCTGGCTGCTGGGGGGGGGGGGGCCTCACACACACAGGCCTGGCTGCTGGGGGGGGGGGGGGGGCCACACACACACAGGCCTGGCTGCTGGGGGGGGGGGGGGGGCCACACCCACACAGGCCTGGCTGCTGGGGGGGGGGGGGGGGCCCTCACACACACAGGCCTGGCTGCTGGGGTGGCGGGGGGGCCTCACACACACAGGCCTGGCTGCTGGGGGGGGCCCTGCACACACACACAGGCCTGGCTGCTGGGGGGCCCTCGCATACAAAAACATGGGCCTGATTGCTTGGGGGCCTCACACACACACATGGGCCCTCACACACTATACCTAATGATGAACGGAGAGAGAATTGCTGAAAACAAAAACAACTTACAGCGTAGATGGAGAGCCCGGGCCTGAGAACTGTGATAGGAACAACCTACAGTGTGAGATCACTGAGACAAAATACACACCCACTGACACTAACACACCCACAAATACACCCACTGACAGAAACATACCCACAAATACACACCCACTGACACTAATACACCCACTGACAGAAACACACACCTCCTTTCCTACTCCTCTCACACCTCCTGTCACTCTCTGATACACACTGCCCTACACACACAAATACATAAATCATCATTCAGAAACAACCTCACACACCTCCTGTCACGGATACACACCCTCTCACACAAACACACCTCCTGTCATACACACCCACAATGTCACACCCGCACGCCATCCCTCACATACACACATGTTCCCTCACACCCACACACCCTCCCTCATATACAGACATGTTCTCCTCATGAACAAGCACGCCTCCCTTACAAACACACACGTGTTCCTGATCCCAGAACACACCAGGCGCACACACACATACACATCCCTCACAGTGACACACAGCCTCCTCACAGGGCCCAGCCCCGGACGCACAACTACACACACATCTCTTATAACCTTACACACCTCCCTCACATAGATGTACACTATCCATACAGCGACACAGAGCCTCTCATACAAAGATGTCCACATGCCCTCCTCACATCCCCTCCTCTCACTCCAATACATCACAAAGGAATGGACCAGCCCTGAAAAACATGTCCCTCCCCTCATAAAGCAATTCAAGGTACTTTATTGGCATGTAAACTAGACATCTGGACACATACACTACACCGGTCCCCTGTGTTTTGCATTTTGCGGTCTCCATTTTGTGTTTTGTAAATTTCCATTTTGTTTGACCATCAGTTTCACAAGAAAATGTCCCCTAAATGTTTCTCTCTGTGGAAAGTTCCGTGAGTCCCTGACATGGCCTGGAGATGGGATCTGTTTGTGATGATGGTCATGAGTCTTAGATTTTGTTCCCAATGTAGGCCCAAATTGGTCCCCAATGGTCTCCACAGACATTATGGATAAAGGAGACACACACAACTCTTCACACACAGACACACACCACCTCTCTCAAACAAACACACACCTTTTCACATGGACACTATGTCCCCTCACCCACAGACACACACGTGTTCATACAGACACACCTTCACTCTCACACAGATACATACCTCCCCTCACAAACACACATCTCTTCACATGGACACTATGTCCCCTCACCCACAGACACACACGTGTTCATACAGACACACCTTCACTCTCACACAGATTCATACCTCCCCTCATAAACACACGCTTCTTCACATGGACACCGTTACCCACAGACACACAATTCTTCACACACAGACACACACGTGTTCATACAGACACACCTTCACTCTCACACAGATACATACCTCCCCTCACAAACACACGCTTCTTCACATGGACACCGTTACCCACAAACACACAATTCTTCACACACAGACACACACATGTGTTCATACGGACACACCTTCACTCTCACACAGATACATACCTCCCCTCACAAACACACACTTCTTCACATGGACACCGTTACCCACAGACACACAATTCTTCACACACAGACACACACGTGTTCATACAGACACACCTTCACTCTCACACAGATACATACCTCCCCTCACAAACACACGCTTCTTCACATGGACACCGTTACCCACAAACACACAATTCTTCACACACAGACACACACATGTGTTCATACGGACACACCTTCACTCTCACACAGATACATACCTCCCCTCACAAACACACGCTTCTTCACATGGACACCGTTACCCACAGACACACAATTCTTCACACACAGACACACACATGTGTTCATACGGACACACCTTCACTCTCACACAGATACATACCTCCCCTCACAAACACACACTTCTTCACATGGACACCGTTACCCACAGACACACAATTATTCACACACACACATGTGTTCATATAGACATACCTTCACTCTCACACAGATACATACCTCCCCTCACAAACACACGCTTCTTCACATGGACACCGTTACCCACAGACACACAATTCTTCACACACAGACAGACACATTCTTTAATCCACACACATCATTACACATAAACACAAGCATCTCTTCACACAGACACGCCAATCCTTTCACTTACAGACACACACATCTGTTCTCACAGACACACTTTCACTCACTCACAGACAAACACACATCCCTTCACATGGACACAATTTCCCAACACCCACAAACACACACCCATAGCGACACTCCTTCCCTCGCACACAGACACACATTTACCCTCAAAAATGCACCTCCCCTGATAAACACACCCTGCCACACAGACACACACCTCATCTCTCAAACACACACACTATGTCCCCCACTCACAGACACACACACACACACACATAGACAGTAGTGGAGCTAAAGAATAGAACCCTGATGCAAAAGAATGATTATCAACCCTACTGAGTAATAGGTCATTGCTAGAAGCCCCTAAGATAGGGGGACCTTGGCTTAAAGAGCCACAAAGGCTGTAGAGGAGCAAGGGAAAGAAACAATAACACTTTGAACAGGAATAATGGTATTGCTGCTGTGCAAAAAGGAGGGGTTTGCTCACATGTTTAGGTGAAAGCCAACTCTAGGACCCCCACTCACAACTTCTTTTCTGTTTATTCTAATTCTTCCTCTAGTAGATTACCCTGGAGGCAGGGGTCCCCAATTTGATGGAGCTAATAGGTTATGGAAATGGAATTTAGTTGGTGTTGTCCATCAACCCACCTAGACAAGAGATATCAGCACGGCCAGTGGGTTATTATATGGAGAATGTCAGTCTTTTGATTTATAAATACTCTTTAATTGAATGGTTGTGTCACAGGAATTTTTTTTTTCATTATTTATATTCTTGGTTAAAACTTACATTGGGTTTTGGTTAATAAATGGTGTGGCCATGTGACGCATAAGAAATTGTCAGTGTTGGTCCTTTGGTAAATTGGGTGAGTTTAATTGGAGATTACCAATGGTGGGGACCATACATTGAATTGGAGGTGGTTATAGTTGAGACTGACGGTAGCAAAGGAATCGCCTTAGGTTTGTTATCACAAAGGGAAAAGATACTTTTTTGTGCATATGACAGTCAGTAGACAATAAGTAAGATAAGTTATTAGACACTATCAGCCTTATTAAATTGTGATTCTGCCAATTGAATAGGGCTTTATATAAGCACAGAGCATATTTTTTTTACTTAAGTTTTTTGTTAGTGAACTTCTATCCAAAAGCAAGGTCATCACTAATTAAAAACTTCTGTAAAAAATATGCTATGTGCTTATATAGAGCCCTTTAGAATTTGCTGAATTGCAATTTAATAAGGCTGTATATCCTTATGTCTTTCACCAGTATCAGTGGGACCATTTCAATGAATAGCTGAAGATGCAGTAGGGCCTCTAAATCTGTCTGGTGGAACGGGAGACATATTTATTTTTACTGTATTGGATTATACCACTCAGTGCCCAGTGGCAAATCCCATAATTAAGAGTAATGCCATCACTATAGCAGAGGTTTGGATAACACATTTTACAGCATATCTGAAAAACGACAAACATTTCAACAGAGATAACATTAACCAGGGTGATAAATAGAGATGTCGCGAACAGTTCGCCCGCGGACTATTCGCGGCGATTTTGGCATGTTCGCATCGGATGGCGAACACATGCGCTTTTGGGTTTGCCTCCTATTCTTTATCATTGAGGAAACTTTGACCCTGCACTTCACAGTCAGCAGACACATTCCAGCCAATCAGCAGCATACACTCCCTTCCAGGGCCTTCCATCTGAAGAACAGCATACATTTTAGAATCATTCTGAAGCTGCATTCGTTGTGAGAGGACAGATAGTGTAGCTGCTGGAGATTTAATAGGGAAATAGATAGCCAGGCTGTGTATTTAGCTTCCACTACAATTAATCTAATTTCAGTTGCCTGCCTGTGTCAGGCTCACAGCTTATATTGTGCTCAGTGAAATAAAACAACGCTTTTTTGACTGTAATAGATTGAATAGCAATTGCCTGCCTACAGGCGTGTGTGTGAAGCCTATTGCATCTACTCTGCCAACTTTTGCCAGTGCACAGTGACACTCCTATCTGGTGGCATATTACATTGCACGTGCAGTGCCCCAAATTTGAAGTAGGAGGTCCGACCAAGCATCTTTTTCCATCTCCCTGTTTCAAAAATCAATGCCATATACACGTCCCCTAATAAGTGACGTAACAGGGATTAAACCGATAGGAATAGTACTACTTAACAGTACACACCTTATAATAACGCAGACAGAGGCAAGGCAGAGAGAGGAGTCTAAAGAAGAGGAGTCAGAGGAGGAAGGTGGCTTTGAGGAGGTGGAAGACCAAACACAGCAGGCGTCCCAGGGGGCTTGTTGTCACCTTTCGGGGACCCTTGGTGTTGTACGTGGCTGGGTGGAGGAAGAGACCTTCAATGACATCAGTGAGGACAAGGAACAGGACATGGCTAGCTTGGTATCCAACCTTGTGCAAATGGGGAGTTTGCGGTTGTGCAAAGGGACTGTTTGCGGTTGTTTGCGGTGCATTAAATGGGGAGATTGGTCTGTTACTGTGAAGCTGGTGTAACCCTTACACTACCTGTTCGATACAACATCATACCTGATGTTTTAAAGCATGTTATTCCAAACAATTTAGGAATGTTAGGTGATTTATGTCCTTTATGGCTTAAAACCAGACTCTGCATCAACTATGTAATTTTCCTTGGGAGTTTTGCCATGGATCCCCCTCTGGCATGCCACAGTCCAGGTTTTAGTCCCCTTGAAACAACTTTCCCATCACTATTTTGGCCAGAAAGAGTCCCTGTGGGTTTTGAAATTCGCCTGCCCATTGAAGTCTATGGCGGCTCGGCGGGTTTGCCCGTTCGCGAACATTTGATTGAAGTTCGCGTCCGATGTTCGCGAACCGAAAATTTGATGTTCGCGATATCACTAGTGATAAATACATTGTACATATTACGGCTTAAGGTGATACTCTTCTTTAAACAGATGAGTTTTTAGTAAGCTTTTGGAGGATTTGAGGCAGGAGGATAGTCTAGTGGAGCGAGGCAAGTTCCAGAAAATCAGGGCAGCACCAGAAATGTCCTGAAGGCAGAAGTGAGAGGAGGTGATAAGAGAGGAGAAGAGGTCATTGGCAGAGAGAAAATGGTGGTTGTGGAGGGCTTTATAAGTTAGGATCATGATCTCAAATCTTATTCTGGAGGCTATGGAAAGCCAGTGGAGTGACAGACAGAGAGGTGCTGCAGACACTGATCGATGAGTATGGTAGACAAGTCTAGCGGAGGTGTTCAATATGGATTGGGAAGAGACAGGTGATGGGGAGGCATTGCATTATTTGTGCTCTATATATAGCACAAACAATGCATGCTCTGTATATACATCTTCAACACGCACGTGTCACGGACCCCTTTTCCAGTTCCTGGATCTTAGCACATTGAGCCACCATTAAGGACATACTGCTTGGCTCCAGTCACTGGACTATTGTATTGTAATCTGTTTTGTCCCATTATGTGCCAGATAAAGTTAATGTACTCTATTTGTGGTCTGAACCACTAGACATGGAGAAAACATTATGTTTATTTGGAGGTTGGCCTATTGTTCACAGGTGCCAGACAGGATGCCAGACTATTAGACCCCATGCGGAGTCAATCTCCTGTGTTTGACTGCCACTCCCTCTTACTGCTGTGTTGTACAAACCCCCCTCTGTATCAAACCCCTGTAAATATTGTTGACTTTCCAAAAGTAAATCAGTTCACTGCTGAGTCATATAGAAATGGTATGTTCTCTTATTTTCTCCTGGTTGATGCAATACTGATCCTATCTCCACCCTGAAAGTAACTTGTCCTGGTCACTACCACAGGAAGGTTACTGAGACTCCTGGAAGTGCCGATTCCTGATGGAGACACCCTGACTGATACAGAAGCCAGATATCAGGGTGCTGGTGCAGAGATTTCCAAGAACCCAATGGTCCTTGTGGTAGTTAACCTTAAGTCTATAGCAGGTGGCCATGGGAAGTAATAGCCCCTACCTCTGTATCGTCAACACATAACCCCAATACCCCTTTTTAGGACTCTCTTCTTTATAAAGGTCATCACACAAATAAAAAAGCAGAATGAGCTCTCACTGTGAGCAGCACATCAATGAAACTTCTGCATTTAATAATATATGTAAAACCATTCCTTAAGAGGTATCTCCTTCAAGCAATCATGCAAATATTGTTATATTTTCTGTTTAATTTGCTTCATCTGTGCATTTTCCATGTATTTGTACTTACTATTTTTTTGCCATGCCCAAATTCACCATCCCCCACCTGATGACATACTCCAACCTCACATACTGTCTTTCTATGAGATCTCTTCCCTCTCCTGCTATATGAAAATCCTTCTCACTTTGCACAGCTTCCTACCTAAGTTAACGTTCACTTTCTTCCGGTCGCTTTCTATTCCTTGTCTGATATTCTTGCCCAGGTTTCTTCTTCTTCCATTTCCTTTAGATTGTAAGTCTGTGAGTTCTCTGATAAGAAATTGATTCCTACATAAGATTCCAAGCTCAATAACAGGGCCTCCACTCTTTGCAATGTGTTAATATTGTACTTGCTACGTACTCAACCCCTGTATAGAGCTACAGAATATGTTGGTGCATTGCAAATAAAAGATAATAATAATAATAAAAGGGACACTGTCATTCTATATTTACAGTGTGTTCTTTTGAGGAACTAGACTTGATAATGGGCAAAATATTTCTATTGACAAAGTACTTGCTTTTATCCATAGTATTAAATTATAGCATATTTAGAATCTTCTCTGAGGCACTTTAAATCTGAACTTGTGTAGGTAGATGGGGAATGGGCAGATATGATCTTTCTTTAAATATTTCTTTAAATATATCTCTTTCTCTTCCAGCACTCTCTTTGTAATGAGGGCCTGTCTCTGGATCATGGATTGAAGCATCTCTAAGGTGAGCCGCATGTCTCGGTGAGGACAGCCTCCAGCTCTGTCATCTGACTGCCAAAACCAACAGGTCAGAGCAAACACACATTGGAACTGCAACACTCGGCCAGGATGAGGAAATCTGGCATCAGCTGAGTGATACGTTGTACTGTACACTGTGCTGTGCAAGGTCACAGATATAGATAGCAGAGCACACCCCGGGAGTGCGACCGGACCCTCAAAAACAGGGACCTGTTAATGGGATCCTTTAAAAAAAGTCAATATAAGTGGCACTGACGTCCCAAATTTCATATCACATATTTAAAGAGCATTTTTTTACACAACACAAAAGTTTAGATTTTTCAGAAAAAAATAATTCTTTAGCTGTTATGTGTTGCTTTAACCCTTTCAGCTCTCAGATGGACCAGCAATGCATCGTTTTGAAAGGGATAATGAGTAATTGAGTTATATGTTGTGACTTTTTTGTTTGTTCATTGAGTACCTTGTTTGAGATTTAAAAAAAAAAATTGTAGTGTTAAAAATGCTCTTTTAAAAAGGGGTTTCAGTCTTTATGTCTTTAAAAGATTGCGCTTTATGCTTTAGAAAATATTTTTTTTGCATGAAAAATAAAATAATACAACTAAAGAAAAATAGAGGTAGATAAAAAACGTTTGATTTATCTTCTCCTTAGCAGTCATGAGAAGTATTATGAGTAATATTATACGTATTGATTGATCGGCTGTCTTATGCTTGCTTAGCTAGTTGTACATTCAGAAACATTGTAGCAACTCACAACCTGTCAACATACAATAGATTCCCACAACTGTCTGCCACTCTGTATCGTGTAACAGGAAAAGAGGACCATATTTTTCCACCTCACTTTAATATTTCCAGGATACTCTTATGAAGAACTTGACTTGATAATAGACCCAACGTTTTTATTAAATAAACAGTCTTTAGTTTTTATCTATTATATGCAATTTTGCTAGGGAGGCAAACAGTTACCTGTAAGAAAATTTGGATGGAGACAACAACTCTATTCAGTTCAGTTGAAAGGGTGCTGCAATGTTGTGCGATAACATTAGGATTAAATGGAAGTGCAACTCATGGTAGCATCTGCTTCTAAGGTAGAATATAAGTAAAGCATGTATAAAGTTGCATATTTAAGGCTGTGGTTATTTTCATTTTACATATTTCTCAATAGCAAGACTAGTTGTTCAAAAGAGTATACTGGAATTATAGGACTTCTGTAGCTTTAATGTAAATTTTTGTAATTTGTGTTAGAAAATTCAGGGCTATAGTGTTTCCTTAAATGCATTAAGAAAAATGTGTGGCTTCAGCATTTCCTTTAAAGGGACCCTGTAGTCACATACTGCCATGCTATGTTTTAAAGCACTAGAACTAACAATGGGCATGTTTAATTAACCTATTATATGTTAATGATCATCTCCATTGTTGTCTTATAAAGACCACTACCTATCTGCCATGTCTCAACTACTAAAGCTCCTTCCTGTTACAGGGCAGAAAAACAAGATATAGAGCAGGGGTCAGCGACCTACACCACAAGTGATATTGGGTTAGGAGCCAGGGCTACAAACTAAGGATGGGGTGACAGGGTCAGTTGTAATGAAGGTTATTTATTATAATTTATATATATTGTGGAAGATCTGATGGGTATTTAAGAAAAGGTGAAGGAGGACTATCAGATGGAGGGAGGGGCAAGAAATGGGGCACATTTTCAAACTGATAATATGTGTTTTGAAGCTTAAATGAAGTCAGGTAGTGGTGTATGGGATAATGACATAGGTAGTATGACAGAGTTATACAAAGTGCTTCTGTGAACCACAGACTTTTCCAAACTCTTCTCTCCCCGGGGGTCTGAACAAGTTAAACCCTGAAGCAGTTTTTTAGCTGCACCTGATCAGACCTGACAAGAGACTGATGCTGGGAATTGGATGGGGAAAAACAGAAATACAGCCACGTGGAGCTGATGAGCAACCTGCAGCAAAGAGTGACAACCTGGAGTTCCAAAGGATTCAGGCCAATTATTACAAACTAACTATTGCACTGTTTATTTTTTATTTAGCTCCATCCAGGTTTAGCTGGACAAGAGCAGATAGATAGGGAACTGTCTACCAGTGAAGGTAGTGCTTCGATGTCAGCTAGGACAGTTATTTTATTTGATTTTTTTGGCGTAGTATTTAGTAACACTGTCTAATTAATATATGATAGTAATATCTGGAAAAGCATCTACAGGGTCTGGTAATTGTGATCCTCCATAAAAAGTGAAGGAAACAAAGGCACAAACACAGAAACACAGTGGAGCCTGTTAACTTATCACAGAGGTTAGAAGAAATATGATGTGGGAAGGAGTTAAATGGTGTGGGGAGGAGTAATGCTAGTGGTTTGATTAGATCAGATAAGGAAGGTGCAGCAGGTGCAAGGCATCGGGGCCCTCAACGCGGTAGGGGCCCTCTGCTACTTCGAGTAAAGGAGGTCTCTTATTTTATTAGTGACATTTAGTTATTCTTATAGCAAGGTGGACTGATCACCCTGACAGTGATTTGAACACCTACAGTGGATATAAAAAGTCTACACAAAGATAAATCATTTCAGAACTTTTTCCACCTTTAATGTGACCTATAAACTGTACAACTCATTTGAAAAAAAACTGAAATCTTTTAGGTGGAGGGAAGAAAAAAATAAGAAAAATAATGGGGTTGCATAAGTCTGCACACCCTCATAACTGGGGATGTAGCTCTGTTCAGGATGAAGCAATCACATTCCAAATCGTGTTAAATAGGAGACAGCATACACCTGCCACCAATTAAAGTGCCTCTGATTAACCCCAAATAAAGTTCAGCTGCTCTAGTTGGTCTTTCCTGGAATTTTCTTAGTCGCATCCCACAGCAAAAGCCATGGTCCACAGAGAGCTTCCAAAGCATCAGAGGGATCTCATTGTTAAAAGGTATCAGTCAGGAGAAGGGTACAAAACAATTTCCAAGGCATTATATATACCATGGAACACAGTGAAGACAGTCATCATTAAGTGGAGAAAATATGGCACAACAGTGACATTACCAAGAACTGCAGCTCCCTCCAAAATTGATGAAAAGACAATAAGAAAACTGGCCTGGAAGGCTACCAAGAGGCCTACAGCAACATTAAAGGAACTGCAGAAATATCTGGCAAGTACTGGCTGTGTGGTACATGTGACAATAATCTCCCGTATTCTTCATATGGGCTATGGGGTAGAGTGGCAAGACGAAAGCCTTTTCTTACGAAGAAAAACATCCAAGCCAGGCTACATTTTGCAAAAACACATCTGAAGTCTCCCAAAAGCATGTGGGAAAGGTGTTATGGTCTGGTGAAACCAAGGTTGAACTTTTTGGCCATAATTCCAAAAGATATGTTTGGCGCAAAAACAACACTGCACATCACCAAAAGAACACCATACACACAGTGAAGCATGGTGGTGGCAGCATCATGCTTTGGGGATGTTTTTCTTCAGCTGGAACTGGGGCCTTAGTTAAGATAGAGGGAATTATGAACAGGTCCAAATACCAGTCAATATTGGCACAAAACCTTCAGGCTTCTGCTAGAAAGCTGAACATGAAGAGGAACTTCATCTTTCAGCATGACAACGACCCAAAGCATACATCCAAATCAACAAAGGAATGGCTTCACCAGAAGAAGATTAAAGTTTTGGAATAGCCCAGCCAGAGCCCAGACCTGAATCCAATTGAAAATCTGTGGGCTGATCTGAAGAGGGCTGTGCACAGGAGATGCCCCCGCAATCTGACAGATTTGGAGTGTTTTTGCAAAGAAGAGTGGGCAAATCTGACCAAGTCAAAATGTGCCATGCTGATAGACTCATACAACAAAGTATTAGTTTAAGGGTGTGCATACTTATGCAACCATATTATTTTATTTTTAGATTTTTTCTTCCCTCTACCTAAAAGATTTCAGTTTGTTTTTCAATTGAGTTGTACAGTTTATAGGTCACATTAAAGGTGGAAAAAGTTCTGAAATGATTTATCTTTGTCTCATTTTTTTACAGCACAGAAACCTGACATTTTAACAGGGGTGTGTAGACTTTTTGTATCCACTGTACATATACAGTCAGGTCCATAAATATTGGGACATGGACACAATTCTAACATTTTTGGCTCTATACACCACCACAATGGATTTTAAATGAAACGAATAAGATGTGCTTTAACTGCAGACTTTCAGCTTTAATTTGAGGGTATTTACATCCAAATTAGGTGAACGGTGTAGGAATTACAACAGTTTGTATATGTGCCTCCCACTTTTTAAGGGACCAAAAGTAATGGGACAATTGGCTGCTCAGCTTTTCCATGGCCAGGTGTGTGTTATTCCCTCATTATCCCATTTACAAAGAGCTGATACAAGCTCCAGTGTTCATTTCAAGTGTGCTATTTGCATTTGTTGCTGTTAACTCTCAATATACGATCCAAAGAGCTGTCACTATCAGTGAAGCAAGCTATCATTAGGCTGAAAAAACAAAACAAACCCATCAGAGAGATAGCAAAAACATTAGGTGTGGCCAAATCAACTGTTTGGAACATCCTTAAAAAGAAAGAATGCACCAAGGAGCTCAGCAACACAAAAAGACCCGGAAGACCACGGAAAACAACTGTGGTGGATGACCGAATAATTATTTCCCTGGTGAAGAAAACACCCTTCACAACAGTTGGCCAGATCAAGAACACTCTCCAGGAGGTAGGTGTATGTGTGTCAAAGTCAACAATCAAGAGAAGACTTCACCAGAGTGAATACAGAGGGTTCACCACAAGATGCAATCCATTGGTGAGCCTCAAAAACAGGAAGGCCAGATTAGAGTTTGCCAAACAACACCTGTTGTCAGGTCACAGTTCTGGAACAACATCCTATGGACAGATGAGACCAAAATCAACTTATACCAGAGTGATGGGAAGAGAAGAGTATGGAGAAGGAAAGGAACTGCTCATGATCCAAAGCATACCACCTCATCAGTGAAGCATGGTGGTGGTAGTGTCATGGCGTGGGCATGTATGGCTGCCAATGGAACTGGTTCTCTTGTATTTATTGATGATGTGACTGCTGACAAAAGCAGCAGGATGAATTCTGAAGTGTTTCGGGCAATATTATCTGCTCATATTCAGCCAAATGCTTCAGAACTCATTGGACGGTGCTTCACAGTGCAGATGAACAATGACCCGAAGCATACTGCAAAAGCAACCAAAGAGTTTTTTAAGGGAAAGAAGTGGAATGTTATGCAATGGCCAAGTCAATCACCTGACCTGAATCCGATTGAGCATGCATTTCACTTGCTGAAGACAAAACTGAAGGGAAAATGCCCCAAGAACAAGCAGGAACTGAAGACAGTTGCAATAGAGGTCTGGCAGAGCATCACCAGGGATGAAACCCAGCGTCTGGTGATGTCTATGCGTTCCAGACTTCAGGCTGTAATTGACTGCGAAGGATTTGCAACCAAGTATTAAAAAGTGAAAGTTTGTTTTATGACTGTTAATCTGTCCCATTACTTTTGTTCCCTTAAAAAGTGGGAGGCACATATACAAACTGTTGTAATTCCTACACCGTTCACCTGATTTGGATGTAAATACCCTCAAATTAAAGCTGAAAGTCTGCAGGTAAAGCACATCTTGTTCGTTTCATTTCAAATCCATTGTGTTGATGCATAGAGCCAAAAAGATTAGAATTATGTCGATGTCCCAATATTTATGGACCTGACGGTATATGGTTTGGCTTCAGACATCTACCTTTTATCAGAGCAGTTGCATGGAGGGGTGCCAAATTATATTGTCCTCCATTACCTAGCTCCAAGACTAGGGTGAGGTATCTTACTATTCTCTGTACATTGGGAACCCCAGTGTTGTTTTGCTTATATGTACATTTAGGAAAAGTTCTTCTAAACATTTAAATATGTTTCCAACACTCAATACCTTAAATTAGGAGTAAATGAAATAAGATTTAGCACCTATCTTCCGCAAAGTGGCCTACCCCTAATATAGAGAATGACCTTCAGATGGAGACAAGGTAGGGCTGGGCAGAGAGTAGCAAACATAGGGCAGGTGACAAGTTATTGTGGTAAAAACAAAGCAGGTAAGAAAGATGGGGTCAGGTGGCAGAGATGGAGTCAAGTGGTTAGTATTATTTGTTTAATGTAGCATTTTAATTGGTTAAATTTGTCATAGCCAAATGCTCCTAAAACAGAGCTTGTTCTTTTGAGCTCAATGAGGTTGACCTGTTGGAATGAGATCTTTACAGTTTCCAAATCTATTTTTGGATTTCTCATGTACTATACTTGTCCGTCCCCACTTGCCTCATTAATTCATGTCTGTGCCTCGCTGGTACTGAGTTTACATCAGTCACAATCCAGTTGATCAAATGCAAATCTGGTAGCAAATCTGCAAGTCCACTAGATCTGGACAATAAATTAAGAAATAGTAAATCGTTAAATAGGACAGATTAAAAAAATGCTTGTTCCAGGCATCTTTGTGCCAAGAACTGATAATGGGCCAGTAAATACGCCAGAAAATAGCTAGCCAATCAAATACAGGGGAGTGTGCGATGTGGTCACTCCTCTTATCGAGGAACTTCAAATAGAGAAAAAATTAAATTAAACAGATATACAAAGATATTGTAAGGTGCGATGGAGGAACAGTGGATTTAGATAAGATCTCTATGCAGTACTATTAAACAATCCTACTTCATATAGCCTCTAAACCATAAAACTCAATGGAAGAGTAAGCCCCATTTGGAAAACCTTCATCCATTAAGCTACATACCAAATAATTAAATTAAGTTATTATGCCCATTCTCTTATATAATCAAAAAGCTCAGGCTTAATTGTTCATCTGGTAAGTTTTATTCAAAGGATCCTAAAGAAAAACATGTGACACAGCAAAGGTCCCAATTACTACAGACTTGAAAACTGCAGAAATAACTAAAAATAATCTTTTATGGTTTTATTAAAAATTTAGAGCAGAAGTGTCAATTGGTAATTCAGCACCAAAAGATATATTGAGCTTATTGACACAGGTCAACTAATCTAGTATATAGCAGAAATTACAAGTTCCCATTAAATGCTTACATTTGTATTTAGTGCACCAATAAATAAAATAAAAAATCCTTTGAGATTAGAATGTGTCATGAACCTCGAGGAATAAACTGGCACTTTTTAATAGCAACAATGGGAGTATCTGCTGGGTGCTTGTGATTGTTGGTCTTTGCAGCTCCTGGACTTACACACTGTAGAGTGTCAGGGAGTTGAAGGAATAACTATTTTATATAAAGGTTCTTATAAAACAGTGAAATATGGATCAATTTTAAAAAAATATATAATTATTTTAGCTTAATTTTAAGTGCTCATCATCATGAGTGTGATTGATGAATTCCATCCTGTGATTCAATTATTTTGATAGTTCTTTAAATTCATATATATATATATATATATATATATATATATATATATATATATAAAGTCATATCATATATTTAAAGTCACTTTTTTGGTTCAATCATTAATGTACTAGCACTGACGACTCCTCAATTGACGTGCAAGTTTACACACAAGCATTGCAAAATTGTCAAATTTAATCAGTACAGTGATGAAATCAAAGTTCAGAAAATCTTCATGACTGATGGCTCATGTGACACACCAAGGTTTTTCCTAACGTAATCTGTAAAAAATATCATTAAATTATTGTTGCATAGATTATATACTTAAAGGTATATGCAAGTGAGCTGGATTATGAATGCATCTGATAAAGAAGAGTTGGTAGTGTATGAAAAGAAATGTTTGCATGAAAAAATAGTTATCCAAAAGTTTGCTGAATTTCTTGCATTTGCAAACTTTTTTCTATCAATGTTAACAACTCCTGAAAATCCCACCTGAAATTAGCATAGATACATTTTGGCCTGGGGATTGTGCAGGCAGCTCTCCTTTCCTTTATATTTCTGTAATACCCAGAACAAGGTCTGTGTCCCTTCATTCACTGATTGTTTTACCTACATCCCAGGTGAAACTTCCCCAGCCCCAGTGATTTGCACCCATGATCTCCCCCATCCCCAGTGATTTGCCCCCGTGATCACCCCCTGTGAATTGCCCCTGTGATCTCTCCCACCCCCAGTGAATTGCCCCATTACCTCCTCCAGACCCAGTGAATTGCCCCTGTGATCTCTCCCAGACCCAGTGAATTGCCCCAATACCTCCCACAGCCCCTGAGATCTCCCGCAGCCCCAGTACATTGCATGCACTCACTCACACAGAGACACATGCACGGACTTCAAACGTTGAAGGTCATTGCAGGACCATAAATCAAGCATAAATGCTCTTTTGCCTAAAAGACAAATTAGAATTATAATATGTCAGAATGTATCAAGGAGAGGTTGCATGTCTAAAGAACAACCGTGTAACCGCTCAAGCATTTTTACTTGAATGTCGATTTATGGTCCTTTAAGGACCCAGTGTAGTACTCATCTATGCTGGCTGCATAAACCATTGCTGATTGACTGCAAAGCTGGGCATGCTCAGATAGACAGGGTACACTTTTAGCAAATCGTACCCTGAGAAGCCTAGCTCAATCCTGGGGGTGTAAACATCACCTGCAACAGTTTTTTTTTTTTGAATGCAAAGCTAAAAAAAAACGTAGTGCATGCAAATAAATGTAATCATACACTACTAGCTCCCCTCTACAGGATAGAGACATTCATAACCTACATCACTTTATTATGCCTTTAAAAATAACCAATTAAGTTAAATATTTGGTATATTATCTGATAAAATGATAAATAATTTGCCCTTTATAGACCCTCCACCTTTTACAAAGTCTACTCTCTCCATGCACCTCCATATAGATCTTCCACCTTTTTCCTACATCCCTTTATAAACCATCACTAATCACAGAGCATCCACTTTCTCTGTACAACCATCAAAAATCATACACCTTGTCTCTGTCCCATTATATATCATCACCCATTGAAGGTCATACATCACCTCCTTCCTCTTCCTTCATAGACCTCCACCCCCTTTCTGCACCTCTGTAGTTCAGAGTAACATATACAATATTCATTTTCACATTTTGTAGATCATCCACCCATTTCCAGCTCCCTGCATAGATCATTTTTTCTTACCTATGTAGGCTGATATAATCGGCCCATATAGGTAAGTAGCCTCCTACCACCCTGAGTGATCATAACCACCTGAAGACATCCAACTTTTCCCAGCTCACCTCATAGATCATCAACCCTTACAGATCATCAACCCTCTCCCTACACCCTCGCATTGATCAACACACCTTTCAGATCATTGTTGTCTATCGCACCCCCGCAGAGATTATCACTCTTTGCCAATGAGTTACTCTTTCCATACACACCTTGAAAGATCATCATCTTTTACAGATTACCCAGCCTTTTTTCTATACAACCTCAAAGATCATCACCCCTTATAAAACATCTCTCCATTTGTACCCCCTCACAGATCATCCACCCTCTCCCTACACACAACACACAGATCATTTCTGTTGTCTACATTTCTTCAAAGATTATCAGTCTTTACTAATGAGTTACTCTTTCCATACACACCTTGAAAGATCAACATCCCTTACAGATTACCCACCATTGTCGTATACCCCCTCGTAGATCATCACCCCTTACATATCCTCTCTCCATTTGTACCCCTCATAGATCATCACCCCTTACATATCCTCTCTCCATTTGTACCCCTCATAGATCATCATCCCTTACATATCCTCTCTCCATTTGTACCCCTCATAGATCATCACCCCTTACATATCCTCTCTCCATTTGTACCCCTCATAGATCATCACCCCTTACATATCCTCTCTCCATTTGTACCACCTCATAGATCATCACCCCTTACATATCCTCTCTCCATTTGTACCCCTCATAGATCATCACCCCTTACATATCCTCTCTCCATTTGTACCCCCTCATAGATCATCACCCCTTACATATCCTCTCTCCATTTGTACCCCTCATAGATCATCACCCCTTACATATCCTCTCTCCATTTGTACCCCTCATAGATCATCACCCCTTACATATCCTCTCTCCATTTGTACCCCTCATAGATCATCATCCCTTACATATCCTCTCTCCATTTGTACCCCTCATAGATCATCACCCCTTACATATCCTCTCTCCATTTGTACCCCTCATAGATCATCACCCCTTACATATCCTCTCTCCATTTGTACCACCTCATAGATCATCACCCCTTACATATCCTCTCTCCATTTGTACCCCTCATAGATCATCACCCCTTACATATCCTCTCTCCATTTGTACCCCCTCGTAGATCATCACCCCTTACATATCCTCTCTCCATTTGTACCCCTCATAGATCATCACCCCTTACATATCCTCTCTCCATTTGTACCCCCTCGTAGATCATCACCCCTTACATATCCTCTCTCCATTTGTACCCCTCATAGATCATCACCCCTTACATATCCTCTCTCCATTTGTACCCCTCATAGATCATCACCCCTTACATATCCTCTCTCCATTTGTACCCCTCATAGATCATCATCCCTTACATATCCTCTCTCCATTTGTACCCCTCATAGATCATCACCCATTACATATCCTCTCTTCATTTGTACCACCTCGTAGATTGTCACCCCTAACAGATCATCTCTCTATTTGTCCCTCTTCATTGATCATCACCTCGCCATTGTACCCCCTCATAGATCATCACATCTTAAAGATTATATCTCCACTTGTACTCCCTGATAGAGCATCAGTTCCTCTCTCCCTTTATACCCCCTCATAGATCATCACCCCTTACAGATCAGCTCTCCACTTGTACCCTCATAGATCATCACCTATTACAGATTATTTCTCCATTTGTACCCCTCATAGATTATCCCAATCATCTCTCTACTTGTACCCTCATAGATAGTTCCCCCTTACTGATCAGAGACCCTTAACTCTGTATCTTTTGCTATAACTCCAGCTAACACTAAGCTGGATTTTGTAACATATTACCCTGAATTTATAAACTATGAGAGGAGAACCCTCTGAAAAAGCTGCCCCAATACAGCCATATTTGTATCCTATGAGCAGAAACATGTTATGTAGGAGGATAATTGGATAATTATATCTTATACATTCTGTAATATAACATTTGTTAAAAGAATACCAAAAAATACCATTCAGTTTTCATACTCTAATACATTGCAGAACGGTGAACATCATTTTGAAGCCACACTTCACCAGTACACTTTGACCAGGGCCTTTAGTAATTGAAAACTAGAGCAGCGCTCTTTTGTCATGTGCCAGAAAGCTCCTAGATGTTGTTCCAACTTTCGTCATGTGACTGGAGGTCATGGTCGTACATTGGACAGAATGGGTGGTTTGTGAACCTTCATCTCTTCATGCTTATGATGATGTGTTTGTGGCCTACTGGCAGTGGGCACCAATGAAGTACTTCCTGTTATTTCAGTAATTCTCCACTCATCAGTAAATGTCTGTATTTGTGAAAGACTGATGGTAGCCACAAACCTCATCAGGTAATTCACGACTTGCTTGGCACCACGGGTGCTGATATTTCTTCAGCGCATAGGGCTTGTTCGAATTAGACCAATTAAAGTTCATGTTAGGCTCTTTTCATTAGGAAGGAATTTCCCTTAAATTCCTTTTATATACCAGACCACACATTGGGAAGATTAATTATGGAATTCACCTAGTTTGGAGTTTACTTCATCATCTTAGAAGAAACATTCAGCTCCATGTCTGTCCCTGATTTTGCAACTTGATTGAATTAAATTCCAGAAATGTTTTATGTCATTAACTATTACATTTTGTTGTTGTTTAGTCTTTCAGTCACACCCCACTCTCCGTGACCCTTTGGACCGTAGCACGCCAGGTACACCTGTCAGCCACTGTCCCTCTGAGCTCCATCAAGAGCATGTTCATTGATTCAATGTCTTCTATCCATCCTTTTCTTTGTGTGTCTTCAATCTTTCCCACCATCATCATCTTCTCTTGGGAATCCTATCTTCCCATGATATGACCAAAATAAAACAGAATTTTACCCTCATGACCAGTTTGGCATAATTTCCTGAAGTATCGTCTGGACTGTTTTCTTCAACACCACAAATCTAAGGCGTCAATTCTACGGTTCTCAGCCTTCATAATGGTCCAGCTCTCACATCCGTATGTTACTACTGGGAATACCATAATTTAAACTATGTTGACCTTTGTTTATAGTGATATATATTTACTTTTTAATAGCTTTTCCAGACTTGCCATAATGTCACATAAAGCCATGATTATTCACGAAAAGATCTGAAAAAAACATAATGGAGTAAAGTAAGAGTACACAGATTTATGTAAGTCCTTGAGACAGAGACCAGGTAGAGATGCTCTTGCTCCAGATGATAAGTCAAGGAGTCTGGAAAGGAACATAATCATACTCACTGTTCAGCAGCTTAAAGATTTAAATGTTCAGTGTGTATACGCAGATAGCCTTAGAGATATTTTTCAAACGTTGTGTGAAAGATGGAGTATGCTAGGTTATCTGTTCGTCTGTGCCATGAACATCCTTTCATGCATGGCCATTTTGTCATTTTGTGAATATCCATCTTCTTAGGAGTGTTGTTCAAATTCATCTATGACAAACAATATCTTTCCTGCCAGCATCCTTCCTTTGTTTATAAGCATCTACAAATATATTGAGTGATGGGAGTTTTGGTAGGAAGGAAAAATAAACAAGGAGTTAATTCAGGATAAAGGGTGAGAGCGTCGGGGGAAGACGATATTAGGTAAGGTTAAATAAAAATGGTATTGTTGCAGTTCCTTTCCTTCCTGTGCAAATCAATATCTCTTAGTTGGGACAAATAATTTATATAATTGAAAATTACAGAATTCTCGTGCTTTGTTTAATTAAACCAATTTCACCTCAGAAAGACGATAGAGATGTTGTTAATAACATTATGAGGAACATGTTTGAAGTTTTAGGCGCTAAATATTGTAAGTATCTGGATAAGTCTAAGAAAGCTATTAAAACGTAAAGATGTTACCCTATCAATAAAGGTCCACATAATCAGAGTTCTTGTATTCCCAGTAGTAACATACGGATGTGAGAGCTGGACCATAAAGAAGTCTGAGCGCTGGAGAATTGACGCCTTTGAATTGTGGTGTTGGAGAAGACTGCTTAGGGTCCCTTGGGCTGCAAGAAGATCTAATAAATCAATCACTATTACAGGAAATGAAGCCAAATTTTTCACTGCAGGGTTTGGTCATGAGGCTGAAGCTCAAATATTTTGTCCAAGTTCTGAGAAGACAGGATTTCCTGGAGAAGACGCTGATGCTGGGAAAGATTGAAGGCACAAGAAGAATGGAACAGCAGAGATGGAGATGGATAGATGAGATCATAGAAGCAATGGACATGAGCTTGAGGGAGCTCAGAGGGGCAGTGGCTGACAGATGTGCCTGGCATGCTGCAGTCCATATGGTAATGGAGAGTCAGACCCGACTGAACAACTAAAGAACAAAATCTTGTTCAAGATATAGTCCCAGTTACAGCTATAAAATGGTAAATGAAAATGTTTTTACACATTTTATACTTGATATCCGCGTGATGATGTAGAGCCTTTGCATATAAGTTGTGTTTTATAGGCCGTGATACATTTTAGTTCTTCATTTAATGCCTGTAATGAAGCAAATCTATCTGACACACAAGGAGTTTCAATTACAGATAAATGAAAGTTCTTCTGTTTGAAATGTTTCCATCACCTGCCCCTGTGGGGTAATAACCCTCCTGACCAGCAACCCCAGAGTACATTGCAAAATGTGCTATTTTCCAAATTCCTTTGTAGCTTCATTTTGCTTTTATCCTATTCATTCAAATTTACTGTGGACACTCTCCAAATCAACACCCAGAGCCCCCACCACACACGCCCTCCATTCCTACCAGTGACCGGAGACCAACCTCTATAGCTCCTCAAAAACATATTTATTAACCTGTAATAAAAAGAGAACAGAAAACAGCAATCTATAGGAAAACACCAGCCGGCTGTTTGATTAGCGGTCTGTCCCTAACATAGATGGGTTATACGTTCTGTACTATGTACAATGATAAACACTAAGGTTATATATGTTTAGCCCGGGTTGGCCCTGCAATTGGGAAGGATATTGACCTTAAAAGCACAGACATAAAGACAACAATATAGATGCACATTAAAAGGATATGGCAGGTTACCTGATTTTAATATTAAAATAAACTAAGTGTTTGTTAGCATTTACCAAGTTATTACAAATTCTGGCTTTTATTACTGTTCAGCATCAGTTTAACATGGTGGGTGTTCAGTAGGGTTTGAGGGTGAATGGGAGGTTGGATGAGGTGAAGGCGAGCTATGTGTTTTATTAGATTATTTAATATCAATATTATAATAAGGAGAGGTGGCGACTACTTTGAGGAATAGTGCGCCACCTCGAGAAATTCTCACCTGCACCTTTCCAGAATTGTGTAAGTCTTACCATATACCGCCCAACATTTAAAATGGAAAAAGAACCATTCCTATTTCCTTGGACTATTAGGTAGTGTTAACACCATTTTATACCCTGTATAATCTAACACACACACAATGCTCCATACAGACATTTATTCTGTAGAACTCCAGGCTTCTATCTTTATTCTGGGATTTCCTTGAAAATAGGGACATTTGGTCATGCAAATAAAGGGGCTGTTCCTCCAAGAAAGGTGGGAGGTATGCTACTGTACTAAAATATAAGGGGCTTGTGTATCTCAATGAAAACTGTGAGCTATACCATGTAGGGTCACCCAAGATGGACAGGTCATAGCAGAGAGGTCAGACAAATCCTCATCCACTGTAGAAGGAAATGGCTTCCACTCCAGTATATTTTCTAAGGAAACCATATGGATAAGCACAACCAGATAGATGTTCCTGGCGTGGTTCATAGGAAAACACTTTCCTGGAAGGGGGACTTGTATAAACTAGAAAGATTGACAGCTAAGTGGCAGATGCAATTTGATATAGAGAAAGGTAGACTTAACCATTTGGGAAGAAAAAATTAGTGTTATGTAGTATAACTTCCCCAAGCAATTTAAAGTGGAAGCCATGAGAGAAGAAGAGTCAGCTAAATTTAAGATTTTCCCAAAAAAATGCTTTCATACTCATCTATTACATAAATGCTACTGTTGTTACTTTGATTATGTATAGTGGCCCTTTAAGTGTCTTTGAAGGACATCTTGAATATAATCTTCATTCTGTCCTCACCCCTATAACAGTATTTTTTCTCCAGCACCAAGACAGCAATCTTTACCTTTACATTATATGTTTTTTCTCTTTCGCAGACTGCTGTTTCGCCTTTATATCGGGCTCATCAGGGTCAGGACGGCTTTGGAAATTGTGACGAGGCTGGAGAGCGTCTCTGACCAGATACTAAGTGTGTGACTCGGTTCTGGATCCGTAGAGAGAAGGGCACATACAAGGGATATGGATGGTTTCTGGATTTCAATCAGAATATAATATCCCTCTGTATCTATTTGCATTTATGTATTTTATTCTATTAATAAATGGTTATGAGCTCTGTTTTTCTGCCTCAAATCTTACAAATCTTATCTTTCTCCCTTCTGCAGCTCACGAAGACTGTGTATTTCTAAGAACAGGGTGTGCAATGTCTCATTGTGACCAATCAGTAGCAAACATTTTGCAGCATGCTACTTAGAGACAGGACATTGATTGGCTAATTTGAAACACTGCACTTCACAGTCTGTGTATTCATGAGATGCATGAGCTGCAGAGGTCTGACCCAAACAGGAACAAATTTTATAATTTTAGGTAGAAAAAAACAGAGCTTTTAAGCACTAAAAGAAAGTACATAAAAGTAAAGAGATATACAGGATTGAGTCACATTATCATGACCATCGCCTATGTTTGACGTCAGTAGCGCTTAGCGGATCCGTATGTATCCTCCACCAAACACTCCTCAGCAGCCTTTCGGATGCACTGCAGTCTGCATGGCTCCAGATACCCTTGCCAACCTTCCAGCATTTTATTGACTCACTACCACGGCATCTAGCTGCAGTCCGTGCTCCCCAATGGCGGTTATTGGGGATATTAACTGGTAGTCATAATAATGTGACTATATATATGATATTCCTAGTGAAATCCAGAAACCTTCCAGGTTTCTCTAAAATGAACCCATGTTAAGTGGGATACATGGAAAAGGTTATATATTCTGAGCCTCAATTGCATGTTAGTACCTAAAATCCTTAGTGGCAGTGGAAACACTTTTTACTGAGAAATTCTATTGGAAAAATTGGTTTCTTGGGCTAGTGGAGACATTGTGTTTCTCTTTCCTAGACTCAGTGGCGGAGCTCCTGCAGGTGCAAAGCACCAGGGCCCACAACAGAGGCCTTTACTACTGGCAGTAAATGAGGAATCTGAATTTATTAGATGAGATTGGTAGATAATTAATTTATAAAAAGGTGATCTGATCACGTCCATTCCTCAAACATTGGGTAGATAGTTGTCTGTTTTGCTTCATTATTGTCATTATATGATAACTAGCGACTTGCCCGTCAAAAATTATGGGGCAATAAAATTTGAAGCCATGGGAATGCTGTTTGTAACTGAAACCGTTTTGTACTGTGAGGACCTTCGGCGCTCATTGATAGCCTCTCCTGTCGTGTACTTTAGGTCCTCTGAGAGATATACATTTCTATGTATATGTAGTTAAGTAATAATTAATGATTTATTCAATAATTTAATATAGTTTAATTATTTATAATTGATACATGCAGCGAGCAATAGGCTGAACAGCTAACAATCTGTTTGTATTTTGCGTCTGCATACAATATACATTGTGAGTGTTGGTGCCCGGCTTATAAAGTGTAATGAATGTTCCAAGTGTTCAGTATAAATAGGCTGCGTGCGCGAGGTAAAGCCGTTGGATTATTATGTAAAGTGGCATTGTATAGTCGTAATGTTATTAATGTGGTACGCTTCTCGTGAGCATTTTCCGTTTTTTGTATCTTGTAGGTCGTAGTGTGATGTGTAAAGTGCTACGCGTTTTGCAGAGTTTTGCGCGGTCCGGGGTCGTGTAGCCTCGTTTTCATTTTTTTCGGCTGCCATTTTTGTGCTCGCTTAGGCGATTTTCGTGTGGCGAAAAACGTCTAAATCAAGTGAAATTTGCGTTCCACCTCACTCACAGACGTCCTGGCTGTTCTGTTGCCCCATGCTGTCTGTGATGTTTTTGTAATTTTTGTGGGTGTATTTAGTGTGTTTTTCGTTTTTTTTGTTGAGCCACTAATCTCGTAAATTTTTGCGGCTCATATCTTTTTTTTTCCAAGTCCCGCGTCTCGTATTTTTTTTCTACATCCCGCGTCTCGTATTTTAATGGCTCGTCTCGCTTTGCGAGGCTCGCATCGGCTAAGTGCTACAGTTTAATGGCTCGCCTCGCTTCGCGAGGCTCGCAACGATGAACGCCTTTGGCGCTTATCAGCTAAGTGCTATGGTTTAACGGTTTGCATCGCAAAGCGTGACGACATCTCGCATCTATTATAACAACTATTATATGTGATATGGTAGTCGGAATATGCTGTTTTTTGTCATAGATGATAAAGAGACTGATCAGGTGCAACATTGTAACGTGTTTGAACATCTCTGTTTGATCTGTGTTGCAACTGTATCACAAAACAAACTAAATATCCAGTTGGACCTTCAGCACAAGAGAGGGGGGGGGGGGGGGGCGTGTGGGCGGAGATTGGCTCAAACTAATAAATGCCCCCTCCAGGGCTTATATCAGTAAAGGTAACACAGGTTTCAGCCTCTTTGCCAGCAGAAGTCAGAGGGACCCACACACACTGCCCCTGCCTAGGAAGAGCGGAGAGGCTCCCAATCCCAAACATGACCAGGATTTTGTCTGTCTTTAAGGCAGCCCGGGCCTTGAAACAAGGGGCCGGGGTCTTCAATGCTGCAGCACCTCGCCACCTGAGCTTCCCCCAAGCTGGGGTCCGGTTCCTAAGTGTCAAGGTACTTTATATTTCCATAGCTTTCCAGATGGGTGAAACCTTACTCTCTGTGCGTTGTACTTTTAATACTGGGTTAAAGGGCCTCTGTCACCCCAACAGGAAGTTGAATTCATTTTAAAGCTCATTAAAAACTGGATTTACATTGTACTAGCCATTTTATCTACAGTTAATGACTCCTGAACTATTTACAATTGATTTTGCTGCTCTTGTGTGCTAATGTGCAGCTCAGAATACTTGATAAGGGTGGGAGAGGGGTTTATCTGCCAGACAATATTGCAGATCTATACTTGATAAGGGTGGGAGAGGGGTTTATCTACCAGACAATATTGCAGATCTATACTTGATATGGGTGGGAGAGGGGTTTATCTGCCAGATAATATTGCAGATCTATACTTGATAAGGGTGGGAGAGGGGTTTATCTGCCAGATAATATTGCAGATCTATACTTGATAAGGGTGGGAGAGGGGTTTATCTGCCAGATAATATTGCAGATCTATACTTGATAAGGGTGGGAGAGGGGATTATCTGCCAGATAATATTGCAGATCTATACTTGATAAGGGTGGGAGAGGGGTTTATCTGCCAGATAATATTGCAGATCTATACTTGATAAGGGTGGGAGAGGGGTTTATCTGCCAGATAATATTGCAGATCTATACTTGATAAGGGTGGGAGAGGGGTTTATCTGCCAGATAATATTGCAGATCTATACTTGATAAGGGTGGGAGAGGGGAATATCTGCCAGATAATATTGCAGATCTATACTTGATAAGGGTGGGAGAGGGGATTATCTACCAGATAATATTGCAGATCTATACTTGATAAGGGTGGGAGAGGGGTTTATCTGCCAGATAATATTGCAGATCTATACTTGATAAGGGTGGGAGAGGGGATTATCTGCCAGATAATATTGCAGATCTATACTTGATAAGGGTGGGAGAGGGGATTATCTACCAGATAATATTGCAGATCTATACTTGATAAGGGTGGGAGAGGGGTTTATCTGCCAGATAATATTGCAGATCTATACTTGATAAGGGTGGGAGAGGGGATTATCTGCCAGATAATATTGCAGATCTATACTTGATAAGGGTGGGAGAGGGGATTATCTGCCAGATAATATTGCAGATCTATACTTGATAAGGGCGGGAGAGGGGATAATCTGCCAGATAATATTGCAGATCTATACTTGATAAGGGTGGGAGAGGGGTTTATCTCCTAGATAATATTGCAGATCTGGACTTGATAAGGGCGGGAGAGGGGTTTATCTCCAGATAATATTGCAGATCTATACTTGATAAGGGTGGGAGAGGGGATTATCTGCCAGATAATATTGCAGATCTATACTTGATAAGGGTGGGAGACGGGTTTATCTCCTAGATAATATTGCAGATATATACTTGATAAGGGTGGGAGAGGGGTTTATCTGTCAGATAATATTGCAGATCTATACTTGATAAGGGTGGGAGAGGGGTTTATCTGCCAGATAATATTGCAGATCTATACTTTATAAGGGTGGGAGAGGGGAATATCTGCCAGATAATATTGCAGATCTATACTTGATAAGGGTGGGAGAGGGGTTTATCTGCCAGATAATATTGCAGATCTATACTTGATAAGGGTGGGAGAGGGGTTTATCTGCCAGATAATATTGCAGATCTATACTTGATAAGGGTGGGAGAGGGGTTTATCTGCCAGATAATATTGCAGATCTATACTTGATAAGGGTGGGAGAGGGGTTTATCTGCCAGATAATATTGCAGATCTATACTTGATAAGGGTGGGAGAGGGGTTTATCTGCCAGATAATATTGCAGATCTATACTTGATAAGGGTGGGAGACGGGTTTATCTCCTAGATAATATTGCAGATCTATACTTGATAAGGGTGGGAGAGGGGTTTATCTGCCAGATAATATTGCAGATCTATACTTGATAAGGGTGGGAGAGGGGTTTATCTGCCAGATAATATTGCAGATCTATACTTGATAAGGGTGGGAGAGGGGTTTATCTGCCAGATAATATTGCAGATCTATACTTGATAAGGGTGGGAGAGGGGTTTATCTGCCAGATAATATTGCAGATCTATACTTGATAAGGGTGGGAGAGGGGTTTATCTGCCAGATAATATTGCAGATCTATACTTGATAAGGGTGGGAGAGGGGATTATCTGCCAGATAATATTGCAGATCTATACTTGATAAGGGTGGGAGACGGGATTATCTGCCAGATAATATGGCAGATCTAAACTTTATAAGGGTGGGAGAGGGGATTATCTGCCAGATAATATTGCAGATCTATACTTGATAAGGGTGGGAGAGGGGCTTATCTGCCAGATAATATTGCAGATCTATACTTGATAAGGGTGGGAAAGGGATTATCTGCCAGATAATATTGCAGATCTATACTTGATAAGGGTGGGAGACGGGATTATCTGCCAGATAATATTGCAGATCTATACTTGATAAGGGTGGGAGAGGGGCTTATCTGCCAGATAATATTGCAGATCTATACTTGATAAGGGTGGGAGAGGGGTTTATCTCCTAGATAATATGGCAGATCTATATTTTGGCCACTACAGAGACTGTGATCCTAATTAGCACATCAAAACCATTAATTAATATTCATGAGACCTCGTTTGCAACAACAACAAGAAACTTCCCAGCATTGATTCACTTTAGAAAAAATGGATAACACAACGTATAGAAAGCAACTTGATTTTGGGGTGACAGAGTCGCTTTAAAGGGACACCATAGTAAAAAAACTGATAAAATGCATTTAAAAGATTGTTTTTAAACATTACAATGTAGATATTGTTTATTCTTTAGCGTGCAAAAATAACAGTAATGTAAAATGGGGTGGGATAGTTTTGTCCCCCACAGTCCTGTAACAGCATTGTGCTTGTATTCATTTGAGTGCAAATAATAAGATTATATTACACAATTACCAGGCTTTCCAAGAGTTCTTGTGTATACTGCCTTTAAAATTACTTCTAAGACAAAGGCAGATCAAGCACAAGACTTGTTTTAATATTATTTTCTTGAAATGATATAATGTATTTCTCATGTAAAAGATTAATTTTAACGTATTAAACCTTTTTTAATGCACTATAGAAAGTTGTGGTCTACAGCGACCCTTAAACTTTGCATTTCCTTTCTATACAAGCCACATTATGAAGGGTCCCTGGGTGTTACTAGGTATATAATATCCCTGTGTATCTATTAAGTATTATGTATTAAGAAGTGCTTATAAGGTATGTTTTAGGCAGTAAATATGGAGCTTATAAGCACCTCTTAATACATAATAGTAAATAGATACACAGGGATATTATATACCTAGTAACACCCAGGGACCCCTCATATCCCTTTAACTCTAAAGGCTCTTACAACAGATGAAGTAGAAATTCTTCTATGGAAATTATTTTTTTCAAGCACAACCCACCAGTTTCCTCCTCAGACACCTCTGATATCTCTTTCACTCTGTATAGATTTCTTGTACCAACATGTTGTACTTTGTCAGATTTCATCAGTCTAACAATTGATTTTTACTTAGTGCTAGAACGTTATACTACTATGTGATAGACACAAGATCCCTTTTACCAAAATGTGCAATTCTTATGATAATTTATAAAATATTTGGCCAATTTACTGTTGAATATGGACGTTTAGTTTATGATAGCAGCAGCCAGATTACTGGAGCTTCTTCTTACCGGTCACTTATCTAGTAATGTAAATGAAATAGTTGGATCTTTCTGTTGGGATTTTAGTCTAATGGAAGATTTTGCTCATCTAATTAGCGAGCCTGATTAGAAATGTTATCAGGTACTGATTCAAGGACGGAAATCTTATTTGTTTGCTTGATTTTTTGGCTAGACATTGTGTTCTGAAGAAGCAGCGAGGAGGTGCATGCCCCCAAGGTTGTTATCTGGGGCATGGTTTGCTGCCAAAGGTTTAAGAAATTAAATGCATTGCACGTTCTAGTTGGGCAGTTACATATTCCATTACGGTCTCCTAAGGGCAATCCAAGCATTAACCACCTCACGTTTGAGATCAGTGGTACCTCAGGGGGACTTACATGGTATTTTGGTGCTGCTCTACTCTTGTCAAAAATGTCTTGCTTAAAATGACGCAATCTTGAGAATGCCCCATAAGTGGGTACCATCCCAAAGTCGTGCTGTTTAATATTGTCCGTCCATTGGGTGTGCATCTCTCTTTCTAGTTTAGCAGTTGCAAATTCCCTTAGGGTCTCCTTAAGGGTAATAGGGAAATCCAAGCATATACCCCTTCAAGGTTCCTCAGAATATCAGGGGCACCTCAGAAATTCTTGAATAAAATTAACCAATCAGAAATTCTTGATTAAAATGACACAATCTTGAGACTTCCCCATGAGTGGGCACCATCCCATAAATCATGATATTTAACATGGTCTGTCCTAGAACATGGGTCTCTCTTTCTAGTTTGGCAGTTGCAAATTTCACTAGGGTCTCACTAAGGGTAATAGGGCAATCCAAGCATGACATGTTCCTTGAGGGGAAGGGTTATCCTACTGGTATTTACTCTTCTTGTCTAAAATTACCCAAACTTGAGACTGTCCCATGAGTAGGTACCATTCCATGATATTTAACATGGTCCATCCTAGGGTGTGGGTCTCTCATTCTAGTCTTCTTCCTTCTAGTAGATGTTTTAATAGTTATTTTAAAGGTGGATCCTCATACTATTCAATCACAACGCCTCTAATCTCAGTCACAACACAATATGTAACAATTAAGGTGAAAGTATGGGGGTGTCAAAAGATTCATTTGAGGGTTCTATGCCCCTTCTGTATCATGACCTTGTCATGGTGAAGGGGCTTGTGCACCTCAATGAAGCTGTGAGCTAAATCATGTAGGATCACCCAAGATGGGCAGGTCATAGCAGAGAGGTTAGACAAATCACAGTCCATGGGAGAAGGAACTGGCACCCACTCCTGTATCTTTTTCACAAAAATCCTATGTGTTTATTTGAAGAGCATGACATCATACACACATAAGTTTACCTATAGAAATTTCAGTTGATTACTCAAGCTACTGGTATGACCTAAGTTCTTTTTAGGCACTTTGGTCTAGAACAGTTGTTCTGAATAGCAAGTCCTGTGGCCAGTACTGGACACTGAGACCTTACTAGCCGGTCAAGAAAAAGAGGAATGAGGAGAGCCCAACAGTTTGAGGAACATACATGTGCTTTATTCCTATACGTGCAAAATTATGAAACAATGTAGTGTGTTACATTTAGAATCTAGATCTTAAAGGTTGTCCCTGAGAGCATTGGAACCAATACCAAACACAGACCTTATCAGCCTGCCCTCATGGATAAAAGGGATGAGGAAAGCCCAAAAATTTGAGAAACCTACCTGTGCTCTTTTCATATACGTGAATACTGTTATACAAATGTAGTGTATCACGTGTAGTATCACCCTATTTAAAGGGTTCTAGATCTTAAAGGTGGTCCATGGAACTATTGGAGGGTAACCAGCCAATCCTAAGATTGTGAGCCATGATATAGAGCACTCTAAATGACTTGGTTGATAGACTTTTCGTGCCATTTTCCAAGGAAAGTGTACTATTCCCTTTTAATTTTGATCAAACAGTAAATTATTGAATCTTCCATTATTTTTTAAATTAACTGCAGGTTTTGTCGTTTCTATTTTGCGTTTATTACTGCTACAGCCAGTCCTACTGAGATGGATATTTTTAATAGAATCAGCAAGGACTATAGTAATTAAACTACAGCCCCGGCTAGTTTTGTACTGAATCATTCACGGCATGTATTATTTTGCCTTTAGCGCTGTTACTTAAATAAGAAAAGCTATTAAAGATGTCTAATTTATGGAATATCCATTACAAATGATGGAATAAATCAGGGGTCTCCAACTGCTTCTTTAATAAGAGATACTTCTGAACTACAAAATATATTGAAACACATATATACATTTTAAGAAATAACAAATTGCAAGCTCTTAAACCATTATCCAAAAGGAAAAAGAGATAGGGGAAGTCTTACTTTTATAAAACACTAGGAAATTGTCCGTCAAATATGACGGAGGTAAAATTATAAGCCTGGCAATGCTGTTTGCCACACAATGCAAGGCTCTGGCCCCTTTGAGCACCTTTGGCGCTCATTGCGAGCCCCGTGCTGAGCACCTTTGGTGCTCATTGCGAGCCTTTACCCTGTGTACTTTATAGGCCTCACGCTTGAACACCTTCGGCGCTCATTGCAAGCCTCTCCCCCCCGTGTAGTTTAGGGGCCTCTCAATGAGTGTTACTGCCTTGAGTTAAGTGTTAGTGCCTTTGTTTAAGTGTTACTGCCTTGGGTTAAGTGTTACTTGTCTTGGATTAAGTGTTACTGGCTTAGGTTAAATGTTACTTGTCTTGGATTAAGTGTTACTGGCTTGGGTTAAATGTTACTGTCTTGGATTAAGTGTTACTGGCTTAGGTTAAATGTTACTTGTCTTGGATTAAGTGTTACTGGCTTGTGTTAAGTGCTACTGGCTTCGGTCTCTTTTTTACTGCCTTCAGCCTCGATTTCATCCTGTTTATGTTTTTTCGTCCGCCCTTTTTTTTCTTGCTTAGGCGATTTTCGATTGTGAAAAAAAAATCAAAAATGCCCTTAAGTCACTTGCAACCTGACTGACAGGCTCCCTGACCCTCCCCCTATGCTGTGTGTGAGTGTGGAAGTGAATTTGAGGCACAATTGTGTTTTTTGGTGGTCTTTCCAGTTACGTGGTTCGGGCTATTTACATGCTTTGGTCTTAAGTCCTACGGGGCTCGCGATTTTAGTTGCGTGATTCCAGTTGCGTGATTCGGCCTCCGGCGCTCATTGCAGCCTAAGCCCTGCGCCGCTGGCAATGAGCGCCTGTGGCGCTCATCGCCAGGCCTGCAATGAGCTCCTTCGATGCTCATTGCAGCCTAAGTCCCACGGGCCTCGCAGTCCACCATTGTGTTTGGAGATTGTGAGCGCTAACTGGACAAAATGCTACCTGTTGGAGGCCCTGGAACTCAGTGGAGGAGCTAGAGAATCGAGAGCCCTGGTACAAAAAAATTGGGCCCTCCTCACATAGAACCCATTGTTATCTCCTTTGCTCCATATACTATCTCTACATAACAGCCAGCTCCTCTCGGCCGTCATCTTCACACAGCAGCCAGTCACCCTCAACACCTGCACACAGCACCCACCCTCTTAGCATCCATCCCTACATAGCACCCAGTCCTTGTCAGCAGCCAACTCCTCTCAGCATCCATCCTCACACAGCTCCCACCCGGGTCTCTTTTGCTTCCCCTCACAGGACCCATCCCCCTGTTCTTTGCTGTCATCCAGCCCTTCCTATCTCTCACCTCTTCCCTGATACACATCCCCAGCATGCTGAACTGCATCACACTGCCACCTCTTGGAGCTTCAGTAGAAATGTTTTTTTTTTTCAGCAGGCATGAACCAATTTCTATCCGGGGCTGTGTCTGACCAAGCAGGCTTCACCCCTGCTGGAACTAGACACCATGAAGCTTTTCATTTTGTTTCTTGTCTATTATCTGAGAAGACTCACCTTTGAGATAATCTGTAATCTTTACTCAAGGAGCGAGACTACTATTTCTAGTACAATTCATTTGCATGGACACCTGGCTAAGTGAACACAGCTAATTGATTTGAGGTTCACTCAGAACATATTCTTTCGAATGCATGAATGCAGGGCGGTGGGACCAAGTCCGAATTTACATCTTCAGCTCCGCAAGGCACAACTTTCTTAGCCTCTCCATATGTGCACACGGGTGTGTTTGTGGATTATAAAGACTGTGGAGGCTTCTGTCTGTCTTTTGCCCACCATAAGTTAAATGATTGTTGTGGTTAACGACCTCCCCACAAAATCTACTACACAAGCTAGGGACCAACCCCACACTGATGAGAGGTAGTAAACGAGTAACCGGTGCTGTCTGTGGGTGGGTTTCCTGGCTTATGCATACTTCATCCTGGGCTGTGCTTAAAGCTGTTTAATACAGCAGGCATATGGTTAAGAGGAACTATGTTTAAAATGGTATTTGGATTTAAGAGTGAGGCCTTTTTGGGCTCATTTGCATGTCTCTACCCAGATTCCCAGAATGCAGTGCAATAACAGTATTTATCGGAATTCTGATCGGGTAATACCTTTTTTTAACTTATTTTAGACATTGTGAACATAAATGCACTATTTATTTACTATATATATATATATATATATATATATATATATATATATATATTTTTTTTTTTTTGTTTTATTATTTTTTTTTTTAATTTAGATTTAATTTCTTCTAGTACTCACCATTTCTCTCCATGCAGTGACAGCCTCCCAACTACTTCCTCCTTATTATAAATCTCTCTCCAGTCTGTGATCTGCAGTACTTCCTTTTTTTATGCCAAGGAACATTTTGAAGTGTGAAATGAGACGCCCTTCACAGGGAAGCGCCTCTAGGCAGCTGCTTAGCCAGCCCAATAAAAAATCCTGTCATTATTAATGTCATATTCATCTGCATTTTTTCCTTTATTTTCAGGCACATACGGCAAACTTAGTGCTTGAGGATGGAACCAAAATCAAAGGCTACTCGTTTGGTCACCAAGGATCCGTGGCCGGAGAGGTCATCTTTAATACCGGCCTGGGCGGGTGAGTGACCTGTTTAAATACACAAATTTGAGAAAAAACCTTTCATAGACACAATGACCTGTAAATAATTATGGATAATTTAAATGGATATTGAAGGTTCCTTGTTTTTAATATTAAAATAAATTACCTAATTTGCACATAAACATAATTTTTTTATATTATATTATATTACTCACTGAAACTTTCCAAATAGTCCCAGCAATGATCTTCCCCAAGCAGCTCATGCACACAGTGTTTCTATTGGTCCCTGGATTTCCAACTTACTTATAACATGATACATCCAATGTATAAGTTATAAGAGTGATTGCATTAGAGAGGGAGAGACATTGTTTTCCATTGCATGACATTATACTGACAGACCCTAATGAGTGGGCTCAGTAGTATCTAAAATCAGCTTGTTGCCCACAATGGAAGGCCGATGTGACCTCCGATCTCTAACACCCTCTCTCCTGCCCCCAGGTACGTGGAAGCTATAACAGACCCAAGCTACCATGGGCAGATTCTCACCCTCACCAACCCAATCATTGGCAATGGTGGAGCGCCAGACACCAAGGCGCTGGATCAGCACGGGCTCATGAAGTTCCTGGAATCTGAGCATATCCAGGTGAAAGAACTGGCAACTTTACAGTAGGGGGCCCACGTACCAATAGTGATAATACTATATATCTTCTCATGTTTATTGTTGTTTTGTTACTGCTTAATATGTGGGGATATTACAGACCTAACTTATATTACTGTCTCTTTCCTCTTACCTTAAACGCTGTAGAGACCTGTACGCTTGACCAAGCAGTATATTATTTATGAAGCCTGTCACTTTCTGCTCTCTGTTCCACTGCTTACCCTTTTCATTATTATTATTACTTCTGACTTGATAAAGAGAGGTGCAACTCTCCAAAGCTTGTCACTGTAACTAAAGGTATAAAAGGTATCACTATATACTGCAATACTCTGATTATTCATCTCTCTCTCACCTCTCCTCTTCTATTTCCCTCTCCCTCTCTCTATCTGCCTCCCTCTACCGGTTTCTCTCCTCCTCCCTCTCCCCCTCTCTCTTTCCCCCTTCTCTCTGCCCCTCTCTCTCTCCCTCTTAATCTCTCTCCACTCTCTATCTCTCCTCTCTTTCCACCACTCTCTCTCCTCTCTCTATACCTCTCTCTCCCCATGTATCTTTCTCTCTTCCTCTCCCCCTCTCTCTCCCTCCCTCTTTTCCCCCCTCCTCCCCCTCTCTCTCTCCTTTCTCTCCCTCCTTCTCTTCCCCTCCCTCTCCTGCTCCCTCTCCCCTTCTCCCTCCTCTCTGTCTCCCCATCTCTCTCCCCTGCCTATCTCTCCCTTTCTCTCTCCTCTCTCTCTCTCCCCCCTCCCCCTCCCTCTTTCTCCCATCTGTCTCCCCTCCCCACTCTCTCTCCCTCTCTCTTTATCTCTCCCACTCTCTCTCTCCCCTACTCTTTTTCCCCCTCTCTCTCCTCCTCCCCTGCTCGCTCTTCCCCTCCCTCTCTCCTCACTCTCTCTCTCCTCTTTCTCCCTTCTCTCTCCACCTCCCTCTGTCCCCCCTCCTCCCCTCGCTCTGTCCCCCCTCCCCCCTCTCTCCCCACTCCCTCTCTCCCCACTCTCTCCCTCTCTCTCCCTTCTCTCACCCCCTTCCTATCACTCTCCTCCCCCCTCCACCCATCTCTCTCCCCTGCCTATCTCTCCCCTTCTCTCTCCTCTCTCTCTCCCCTCTCCCTCTTTCTCCCATCTGTCTCCTCTCCCCACTCTCTCTCCCTCTCTCTTTCTCTCTCCCACTCTCTCTCTCCCCTACTCTTTCTCCCCCTCTCTCTCCTCCTCCCCTGCTCGCTCTCCCCCTTCCTCTCTCCTCCCTCTCTCCGTCCTTTCTCTCCCTTCTCTCTCCCCCTCCCTATCACTCTCCTCTTCCCTCTGTCCCCCCTCCTTCCCCTCTCTCTCCCCCCCCTCCTCCCCCTCGCTTTGTACCCCCTCCCTCTCCCCTTCGCTCTGTCCCCCCTCCTCTCCCCCTCTCTCCCCACTCCCTCTCTCCCCACTCTCTCCCTCTCTCTCTCCTCTCTCTCCCTTCTCTCACCCCCTCCCTATCACTCTCCTCCCCCTCCACCCCTCCTCTCTCCCCCTCCCCTGCTCGCTCTCCCCCCCTCTGTCCCCACTCTCTCTATCCCCCGCCCTCTCTCCCCACTCTCTCTCCCCCTCCCTATCACTCTCCTCCCCCCTGTCTCTTTCCCCCTCCTCCCCCCTATCTCTTCCCCCCTCCTCCCCCCTATCTCTTCCCCCCTCCTTCCCCCTGTCTCTTCCCCCCTCCTCCCCCCTCTCTCTTCCCCCTCCTCCCCCCTCTCTCTTCCCCCTCCTCCCCCCTCTCTCTTCCCCCCTCCTCCCCCCTCTCTCTTCCCCCCTCCTCCCCCCTCTCTCTTCCCTCTGTCTCCCCGTTCCTCTCCCACTGCAAATTAGTGGATAGTAAAGTGTTGCATTAACCCTTTGTCTGCCTCTCCCTAGGTCTCCGGCCTATTGGTTCTGGATTACAGCCATGAGTACAGTCACTGGAGAGCAGTCAAGTCTTTGGCTGAGTGGCTGCACGAGGAGAAGGTTTGTATCCAGCAACATAAGGCCTACTCATCCTCGGATGTTACCACCAGGAGGAGCCAGAGTCCTGTGCTGCCCCCAGATACACACGCAATACACACGCAATACACATCCAGAGTACACGCATCAAACTGAAATGATGCAGAAGCAAAACATCCTCACGTTTATACTTAAGAAAGCGCCACATGCTAAAGTTTTATAGCACTATTGCTGATAAACTAGATAATCTATTTGGATTACATCTAATAAATATTGCTTTATGTTACCCTTAAAACAGTATTATTATTATTATCATTATCCTTTATTTTGAAATATTGGGTGTTTTATAAAAGATATTGCAAATAAAAGAATATTTCTGGATAATTTGGTTTAATATATATTTAAGTGCCCTGTGCACATAGTATGGAGCAAGTAGACTTGCCAGTCTCGCGGCTCTCACATGTTGGTAATGTTCAGTGTGCCACGAGAAAACTGAAAAGTACATAAAACCAATAGGCCCATCTAGTCTGCTCATTATATCTACCTACAAGGTTTCTCTTAATAAAACCTCAGAACTTATTAGAAGCATATTTAGTATTATCCATGTAAAGCGCCAGGCACATGGTCAGCAATGCAGAAACTTTACAGGTTGATGTGATGTTTAGGGGCTGTGATGGCTGTAGTGATGTAGTTATTGATAGTAATATTATTTTAATCAAAGCCACAAGTGAACTTTTTTAATGAGTTATTGCTTATATAGTTATCATTATTAAAGCTGTGGAGACATATATAATAGGACATGTAATGTAAATGAGAATATATGGTGACCAAATCAACTTATTACCTTTTATAGGTATAGATTTCAGTATAGCTTAGTGATGATGAGCTTCACTGCACTTCACTGGCCTCACTATGAGGAAATCTTAGTTAGTAAATAGCCACATTGACCTTTAGTACATCCTGCATGTTGGGTCCATATATTACAAGGGTCTTCATGCTCAGTACTGCCATCTAGTGGACAATCTGAGTCACGTTATAGTCTTTTACTGTCCTCTGTCACCCAAAATCAACTTTTTTTGGGTTTTTCCTGAAGACTATTAAAATCTATATATGTGAGACGAGCTTTGTGAGGGACTTCTGTGTAATTATATAGGGGATTTATATATAAGGTGTTGTAATTCCAGCCATTGGCAGCATGCATGGTGCTATGGGGGTGGGCACGATATACCTGGTATATACACTGTATATACTGTGGCAAAGTGTCTGATGTCTGCTCTGTCCTTCAGGTTCCAGCCCTTTGTGGGATTGACACCAGGATGCTGGCCAAGAAGATCCGGGACAAGGTATGATAAGACCTCAGGGGTAATGAGTATTATTACTACCCTAGGCCTGGGACTCATTTTATTCTTACACACTTTATTATTTATTATGTATTTAACCCCTTGCGAGCTGCACCTTTCCTATTATCAGACACATTTCTCATTTATTATCCTGATATTTTTGCTTTTTTACCCCAGGGCACCGTGCTCGGGAAAATTGAGTTTGAGGGGCAGCCGGTGGAATTCATGGACCCCAACAAGAGGAATCTGATTGATGAAGTATCAACTAAGGTTAGTAAGAGGGGCCTCGTTCCCTAGCTGTGTATAGGTACTCAGAGACCCCTCAGAATGATATCTACAGAGTAGCTGTGTATAGGTACTCAGAGACACCTCGGGATGATATCTACAGAATAGCTGTGTATAGGTACTCAGAGACCCCTCAGAATGATATCTACAGAGCAGCTGTGTATAGGTACTCAGAGACACCTCGGGATGATATCTACAGAGTAGCTGTGTATAGGTACTCAGAGACCCCTCAGAATGATATCTACAGAGCAGCTGTGTATAGGTACTCAGAGACCCCTCAGAATGATATCTACAGAGCAGCTGTGTATAGGTACTCAGAGACCCCTCAGAATGATATCTACAGAGTAGCTGTGTATAGGTACTCAGAGACCCCCCAGAATGATATCTACAGAGTAGCTGTGTATAGGTACTCAGAGACCCCTCAGAATGATATCTACAGAATAGCTGTGTATAGGTACTCAGAGACCCCTCAGAATGATATCTACAGAGCAGCTGTGTATAGGTACTCAGAGACCCCTCAGAATGATATATACAGAGTAGCTGTGTATAGGTACTCAGAGACCCCTCAGAATGATATCTACAGAGTAGCTGTGTATAGGTACTCAGAGACCCCTCAGAATGATATCTACAGAGTAGCTGTGTATAGGTACTCAGAGACCCCCCAGAATGATATCTACAGAGTAGCTGTGTATAGGTACTCAGAGACCCCTCAGAATGATATCTACAGAATAGCTGTGTATAGGTACTCAGAGACCCCTCAGAATGATATCTACAGAGCAGCTGTGTATAGGTACTCAGAGACCCCTCAGAATGATATCTACAGAGTAGTTGTGTATAGGTACTCAGAGACCCCTCAGAATGATATCTACAGAGCAGCTGTGTATAGGTACTCAGAGACCCCTCAGAATGATATCTACAGAGTAGCTGTGTATAGGTACTCAGAGACCCCTCAGAATGATATCTACAGAGTAGTTGTGTATAGGTACTCAGAGACCCCTCAGAATGATATCTACAGAGCAGCTGTGTATAGGTACTCAGAGACCCCTCAGAATGATATCTACAGAGTAGCTGTGTATAGGTACTCAGAGACCCCTCAGAATGATATCTACAGAGCAGCTGTGTATAGGTACTCAGAGACCCCTCAGAATGATATCTACAGAGTAGCTGTGTATAGGTACTCAGAGACCCCTCAGAATGATATCTACAGAGTAGTTGTGTATAGGTACCCAGAGACCCCTCAGAATGATATCTACAGAATAGCTGTGTATAGGTACTCAGAGACCCCTCAGAATGATATCTACAGAATAGCTGTGTATAGGTACTCAGAGACCCCTCAGAATGATATCTACAGAGTAGTTGTGTATAGGTACTCAGAGACCCCTCAGAATGATATCTACAGAGTAGTTGTGTATAGGTACTCAGAGACCCCCAGAATGATATCTACAGAGTAGCTGTGTATAGGTACTCAGAGACCCCTCAGAATGATATCTACAGAGTAGCTGTGTATAGGTACTCAGAGACCCCTCAGAATGATATCTACAGAGTAGCTGTGTATAGGTACTCAGAGACCCCTCAGAATGATATCTACAGAGTAGTTGTGTATAGGTACTCAGAGACCCCTCAGAATGATATCTACAGAGCAGCTGTGTATAGGTACTCAGAGACCCCTCAGAATGATATCTACAGAATAGCTGTGTATAGGTACTCAGAGACCCCTCAGAATGATATCTACAGAGTAGCTGTGTATAGGTACTCAGAGACCCCTCAGAATGATATCTACAGAGCAGCTGTGTATAGGTACTCAGAGACCCCTCAGAATGATATCTACAGAGCAGCTGTGTATAGGTACTCAGAGACCCCTCAGAATGATATCTACAGAGTAGCTGTGTATAGGTACTCAGAGACCCCTTTAGAATGATATCTACAGAGTAGCTGTGTATAGGTACTCAGAGACCCCTCGGGATGATATCTACAGAGTAGCTGTGTATAGGTACTCAGAGACCCCTCAGAATGATATCTACAGAGTAGCTGTGTATAGGTACTCAGAGACCCCTCAGAATAATATCTACAGAGTAGCTGTGTATAGGTACTCAGAGACCCCTCAGAGTGATATCTACAGAGTAGCTGTGTATAGGTACTCAGAGACCTCTCAGAATGATATCTACAGAGTAGCTGTGTATAGGTACTCAGAGACCCCTCAGAATGATATCTACAGAATAGCTGTGTATAGGTACTCAGAGACCCCTCAGAATGATATCTACAGAGTAGCTGTGTATAGGTACTCAGAGACCCCTCAGAATGATATTGACAGAGTAGCTGTGTATAGGTACTCAGAGACCCCTCAGAATGATATCTATAGAGCAGCTGTGTATAGGTACTCAGAGACCCCAGAATGATATCTACAGAGTAGCTGTGTATAGGTACTCAGAGACCCCTCAGAATGATATCTACAGAGTAGCTGTGTATAGGTACTCAGAGACCCCTCAGAATGATATCTACAGAGTAGCTGTGTATAGGTACTCAGAGACCCCTCGGGATGATATCTACAGAGTAGCTGTGTATAGGTACTCAGAGACCCCTCAGAATGATATCTACAGAGTAGCTGTGTATAGGTACTCAGAGACCCCTCGGGATGATATCTACAGAGTAGCTGTGTATAGGTACTCAGAGACCCCTCAGAATGATATCTACAGAATAGCTGTGTATAGGTACTCAGAGACCCCTCAGAATGATATCTACAGAGTAGCTGTCTATAGGTACTCAGAGACCCCTCAGAATGATATCTACAGAGTAGTTGTGTATAGGTACTCAGAGACCCCTCAGAATGATATCTACAGAGCAGCTGTGTATAGGTACTCAGAGACCCCTCAGAATGATATCTACAGAGTAGCTGTCTATAGGTACTCAGAGACCCCTCAGAATGATATCTACAGAGTAGCTGTGTATAGGTACTCAGAGACCCCTCAGAATGATATCTACAGAGTAGCTGTGTATAGGTACTCAGAGACCCCTCAGAATGATATCTACAGAGTAGCTGTGTATAGGTACTCAGAGACCCCTCGGTGATGATATCTACAGAGTAGCTGTGTATAGGTACTCAGAGACCCCTCAGAATGATATCTACAGAGTAGCTGTGTATAGGTACTCAGAGACCCCTCAGAATGATATCTACAGAGCAGCTGTGTATAGGTACTCAGAGACCCCTCAGAATGATATGTACAGAGTAGCTGTGTATAGGTACTCAGAGACCCCTCAGAATGATATCTACAGAGTAGCTGTGTATAGGTACTCAGAGACCCCTCAGAATGATATCTACAGAGTAGTTGTGTATAGGTACTCAGAGACCCCTCAGAATGATATCTACAGAGCAGCTGTGTATAGGTACTCAGAGACCCCTCAGAATGATATCTACAGAGCAGCTGTGTATAGGTACTCAGAGACCCCTCAGAATGATATCTACAGAGTAGTTGTGTATAGGTACTCAGAGACCCCTCAGAATGATATCTACAGAGTAGCTGTGTATAGGTACTCAGAGACCCCTCAGAATGATATCTACAGAGTAGCTGTGTATAGGTACTCAGAGACCCCTCAGAATGATATCTACAGAGTAGCTGTGTATAGGTACTCAGAGACCCCTCAGAATGATATCTACAGAGTAGCTGTGTATAGGTATTCAGAGACCCCTCAG
Organism: Discoglossus pictus; assembly: GCA_027410445.1. NCBI lineage: Eukaryota > Metazoa > Chordata > Amphibia > Anura > Alytidae > Discoglossus > Discoglossus pictus. The sequence continues at coordinate 112,781,136 of CM050173.1, forward strand.
AATGATATCTACAGAGTAGCTGTGTATAGGTACTCAGAGACCCCTCAGAATGATATATACAGAGTAGCTGTGTATAGGTAATCAGAGACCCCTCAGAATGATATCTACAGAGTAGCTGTGTATAGGTATTCAGAGACCCCTCAGAATGATATCTACAGAGTAGCTGTGTATAGGTACTCAGAGACCCCTCAGAATGATATCTACAGAGTAGCTGTGTATAGGTACTCAGAGACCCCTCAGAATGATATATACAGAGTAGCTGTGTATAGGTACCTCAGAGACCCCTCAGAATGATATCTACAGAGTAGCTGTGTATAGGTACTCAGAGACCCCTCAGAATGATATCTACAGAGCAGCTGTGTATAGGTACTCAGAGACCCCTCAGAATGATATCTACAGAGTAGCTGTGTATAGGTACTCAGAGACCCCTCAGAATGATATCTACAGAGTAGCTGTGTATAGGTACTCAGAGACCCCTCAGAATGATATCTACAGAGTAGCTGTGTATAGGTACTCAGAGACCCCTCAGAATGATATCTACAGAGTAGCTGTGTATAGGTACTCAGAGACCCCTCAGAATGATATCTACAGAGTAGCTGTGTATAGGTACTCAGAGACCCCAGAATGATATCTACAGAGTAGCTGTGTATAGGCACTCAGAGACCCCTCAGAATGATATCTACAGAGTAGCTGTGTATAGGTACTCAGAGACCCCTCAGAATGATATCTACAGAGTAGCTGTGTATAGGTACTCAGAGACCCCTCAGAATGATATCTACAGAATAGCTGTGTATAGGTACTCAGAGACCCCTCGGGATGATATCTACAGAGTAGCTGTGTATAGGTACTCAGAGACCCCTCAGAATGATATATACAGAGTAGCTGTGTATAGGTACTCAGAGACCCCTCAGAATGATATCTACAGAGTAGCTGTGTATAGGTACTCAGAGACCCCTCAGAATGATATCTACAGAGTAGCTGTGTATAGGTACTCAGAGACCCCTCAGAATGATATCTACAGAGTAGCTGTGTATAGGTACTCAGAGACCCCTCAGAATGATATCTACAGAGTAGCTGTGTATAGGTACTCAGAGACCCCTCAGAATGATATCTACAGAGTAGCTGTGTATAGGTACTCAGAGACCCCTCAGAATGATATCTACAGAGTAGCTGTGTATAGGTACTCAGAGACCTCTCAGAATGATATCTACAGAGTAGCTGTGTATAGGTACTCAGAGACCCCTCAGAATGATATCTACAGAGTAGCTGTGTATAGGTACTCAGAGACCCCTCAGAATGATATCTACAGAGTAGCTGTGTATAGGTACTCAGAGACCCCTCAGAATGATATTGACAGAGTAGCTGTGTATAGGTACTCAGAGACCCCTCAGAATGATATCTACAGAGTAGCTGTGTATAGGTACTCAGAGACCCCTCAGAATGATATCTACAGAGCAGCTGTGTATAGGTACTCAGAGACCCCTCAGAATGATATCTACAGAGTAGCTGTGTATAGGTACTCAGAGACCCCTCAGAATGATATCTACAGAGTAGCTGTGTATAGGTACTCAGAGACCCCTCAGAATGATATCTACAGAGTAGCTGTGTATAGGTACTCAGAGACCCCTCGGATGATATCTACAGAATAGCTGTGTATAGGTACTCAGAGACCCCTCAGAATGATATCTACAGAGTAGCTGTGTATAGGTACTCAGAGACCCCTCAGAATGATATCTACAGAGTAGCTGTGTATAGGTACTCAGAGACCCCTCAGAATGATATCTACAGAGTAGCTGTGTATAGGTACTCAGAGACCCCTCAGAATGATATCTACAGAGTAGCTGTGTATAGGTACTCAGAGACCCCTCAGAATGATATCTACAGAGTAGCTGTGTATAGGTACTCAGAGACCCCTCAGAATGATATCTACAGAGTAGCTGTGTATAGGTACTCAGAGACCCCTCAGAATGATATCTACAGAGTAGCTGTGTATAGGTACTCAGAGCCCCCTCAGAATGATATCTACAGAGTAGCTGTGTATAGGTACTCAGAGACCCCTCAGGATGATATCTACAGAGTAGCTGTGTATAGGTACTCAGAGACCCCTCAGAATGATATCTACAGAGTAGCTGTGTATAGGTACTCAGAGACCCCTCAGAATGATATCTACAGAGTAGCTGTGTATAGGTACTCAGAGACCCCTCAGAATGATATCTACAGAGTAGCTGTGTATAGGTACTCAGAGACCCCTCAGAATGATATCTACAGAGTAGCTGTGTATAGGTACTCAGAGACCCCTCAGAATGATATCTACAGAGTAGCTTGTATAGGTACTCAGAGACCCCCTCAGAATGATATCTACAGAGTAGCTGTGTATAGGTACTCAGAGGACCCCTCAGAATGATATCTACAGAGTAGCTGTGTATAGGTACTCAGAGACCCCTCAGAATGATATCTACAGAGTCAGCTGTGTATAGGTACTCAGAGACCCCTCAGAATGATATCTACAGGTAGCTTGTGTATAGGTACCAGAGGACCCCTCAGAATGATATCTAACAGGAGTAGCTGTGGTCTAGGTACTCAGAGACACCTCAGGTATGATATCTACAGAGTAGCTGTGTATAGGTACTCAGAGGACCCTTCAGGAAATGAATATCTACAGAGTAGGCTGTGTATAGGTACCCCTCAGAGACCCCTTCAGAATGATAATTCTACATAGTAGGCTTGTGTTCTAGGGACTCAGAGGACCCCTCAGAATGATATCTACTAGAGTAGCTGTGTATATGTACTCAGACCCCTTCGAGAATGATATCTACAGAGTAGCTGTGTTATAAGGTACCAGAGACCCCCTCATATGATATCCTACAAGAGTAGCTGTGTATAGGTACTCAGAGACCCTCAGAATGATATCTACAGAGTAGTTGTGTATAGGTACTCAGAGACCCCTCAGAATGATATATACAGAGTAGCTGTGTATAGGTACTCAGAGACCCCTCAGAATGATATCTACAGAGTAGCTGTGTATAGGTACTCAGAGACCCCTCAGATGATATCTACAGAGTAGCTGTGTATAGGTACTCAGAGACCCCTCAGAATGATATCTACAGAGCAGCTGTGTAAGTAGGACTCAGAGACCCCTCAGAATGATATCTACAGAGTAGCTGTGTATAGGTACTCAGAGACCCCGTCAGAATGATATCTACAGAGTAGCTGTGTATAGGTACTCAGAGACCCCTCAGAATGATATCTACAGAGTAGCTGTGTAAGGTACTCAGAGACCCCTCAGAATGATATCTACAGAGTAGCTTTGTATAGGTACTCAGAGACCCCTCAGAATGATATCTACAGAGTAGCTGTGTATAGGTACTCAGAGACCCCTCAGAATGATATCTACAGAGCAGCTGTGTATAGGTACTCAGAGACCCCTCAGAATGATATCTACAGAGTAGCTGTGTATAGGTACTCAGAGACCCCTCAGAATGATATCTACAGAGCAGCTGTGTATAGGTACTCAGAGACCCCTCAGAATGATATCTACAGAGCAGCTGTGTATAGGTACTCAGAGACCCCTCAGAATGATATCTACAGAGCAGCTGTGTATAGGTACTCAGAGACCCCTCAGAATGATATCTACAGAGTAGCTGTGTATAGGTACTCAGAGACCCCTCAGAATGATATCTACAGAGTAGCTGTGTATAGGTACTCAGAGACCCCTCAGAATGATATCTACAGAGTAGCTGTGTATAGGTACTCAGAGACCCCTCAGAATGATATCTACAGAGTAGCTGTGTATAGGTACTCAGAGACCCCTCAGAATGATATCTACAGAGTAGCTGTGTATAGGGTACTCAGAGACCCCTCAGAATGATATCTACAGAGTAGCTGTGTATAGGTACTCAGAGACCCCTCAGAATGATATCTACAGAGTAGCTGTGTATAGGTACTCAGAGACCCCTCAGAATGATATCTACAGAGCAGCTGTGTATAGGTACTCAGAGACCCCTCAGAATGATATCTACAGAGTAGCTGTGTATAGGTACTCAGAGACCCCTCAGAATGATATCTACAGAGTAGCTGTGTATAGGTACTCAGAGACCCCTCAGAATGATATCTACAGAGTAGCTGTGTATAGGTACTCAGAGACCCCTCAGAATGATATCTACAGAGTAGCTGTGTATAGGTACTCAGAGACCCCTCAGAATGATATCTACAGAGTAGCTGTGGTATAGGTACTCAGAGACCCCTCAGAATGATATCTACAGAGTAGCTGTGTATAGGTACTCAGAGACCCCTCAGAATGATATCTACAGAGTAGCTGTGTATAGGTACTCAGAGACCCCTCAGAATGATATCTACAGAGCAGCTGTGTATAGGTACTCAGGAGACCCCTCAGAATGATATCTACAGAGTAGCTGTGTATAGGTACTCAGAGACCCCTCAGAATGATATCTACAGAGCAGCTGTGTATAGGTACTCAGAGACCCCTCAGAATGATATCTACAGAGTAGCTGTGTATAGGTACTCAGAGACCCCTCAGAATGATATCTACAGAGTAGCTGTGTATAGGTACTCAGAGACCCCTCAGAATGATATCTACAGAGTAGCTGTGTATAGGTACTCAGAGACCCCTCAGAATGATATCTACAGAGTAGCTGTGTATAGGTACTCAGAGACCCCTCAGAATGATATCTACAGAGCAGCTGTGTATAGGTACTCAGAGACCCCTCAGAATGATATCTACAGAGTAGCTGTGTATAGGTACTCAGAGACCCCTCAGAATGATATCTACAGAGTAGCTGTGTATAGGTACTCAGAGACCCCTCAGAATGATATCTACAGAGCAGCTGTGTATAGGTACTCAGAGACCCCTCGGGATGATAACTACAGAGTAGCTGTGTATAGGTACTCAGAGACCCCTCAGAATGATATCTACAGAGTAGCTGTGTATAGGTACTCAGAGACCCCTCAGAATGATATCTACAGAGTAGCTGTGTATAGGTACTCAGAGACCCCTCAGAATGATATCTACAGAGTAGTTGTGTATAGGTACTCAGAGACCCCTCAGAATGATATTTACAGAGTAGCTGTGTATAGGTACTCAGAGACCCCTCAGAATGATATCTACAGAGTAGCTGTGTATAGGTACCCAGAGACCCCTCAGAATGATATCTACAGAGCAGCTGTGTATAGGTACTCAGAGACCCCTCGGGATGATATCTACAGAGTAGCTGTGTATAGGTACTCAGAGACCCCTCAGAATGATATCTACAGAGTAGTTGTGTATAGGTACTCAGAGACCCCTCAGAATGATATCTACAGAGCAGCTGTGTATAGGTACTCAGAGACCCCTCAGAATGATATCTACAGAGTAGCTGTGTATAGTTACTCAGAGACCCCTCAGAATGATATCTACAGAGTAGCTGTGTATAGGTACTCAGAGACCCCTCAGAATGATATCTACAGAGTAGCTGTGTATAGGTACTCAGAGACCCCTCAGAATGATATCTACAGAGCAGCTGTGTATAGGTACTCAGAGACCCCTCAGAATGATATCTACAGAGTAGCTGTGTATAGGTACTCAGAGACCCCTCGGGATGATATCTACAGAGTAGCTGTGTATAGGTACTCAGAGACCCCTCGGGATGATATCTACAGAGTAGCTGTGTATAGGTACTCAGAGACCCCCAGAATGATATCTACAGAGTAGCTGTGTATAGGTACTCAGAGACCCCTCAGGATGATATCTACAGAGTAGCTGTGTATAGGTACTCAGAGACCCCTCGGGATGATATCTACAGAGCAGCTGTGTATAGGTACTCAGAGACCCCTCAGAATGATATCTACAGAGTAGCTGTGTATAGGTACTCAGAGGCCCCTCAGAATGATATCTACAGAGCAGCTGTGTATAGGTACTCAGAGCCCCCTCAGAATGATATCTACAGAGTAGCTGTGTATAGGTACTCAGAGACCCCTCAGAATGATATATACAGAGCAGCTGTGTATAGGTACTCAGAGACCCCCAGAATGATATCTACAGAGTAGCTGTGTATAGGTACTCAGAGACCCCTCAGAATGATATCTACAGAGTAGCTGTGTATAGGTACTCAGAGACCCCTCGGAATGATATCTACAGAGAAGCTGTGTATAGGTACTCAGAGACCCCTCAGAATGATATCTACAGAGTAGCTGTGTATAGGTACTCAGAGACCCCTCAGAATGATATCTACAGAGTAGCTGTGTATAGGTACTCAGAGACCCCTCAGGATAATATCTACAGAGTAGCTGTGTATAGGTACTCAGAGACCCCTCAGAATGATATCTACAGAGTAGCTGTGTATAGGTACTCAGAGACCCCCAGAATGATAACTACAGAGCAGCTGTGTATAGGTACTCAGAGACCCCTCAGAATTATATCTACAGAGCAGCTGTGTATAGGTACTCAGAGACCCCTCAGAATGATATCTACAGAGTAGCTGTGTATAGGTACTCAGAGACCCCTCAGAATGATATCTACAGAGTAGCTGTGTATAGGTACTCAGAGACCCCTCAGAATGATATCTACAGAGTAGCTGTGTATAGGTACTCAGAGACCCCTCAGAATGATATCTACAGAATAGCTGTGTATAGGTACTCAGAGACCCCTCAGAATGATATCTACAGAGTAGCTGTGTATAGGTACTCAGAGACCCCTCAGAATGATATCTACAGAGTAGTTGTGTATAGGTACTCAGAGACCCCTCAGAATGATATCTACAGAGTAGTTGTGTATAGGTACTCAGAGACCCCTCAGAATGATATCTACAGAGTAGCTGTGTATAGGTACTCAGAGACCCCTCAGAATGATATCTACAGAGCAGCTGTGTATAGGTACTCAGAGACCCCTCAGAATGATATCTACAGAGTAGCTGTGTATAGGTACTCAGAGACCCCTCAGAATGATATCTACAGAGTAGTTGTGTATAGGTACTCAGAGACCCCTCAGAATGATATCTACAGAGTAGCTGTGTATAGGTACTCAGAGACCCCTCAGAATGATATCTACAGAGCAGCTGTGTATAGGTACTCAGAGACCCCTCAGAATGATATCTACAGAGTAGTTGTGTATAGGTACTCAGAGACCCCTCAGGATGATATCTACAGAGCAGCTGTGTATAGGTACTCAGAGACCCCTCAGAATGATATCTACAGAGTAGCTGTGTATAGGTACTCAGAGACCCCTCAGAATGATATCTACAGAGTAGCTGTGTATAGGTACTCAGAGACCCCTCGGGATGATATCTACAGAGTAGCTGTGTATAGGTACTCAGAGACCCCTCAGAATTATATCTACAGAGTAGCTGTGTATAGGTACTCAGAGACCCCTCAGAATGATATCTACAGAGTAGCTGTGTATAGGTACTCAGAGCCCCCCAGAATGATATCTACAGAGTAGCTGTGTATAGGTACTCAGAGACCCCTCAGAATGATATCTACAGAGTAGCTGTGTATAGGTACTCAGAGACCCCTCAGAATGATATCTACAGAGTAGCTGTGTATAGGTACTCAGAGACCCCTCAGGATGATATCTACAGAGCAGCTGTGTATAGGTACTCAGAGACCCCTCAGAATGATATCTACAGAGCAGCTGTGTATAGGTACTCAGAGACCCCTCAGAATGATATCTACAGAGTAGCTGTGTATAGGTACTCAGAGACCCCTCAGAATGATATCTACAGAGTAGCTGTGTATAGGTACTCAGAGACCCCTCAGAATGATATCTACAGAGCAGCTGTGTATAGGTACTCAGAGACCCCTCAGAATGATATCTACAGAGTAGCTGTGTATAGGTACTCAGAGACCCCTCAGAATGATAACTACAGAGCAGCTGTGTATAGGTACTCAGAGACCCCTCAGAATGATATCTACAGAGCAGCTGTGTATAGGTACTCAGAGACCCCTCAGAATGATATCTACAGAGTAGCTGTGTATAGGTACTCAGAGACCCCTCAGAATGATATCTACAGAGCAGCTGTGTATAGGTACTCAGAGACCCCTCAGAATGATATCTACAGAGTAGCTGTGTATAGGTACTCAGAGACCCCTCGGGATGATATATACAGAGTAGTTGTGTATAGGTACTCAGAGACCCCTCACAATGATATCTACAGAGTAGCTGTGTATAGGTACTCAGAGACCCCTCGGGATGATATCTACAGAGTAGCTGTGTATAGGTACTCAGAGACCCCTCAGAATGGTATCTACAGAGTAGCTGTGTATAGGTACTCAGAGACCCCCTCAGAATGATATCTACAGAGCAGCTGTGTATAGGTACTCAGAGACCCCTCAGAATGATATCTACAGAGCAGCTGTGTATAGGTACTCAGAGACCCCTCAGAATGATATCTACAGAGTAGCTGTGTATAGGTACTCAGAGACCCCTCAGAATGATATCTACAGAGTAGCTGTGTATAGGTACTCAGAGCCCCCTCAGAATGATATGTACAGAGTAGCTGTGTATAGGTACTCAGAGACCCCTCAGAATGATATCTACAGAATAGCTGTGTATAGGTACTCAGAGACCCCTCAGCATTATACCTATAGAGTAGCTGTGTATAGGTACTCAGAGACCCCTCAGAATGATATCTACAGAGTAGTTGTGTATAGGTACTCAGAGACCCCTCAGAATGATATCTACAGAGTAGCTGTGTATAGGTACTCAGAGACCCCCTCAGAATGATATCTACAGAGTAGCTGTGTATAGGTACTCAGAGACCCCTCAGAATGATATCTACAGAGTAGCTGTGTATAGGTACTCAGAGACCCCTCAGAATGATATCTACAGAGTAGCTGTGTATAGGTACTCAGAGACCCCTCAGAATGATATCTACAGAGTAGCTGTGTATAGGTACTCAGAGACCCCTCAGAATGATATCTATAGAGTAGCTGTGTATAGGTACTCAGAGACCCCTCAGAATGATATCTACAGAGTAGCTGTGTATAGGTACTCAGAGACCCCCTCAGAATGATATCTACAGAGTAGCTGTGTATAGGTACTCAGAGACCCCTCAGAATGATATCTACAGAGTAGCTGTGTATAGGTACTCAGAGACCCCTCAGAATGATATCTACAGAGTAGCTGTGTATAGGTACTCAGAGACCCCTCAGAATGATATCTACAGAGTAGCTGTGTATAGGTACTCAGAGACCCCTCAGAATGATATCTACAGAGTAGCTGTGTATAGGTACTCAGAGACCCCTCAGAATGATATCTACAGAGTAGCTGTGTATAGGTACTCAGAGACCCCTCAGAATGATATCTACAGAGTAGCTGTGTATAGGTACTCAGAGACCCCTCAGAATGGTATCTACAGAGCAGCTGTGTATAGGTACTCAGAGACCCCTCAGAATGATATCTACAGAGTAGCTGTGTATAGGTACTCAGAGACCCCTCAGGATGATATCTACAGAGTAGCTGTGTATAGGTACTCAGAGACCCCTCAGAATGATATCTACAGAGTAGCTGTGTATAGGTACTCAGAGACCCCTCAGAATGGTATCTACAGAGCAGCTGTGTATAGGTACTCAGAGACCCCTCAGAATGATATCTACAGAGTAGTTGTGTATAGGTACTCAGAGACCCCTCAGAATGATATCTACAGAGTAGTTGTGTATAGGTACTCAGAGACCCCTCAGAATGATATCTACAGAGTAGTTGTGTATAGGTACTCAGAGACCCCTCAGAATGATATCTACAGAGTAGTTGTGTATAGGTACTCAGAGACCCCTCAGAGTGATATCTACAGAGTAGCTGTGTATAGGTACTCAGAGACCCCTCAGAATGATATCTACAGAATAGCTGTGTATAGGTACTCAGAGACCCCTCAGAATGATATCTACAGAGCAGCTGTGTATAGGTACTCAGAGACCCCTCAGAATGATATCTACAGAGTAGTTGTGTATAGGTACTCAGAGACCCCTCAGAATGATATCTACAGAGTAGCTGTGTATAGGTACTCAGAGACCCCTCAGAATGATATCTACAGAGTAGTTGTGTATAGGTACTCAGAGACCCCTCAGAATGATATCTACAGAGTAGCTGTGTATAGGTACTCAGAGACCCCTCAGAATGATATCTACAGAGTAGCTGTGTATAGGTACTCAGAGACCCCTCAGAATGATATCTACAGAGCAGCTGTGTATAGGTACTCAGAGACCCCTCAGAATGATATCTACAGAGTAGCTGTGTATAGGTACTCAGAGACCCCTCAGAATGATATCTACAGAGCAGCTGTGTATAGGTACTCAGAGACCCCTCAGAATGATATCTACAGAGTAGCTGTGTATAGGTACTCAGAGCCCCCTCAGAATGATATCTACAGAGTAGCTGTGTATAGGTACTCAGAGCCCCCTCAGAATGATATCTACAGAGCAGCTGTGTATAGGTACCCAGAGACCCCTCAGAATGATATCTACAGAGTAGCTGTGTATAGGTACTCAGAGCCCCCTCAGAATGATATCTACAGAGCAGCTGTGTATAGGTACTCAGAGACCCCTCAGAATGATATCTACAGAGCAGCTGTGTATAGGTACTCAGAGACCCCTCAGAATGATATCTACAGAGAAGCTGTGTATAGGTACTCAGAGACCCCTCAGAATGATATCTACAGAGTAGCTGTGTATAGGTACTCAGAGACCCCTCAGAATGATATCTACAGAGTAGCTGTGTATAGGTACTAAGAGACCCCTCAGAATGATATCTACAGAGCAGCTGTGTATAGGTACTCAGAGACCCCTCAGAATGATATCTACAGAGTAGCTGTGTATAGGTACTCAGAGACCCCTCGGGATGATATCTACAGAGTAGCTGTGTATAGGTACTCAGAGACCCCTCAGAATGATATCTACAGAGTAGCTGTGTATAGGTACTCAGAGACCCCTCAGAATGATATCTACAGAGTAGCTGTGTATAGGTACTCAGAGACCCCTCGGGATGATAACTACAGAGTAGCTGTGTATAGGTACTCAGAGACCCCTCAGAATGATATCTACAGAGCAGCTGTGTATAGGTACTCAGAGACCCCTCAGGATGATATCTACAGAGTAGCTGTGTATAGGTACTCAGAGACCCCTCGGGATGATAACTACAGAGTAGCTGTGTATAGGTACTCAGAGACCCCTCGGGATGATATCTACAGAGTAGCTGTGTATAGGTACTCAGAGACCCCTCAGAATGATATGTACAGAGTAGCTGTGTATAGGTACTCAGAGACCCCTCATCATTATACCTATAGAGTAGCTGTGTATAGGTACTCAGAGACCCCTCAGAATGATATCTACAGAGTAGCTGTGTATAGGTACTCAGAGACCCCTCAAAATGATATCTACAGAGTAGCTGTGTATAGGTACTCAGAGACCCCTCAGCATTATACCTATAGAGTAGCTGTGTATAGGTACTCAGAGACCCCTCAGAATGATATGTACAGAGTAGCTGTGTATAGGTACTCAGAGACCCCTCAGAATGATATATACAGAGTAGCTGTGTATAGGTACTCAGAGACCCCAGAATGATATCTACAGAGTAGCTGTGTATAGGTACTCAGAGACCCCTCAGAATGATATCTACAGAGTAGCTGTGTATAGGTACTCAGAGACCCCTCAGAATGATATATACAGAGTAGCTGTGTATAGGTACTCAGAGACCCCTCAGAATGATATATACAGAGTAGCTGTGTATAGGTACTCAGAGACCCCTCAGAATGATATATACAGAGTAGCTGTGTATAGGTACTCAGAGACCCCTCAGAATGATATCTACAGAGTAGCTGTGTATAGGTACTCAGAGACCCCTCAGAATGATATATACAGAGTAGCTGTGTATAGGTACTCAGAGACCCCTCAGAATGATATCTACAGAGTAGCTGTGTATAGGTACTCAGAGACCCCTCAGAATGATATATACAGAGTAGCTGTGTATAGGTACTCAGAGACCCCTCAGAATGATATGTACAGAGCAGCTGTGTATAGATACTCAGAGACCCCTCAGAATGATATCTACAGAGCAGCTGTGTATAGGTACTCAGAGACCCCTCCGGATGATATCTACAGAGTAGCTGTGTATAGGTACTCAGAGCCCCCTCATAATGATATCTACAGACTAGCTGTGTATAGGTACTCAGAGCCCCCTCAGAATGATATCTACAGAGTAGCTGTGTATAGGTACTCAGAGACCCCTCGGGATGATATCTACAGAGTAGCTGTGTATAGGTACTCAGAGACCCCAGAATGATATCTACAGACTAGCTGTGTATAGGTACTCAGAGCCCCCTCAGAATGATATCTACAGAGTAGTTGTGTATAGGTACTCAGAGACCCCTCAGAATGATATCTACAGAGCAGCTGTGTATAGGTACTCAGAGACCCCTCAGAATGATATCTACAGAGTAGCTGTGTATAGGTACTCAGAGACCCCTCAGAATGATATCTACAGAGTAGCTGTGTATAGGTACTCAGAGACCCCTCAGAATGATATCTACAGAGCAGCTGTGTATAGGTACTCAGAGCCCCCTCATAATGATATCTACAGACTAGCTGTGTATAGGTACTCAGAGACCCCTCAGAATGATATCTACAGAATAGCTGTGTATAGGCACTCAGAGACCCCTCAGAATGATATCTACAGAGTAGCTGTGTATAGGTACTCAGAGACCCCTCAGAATGATATCTACAGAATAGCTGTGTATAGGTACTCAGAGACCCCTCAGAATGATATCTACAGAGTAGCTGTGTATAGGCACTCAGAGACCCCTCAGAATGATATCTACAGAGTAGCTGTGTATAGGTACTCAGAGACCCCTCAGAATGATATCTACAGAGCAGCTGTGTATAGGTACTCAGAGACCCCTCAGAATGATATCTACAGAGTAGCTGTGTATAGGTACTCAGAGACCCCTCAGAATGATATCTACAGAGTAGCTGTGTATAGGTACTCAGAGACCCCTCAGAATGATATCTACAGAGTAGCTGTGTATAGGTACTCAGAGACCCCTCAGAATGATATCTACAGAGCAGCTGTGTATAGGTACTCAGAGACCCCTCAGAATGATATCTACAGAGTAGCTGTGTATAGGTACTCAGAGACCCCTCAGAATGATATCTACAGAGTAGCTGTGTATAGGTACTCAGAGACCCCTCAGAATGATATCTACAGAGTAGCTGTGTATAGGTACTCAGAGACCCCTCAGAATGATATCTACAGAGCAGCTGTGTATAGGTACTCAGAGACCCCTCAGAATGATATCTACAGAGTAGCTGTGTATAGGTACTCAGAGACCCCTCAGAATGATATCTACAGAGTAGCTGTGTATAGGTACTCAGAGACCCCTCCGGATGATATCTACAGAGTAGCTGTGTATAGGTACTCAGAGACCCCTCAGAATGATATCTACAGAGTAGCTGTGTATAGGTACTCAGAGACCCCTCAGAATGATATCTACAGAGCAGCTGTGTATAGGTACTCAGAGACCCCTCAGAATGATATCTACAGAGCAGCTGTGTATAGGTACTCAGAGACCCCTCAGAATGATATATACAGAGTAGCTGTGTATAGGTACCCAGAGACCCCTCAGAATGATATGTACAGAGCAGCTGTGTATAGGTACTCAGAGACCCCTCAGAATGATATCTACAGAGTAGCTGTGTATAGGTACTCAGAGACCCCTCGGGATGATATCTACAGAGTAGCTTTGTATAGGTACTCAGAGACCCCTCACAATGATATCTACAGAGTAGCTGTGTATAGGTACTCAGAGACCCCTCACAATGATATCTACAGAGTAGCTGTGTATAGGTACTCAGAGACCCCTCAGAATGATATCTACAGAGTAGCTGTGTATAGGTACTCAGAGACCCCTCAGAATGATATCTACAGAGTAGCTGTGTATAGGTACTCAGAGACCCCTCACAATGATATCTACAGAGCAGCTGTGTATAGGTACTCAGAGACCCCTCGGGATGATATCTACAGAGTAGCTGCGTATAGGTACTCAGAGCCCCCTCAGAATGATATCTACAGAGTAGTTGTGTATAGATACTCAGAGACCCCTCGGGATGATATCTACAGAGCAGCTGTGTATAGGTACTCAGAGACCCCTCAGAATGATATCTACAGAGTAGTTGTGTATAGATACTCAGAGCCCCCTCAGAATGATATCTACAGAGTAGCTGTGTATAGGTACTCAGAGACCCCTCACAATGATATCTACAGAGCAGCTGTGTATAGGTACTCAGAGACCCCTCGGGATGATATCTACAGAGCAGCTGTGTATAGGTACTCAGAGACCCCTCAGAATGATATCTACAGAGTAGCTGTGTATAGGTACTCAGAGACCCCTCCGGATGATATCTACAGAGTAGCTGTGTATAGGTACTCAGAGACCCCTCAGAATGATATCTACAGAGTAGCTGCGTATAGGTACTCAGAGACCCCTCGGGATGATATCTACAGAGCAGCTGTGTATAGGTACTCAGAGACCCCTCGGGATGATATCTACAGAGCAGCTGTGTATAGGTACTCAGAGACCCCTCGGGATGATATCTACAGAGTAGCTGTGTATAGGTACTCAGAGACCCCCAGAATGATATCTACAGAGTAGCTGTGTATAGGTACTCAGAGACCCCTCAGAATGATATCTACAGAGCAGCTGTGTATAGGTACTCAGAGACCCCTCAGAATGATATCTACAGAGTAGCTGTGTATAGGTACTCAGAGACCCCTCAGAATGATATCTACAAAGTAGCTGCGTATAGGTACTCAGAGACCCCTCAGAATGATATCTACAGAGTAGCTGTGTATAGGTACTCAGAGACCCCTCAGAATGATATCTACAGAGTAGCTGCGTATAGGTACTCAGAGACCTCTCAGAATGATATCTACAGAGCAGCTGTGTATAGGTACTCAGAGACCCCTCAGAATGATAACTACAGAGTAGCTGTGTATAGGTACTCAGAGACCCCTCAGAATGATATCTACAGAGTAGCTGTGTATAGGTACTCAGAGACCCCTCAGGATGATATCTACAGAGTAGCTGTGTATAGGTACTCAGAGACCCCTCAGAATGATAACTACAGAGTAGCTGTGTATAGGTACTCAGAGACCCCTCAGAATGATATCTACAGAGTAGTTGTGTATAGGTACTCAGAGACCCCTCAGAATGATATCTACAGAGTAGCTGTGTATAGGTACTCAGAGACCCCTCAGAATGATATCTACAGAGTAGCTGTGTATAGGTACTCAGAGACCCCTCAGGATGATATCTACAGAGTAGCTGTGTATAGGTACTCAGAGACCCCTCAGAATGATATCTACAGACTAGCTGTGTATAGGTACTCAGAGACCCCCAGAATGATATCTACAGAGTAGCTGTGTATAGGTACTCAGAGACCCCTCAGAATGATATCTACAGAGTAGCTGTGTATAGGTACTCAGAGACCCCTCAGAATGATATCTACAGAGTAGCTGTGTATAGGTACTCAGAGACCCCTCAGAATGATATCTACAGAGTAGCTGTGTATAGGTACTCAGAGACCCCTCAGAATGATATCTACAGAGTAGTTGTGTATAGGTACTCAGAGACCCCTCAGAGTGATATCTACAGAGTAGCTGTGTATAGGTACTCAGAGACCCCTCAGAATGATATCTACAGAGTAGCTGTGTATAGGTACTCAGAGACCCCTCAGAATGATATCTACAGAGCAGCTGTGTATAGGTACTCAGAGACCCCTCAGAATGATATCTACAGAGTAGCTGTGTATAGGTACTCAGAGACCCCTCAGAATGATATCTACAGAGTAGCTGTGTATAGGTACTCAGAGACCCCTCAGAATGATAACTACAGAGTAGCTGTGTATAGGTACTCAGAGACCCCTCAGAATGATATCTACAGAGTAGCTGTGTATAGGTACTCAGAGACCCCTCGGGATGATATCTACAGAGCAGCTGTGTATAGGTACTCAGAGACCCTTCAGAATGATATCTACAGAGCAGCTGTGTATAGGTACTCAGAGACCCCTCAGAATGATATCTACAGAGTAGCTGTGTATAGGTACTCAGAGACCCCTCAGAATGATATCTACAGAGCGCTGTGTATAGGTACTCAGAGACCCCTCAGAATGATATCTACAGAGCAGCTGTGTATAGGTACTCAGAGACCCCTCAGAATGATATCTACAGAGCAGCTGTGTATAGGTACTCAGAGACCCCTCAGAATGATATCTACAGAGTAGCTGTGTATAGGTACTCAGAGACCCCTCAGAATGATATCTACAGAGTAGCTGTGTATAGGTACTCAGAGACCCCTCAGAATGATATCTACAGAGTAGCTGTGTATAGGTACTCAGAGACCCCCAGAATGATAACTACAGAGTAGCTGTGTATAGGTACTCAGAGACCCCTCAGAATTATATCTATAGAGTAGCTGTGTATAGGTACTCAGAGACCCCTCAGAATGATATCTACAGAGTAGTTGTGTATAGGTACTCAGAGACCCCTCAGAATGATATCTACAGAGTAGCTGTGTATAGGTACTCAGAGACCCCTCGGCATGATATCTACAGAGTAGCTGTGTATAGGTACTCAGAGACCCCTCAGAATGATATCTACAGAGCAGCTGTGTATAGGTACTCAGAGACCCCTCAGAATGATATCTACAGAGTAGCTGTGTATAGGTACTCAGAGACCCCTCAGAATGATATCTACAGAGCAGCTGTGTATAGGTACTCAGAGACCCCTCAGAATGATATCTACAGAGCAGCTGTGTATAGGTACTCAGAGACCCCTCAGAATGATATCTACAGAGTAGCTGTGTATAGGTACTCAGAGACCCCTCAGAATGATATCTACAGAGTAGCTGTGTATAGGTACTCAGAGACCCCTCAGAATGATATCTACAGAGTAGCTGTGTATAGGTACTCAGAGACCCCTCAGAATGATATCTACAGAGTAGCTGTGTATAGGTACTCAGAGACCCCTCAGAATGATATCTACAGAGTAGCTGTGTATAGGTACTCAGAGACCCCTCAGAATGTTATCTACAGAGTAGCTGTGTATAGGTACTCAGAGACCCCTCAGAATGATATATACAGAGTAGCTGTGTATAGGTACTCAGAGACCCCTCAGAATGTTATCTACAGAGTAGCTGTGTATAGGTACTCAGAGACCCCTCAGAATGATATATACAGAGTAGCTGTGTATAGGTACTCAGAGACCCCTCAGAATGATATCTACAGAGTAGCTGTGTATAGGTACTCAGAGACCCTCACAATGATATCTACAGAGTAGTTGTGTATAGGTACTCAGAGACCCCTCAGAATGATATCTACAGAGTAGCTGTGTATAGGTACTCAGAGACCCCTCAGAATGATATCTACAGAGCAGCTGTGTATAGGTACTCAGAGCCCCCCCAGAATGATATCTACAGAGTAACTGTGTATAGGTACTCAGAGACCCCTCAGAATGATATCTACAGAGCAGCTGTGTATAGGTACTCAGAGACCCCTCAGAATGATATATACAGAGTAGCTGTGTATAGGTACTCAGAGACCCCTCAGAATGATATCTACAGAGCAGCTGTGTATAGGTACTCAGAGACCCCTCAGAATGATATCTACAGAGCAGCTGTGTATAGGTACTCAGAGACCCCTCAGAATGATATCTACAGAGCAGCTGTGTATAGGTACTCAGAGACCCCTCGGGATAATATCTACAGAGTAGCTGTGTATAGGTACCCAGAGACCCCTCAGAATGATATCTACAGAGTAGCTGTGTATAGGTACTCAGAGACCCCTCGGGATGATATCTACAGAGTAGATGTGTATAGGTACTCAGAGACCCCTCAGAATGATATCTACAGAGCAGCTGTGTATAGGTACTCAGAGACCCCTCAGAATGATATCTACAGAGCAGCTGTGTATAGGTACTCAGAGACCCCTCAGAATGATATCTACAGAGCAGCTGTGTATAGGTACTCAGAGACCCCTCGGAATGATATCTACAGAGTAGCTGTGTATAGGTACTCAGAGACCCCTCGAGATAATATCTACAGAGTAGCTGTGTATAAGTACTCAGAGACCCCTCAGAATGATATCTACAGAGCAGCTGTGTATAGGTACTCAGAGACCCCTCAGAATGATATCTACAGAGTAGCTGTGTATAGGTACTCAGAGACCCCTCAGAATGATATCTACAGAGTAGCTGTGTATAGGTACTCAGAGACCCCTCAGAATGATATCTACAGAGTAGCTGTGTATAGGTACTCAGAGACCTCTCAGAATGATATCTACAGAGTAGCTGTGTATAGGTACTCAGAGACCCCTCAGAATGATATCTACAGAGTAGCTGTGTATAGGTATTCAGAGACCCCTCAGAATGATATCTACAGAGTAGCTGTGTATAGGTACTCAGAGACCCCTCAGAATGATATCTACAGAGCAGCTGTGTATAGGTACTCAGAGACCCCTCAGAATGATATCTACAGAGTAGCTGTGTATAGGTACTCAGAGACCCCTCAGAATGATATCTACAGAGCAGCTGTGTATAGGTACTCAGAGACCCCTCAGAATGATATCTACAGAGTAGCTGTGTATAGGTACTCAGAGACCCCTCAGAATGATATCTACAGAGTAGTTGTGTATAGGTACTCAGAGACCCCTCAGAATGATATCTACAGAGTAGCTGTGTATAGGTACTCAGAGACCCCTCAGAATGATATCTACAGAGTAGTTGTGTATAGGTACTCAGAGACCCCTCAGAATGATATCTACAGAGCGCTGTGTATAGGTACTCAGAGACCCCTCAGAATGATATCTACAGAGTAGCTGTGTATAGGTACTCAGAGCCCCCTCAGAATGATATCTACAGAGCAGCTGTGTATAGGTACTCAGAGACCCCTCAGAATTATACCTATAGAGTAGCTGTGTATAGGTACTCAGAGACCCCTCAGAATGATATCTACAGAGCAGCTGTGTATAGGTACTCAGAGACCCCTCAGAATGATATCTACAGAGCAGCTGTGTATAGGTACTCAGAGACCCCTCGGGATGATATCTACAGAGTAGCTGTGTATAGGTACTCAGAGACCCCTCAGAATGATATCTACAGAGTAGCTGTGTATAGGTACTCAGAGACCCCTCAGAATGATATCTACAGAGTAGCTGTGTATAGGTACTCAGAGACCCCTCAGGATGATATCTACAGAGTAGCTGTGTATAGGTACTCAGAGACCCCTCAGAATGATATCTACAGAGTAGCTGTGTATAGGTACTCAGAGACCCCTCAGAATGATATCTACAGAGTAGCTGTGTATAGGTACTCAGAGACCCCTCAGGATGATATCTACAGAGTAGCTGTGTATAGGTACTCAGAGACCCCTCAGAATGATATCTACAGAGCAGCTGTGTATAGGTACTCAGAGACCCCTCGGGATGATATCTACAGAGCAGCTGTGTATAGGTACTCAGAGACCCCTCGGGATAATATCTACAGAGTAGCTGTGTATAAGTACTCAGAGACCCCTCAGAATGATATCTACAGAGCAGCTGTGTATAGGTACTCAGAGACCCCTCAGAATGATATCTACAGAGCAGCTGTGTATAGGTACTCAGAGACCCCTCAGAATGATATCTACAGAGTAGCTGTGTATAGGTACTCAGAGACCCCTCAGAATGATATCTACAGAGTAGCTGTGTATAGGTACTCAGAGACCCCTCAGAATGATAACTACAGAGTAGCTGTGTATAGGTACTCAGAGACCCCTCAGAATGATATCTACAGAGTAGCTGTGTATAGGTACCCAGAGACCCCTCAGAATGATATCTACAGAGTAGCTGTGTATAGGTACTCAGAGACCCCTCGGAATGATATCTACAGAGTAGCTGTGTATAGGTACTCAGAGACCCCTCGGGATAATATCTACAGAGTAGCTGTGTATAAGTACTCAGAGACCCCTCAGAATGATATCTACAGAGCAGCTGTGTATAGGTACTCAGAGACCCCTCAGAATGATATCTACAGAGTAGCTGTGTATAGGTACTCAGAGACCCCTCAGAATGATATCTACAGAGTAGCTGTGTATAGGTACTCAGAGACCCCTCAGAATGATATCTACAGAGCAGCTGTGTATAGGTACTCAGAGACCCCTCAGAATGATATCTACAGAGTAGCTGTGTATAGGTACTCAGAGACCCCTCAGAATGATATCTACAGAGTAGCTGTGTATAGGTACTCAGAGACCCCTCAGAATGATATCTACAGAGTAGCTGTGTATAGGTACTCAGAGACCCCTCAGATTGATATCTACAGAGTAGCTGTGTATAGGTACTCAGAGACCCCTCAGAGTGATATCTACAGAGTAGCTGTGTATAGGTACCCAGAGACCCCTCAGAATGATATCTACAGAGTAGCTGTGTATAGGTACTCAGAGACCCCTCAGAATGATATCTACAGAGCAGCTGTGTATAGGTACTCAGAGACCCCTCAGAATGATATCTACAGAGTAGCTGTGTATAGGTACCCAGAGACCCCTCAGAATGATATCTACAGAGCAGCTGTGTATAGGTACTCAGAGACCCCTCAGAATGATATCTACAGAGTAGCTGTGTATAGGTACTCAGAGACCCCTCAGAATGATAACTACAGAGTAGCTGTGTATAGGTACTCAGAGACCCCTCAGAATGATATCTACAGAGTAGCTGTGTATAGGTACTCAGAGACCCCTCAGAATGATATCTACAGAGCAGCTGTGTATAGGTACTCAGAGACCCCTCAGAATGATATCTACAGAGCAGCTGTGTATAGGTACTCAGAGACCCCTCGGGATGATATCTACAGAGCAGCTGTGTATAGGTACTCAGAGACCCCTCAGAATGATATCTACAGAGCAGCTGTGTATAGGTACCCAGAGACCCCTCAGAATGATATCTACAGAGTAGCTGTGTATAGGTACTCAGAGACCCCTCAGAATGATATCTACAGAGTAGCTGTGTATAGGTACTCAGAGACCCCTCAGAATGATAACTACAGAGTAGTTGTGTATAGGTACTCAGAGACCCCTCAGAATGATATCTACAGAGTAGCTGTGTATAGGTACTCAGAGACCCCTCAGGATGATATCTACAGAGTAGCTGTGTATAGGTACTCAGAGACCCCTCAGAATGATATCTACAGAGTAGCTGTGTATAGGTACTCAGAGACCCCTCAGAATGATATCTACAGAGTAGCTGTGTATAGGTACTCAGAGACCCCTCAGGATGATATCTACAGAGTAGCTGTGTATAGGTACTCAGAGACCCCTCAGAATGATATCTACAGAGTAGCTGTGTATAGGTACTCAGAGACCCCTCAGAATGATATCTACAGAGTAGCTGTGTATAGGTCCTCAGAGACCCCTCAGAATGATATCTACAGAGTAGCTGTGTATAGTTACTCAGAGACCCCTCAGAATGATATCTACAGAGCAGCTGTGTATAGGTACTCAGAGACCCCTCAGAATGATATCTACAGAGTAGCTGTGTATAGGTACTCAGAGACCCCCAGAATGATATCTACAGAGTAGCTGTGTATAGGTACTCAGGAACCCCTCAGAATGATATCTACAGAGTAGCTGTGTATAGGTACTCAGAGACCCCCCAGAATGATATCTACAGAGTAGCTGTGTATAGGTACTCAGAGACCCCTCAGAATGATATCTACAGAGTAGCTGTGTATAGGTACTCAGAGACCCCTCAGAATGATATCTACAGAGTAGCTGTGTATAGGTACTCAGAGACCCCTCAGAATGATATCTACAGAGTAGCTGTGTATAGGTACTCAGAGACCCCTCAGAATGATATCTACAGAGCAGCTGTGTATAGGTACTCAGAGACCCCTCAGAATGATATCTACAGAGTAGCTGTGTATAGGTACTCAGAGACCCCTCAGAATGATATCTACAGAGTAGCTGTGTATAGGTACTCAGAGAACCCTCAGAATGATATCTACAGAGTAGCTGTGTATAGGTACTCAGAGACCCCTCAGAATGATATCTACAGAGTAGCTGTGTATAGGTACTCAGAGACCCCTCAGGATGATATCTACAGAGTAGCTGTGTATAGGTACTCAGAGACCCCTCAGAATGATATCTACAGAGTAGCTGTGTATAGTTACTCAGAGACCCCTCAGAATGATATCTACAGAGCAGCTGTGTATAGGTACTCAGAGACCCCTCAGAATGATATCTACAGAGTAGCTGTGTATAGGTACTCAGAGACCCCTCAGAATGATATCTATAGAGCAGCTGTGTATAGGTACTCAGAGACCCCTCAGAGTAATATCTACAGAGTAGTTGTGTATAGGTACTCAGAGACCCCTCAGAATGATATCTACAGAGTAGCTGTGTATAGGTACTCAGGAACCCCTCAGAATGATATCTACAGAGTAGCTGTGTATAGGTACTCAGAGACCCCTCAGAATGATATCTACAGAGTAGCTGTGTATAGGTACTCAGAGACCCCTCAGAATGATATCTACAGAGTAGCTGTGTATAGGTACTCAGGAACCCCTCAGAATGATATCTACAGAGTAGCTGTGTATAGGTACTCAGAGACCCCTCAGAATGATATCTACAGAGTAGCTGTGTATAGGTACTCAGAGACCCCTCAGGATGATATCTACAGAGTAGCTGTGTATAGGTACTCAGAGCCCCCTCAGAATGATATCTACAGAGTAGCTGTGTATAGGTACTCAGAGACCCCTCAGGATGATATCTACAGAGTAGCTGTGTATAGGTACTCAGAGCCCCCTCAGAATGATATCTACAGAGTAGCTGTGTATAGGTACTCAGAGACCCCTCAGAATGATATCTACAGAGCAGCTGTGTATAGGTACTCAGAGACCCCTCAGAATGATATCTATAGAGTAGCTGTGTATAGGTACTCAGGAACCCCTCAGAATGATATCTACAGAGTAGCTGTGTATAGGTACTCAGAGACCCCCAGAATGATATCTACAGAGTAGCTGTGTATAGGTACTCAGGAACCCCTCAGAATGATATCTACAGAGTAGCTGTGTATAGGTACTCAGAGACCCCCCAGAATGATATCTACAGAGTAGCTGTGTATAGGTACTCAGAGACCCCTCAGAATGATATCTACAGAGTAGCTGTGTATAGGTACTCAGAGACCCCTCAGAATGATATCTACAGAGTAGCTGTGTATAGGTACTCAGAGACCCCTCAGAATGATATCTACAGAGTAGCTGTGTATAGGTACTCAGAGACCCCTCAGAATGATATCTACAGAGCAGCTGTGTATAGGTACTCAGAGACCCCTCAGAATGATATCTACAGAGTAGCTGTGTATAGGTACTCAGAGACCCCTCAGAATGATATCTACAGAGTAGCTGTGTATAGGTACTCAGAGACCCCTCAGGATGATATCTACAGAGTAGCTGTGTATAGGTACTCAGAGACCCCTCAGAATGATATCTACAGAGTAGCTGTGTATAGTTACTCAGAGACCCCTCAGAATGATATCTACAGAGCAGCTGTGTATAGGTACTCAGAGACCCCTCAGAATGATATCTACAGAGTAGCTGTGTATAGGTACTCAGAGACCCCCCAGAATGATATCTACAGAGTAGCTGTGTATAGGTACTCAGAGACCCCTCAGAATGATATCTACAGAGTAGCTGTGTATAGGTACTCAGAGACCCCTCAGGATGATATCTACAGAGTAGCTGTGTATAGGTACTCAGGAACCCCTCAGAATGATATCTACAGAGTAGCTGTGTATAGGTACTCAGAGACCCCTCAGAATGATATCTACAGAGTAGCTGTGTATAGGTACTCAGAGACCCCTCAGGATGATATCTACAGAGTAGCTGTGTATAGGTACTCAGAGACCCCTCAGAATGATATCTACAGAATAGCTGTGTATAGGTACTCAGGAACCCCTCAGAATGATATCTACAGAGTAGCTGTGTATAGGTACTCAGAGACCCCTCAGAATGATATCTACAGAGTAGCTGTGTATAGGTACTCAGAGACCCCCCAGAATGATATCTACAGAGTAGCTGTGTATAGGTACTCAGAGACCCCTCAGAATGATATCTACAGAGTAGCTGTGTATAGGTACTCAGAGACCCCTCAGGATGATATCTACAGAGTAGCTGTGTATAGGTACTCAGGAACCCCTCAGAATGATATATACAGAGTAGCTGTGTATAGGTACTCAGAGACCCCTCGGGATGATATCTACAGAGTAGTTGTGTATAGGTACTCAGAGACCCCTCAGAATGATATATACAGAGTAGCTGTGTATAGGTACTCAGAGACCCCTCAGAGTGATATCTACAGAGCAGCTGTGTATAGGTACTCAGAGACCCCTCAGAATGATATCTACAGAGTAGCTGTGTATAGGTACTCAGAGACCCCTCAGAATGATATCTACAGAGTAGCTGTGTATAGGTACTCAGAGACCCCTCGGGATGATATCTACAGAGCAGCTGTGTATAGGTACTCAGAGACCCCTCAGGATGATATCTACAGAGTAGCTGTGTATAGGTACTCAGAGACCCCTCAGAATGATATCTACAGAGTAGCTGTGTATAGGTACTCAGGAACCCCTCAGAATGATATCTACAGAGTAGCTGTGTATAGGTACTCAGAGACCCCCAGAATGATATCTACAGAGTAGCTGTGTATAGGTACTCAGGAACCCCTCAGAATGATATCTACAGAGTAGCTGTGTATAGGTACTCAGAGACCCCTCAGAATGATATCTACAGAGCAGCTGTGTATAGGTACTCAGAGACCCCTCAGAATGATATCTACAGAGCGCTGTGTATAGGTACTCAGAGACCCCTCAGAATGATATCTACAGAGTAGCTGTGTATAGGTACTCAGAGACCCCTCAGAATGATATCTACAGAGTAGCTGTGTATAGGTACTCAGAGACCCCTCAGAATGATATCTACAGAGTAGCTGTGTATAGGTACTCAGAGACCCCTCAGAATGATATATACAGAGTAGCTGTGTATAGGTACCCAGAGACCCCTCAGAATGATATCTACAGAGCAGCTGTGTATAGGTACTCAGAGACCCCTCAGAATGATATCTACAGAGTAGCTGTGTATAGGTACTCAGAGACCCCTCAGAATGATATCTACAGAGCAGCTGTGTATAGGTACTCAGAGACCCCTCAGAATGATATCTACAGAGTAGCTGTGTATAGGTACTCAGAGACCCCTCAGAGTGATATCTACAGAGCAGCTGTGTATAGGTACTCAGAGACCCCCCAGAATGATATCTACAGAGTAGCTGTGTATAGGTACTCAGAGACCCCTCAGAATGATATCTACAGAGTAGCTGTGTATAGGTACTCATAGACCCCTCGGGATGATATCTACAGAGTAGCTGTGTATAGGTACTCAGAGACCCCTCAGAATGATATCTACAGAGTAGCTGTGTATAGGTACTCAGAGACCCCTCAGAATGATATCTACAGAGTAGCTGTGTATAGGTACCCAGAGACCCCTCAGAATGATATCTACAGAGTAGCTGTGTATAGGTACTCAGAGACCCCTCAGAATGATATCTACAGAGTAGCTGTGTATAGGTACTCAGAGACCCCTCAGAATGATATCTACAGAGCAGCTGTGTATAGGTACTCAGAGACCCCTCAGAATGATATCTACAGAGCAGCTGTGTATAGGTACTCAGAGACCCCTCAGAATGATATCTACAGAGTAGCTTTGTATAGGTACTCAGAGACCCCTCCGGATGATATCTACAGAGTAGCTGTGTATAGGTACTCAGAGACCCCTCAGAGTGATATCTACAGAGCAGCTGTGTATAGGTACTCAGAGACCCCTCAGAATGATATCTACAGAGTAGCTGTGTATAGGTACTCAGAGACCCCTCAGAATGATATCTACAGAGTAGCTGTGTATAGGTACTCAGAGACCCCTCGGGATGATATCTACAGAGCAGCTGTGTATAGGTACTCAGGAACCCCTCAGAGTGATATCTACAGAGCAGCTGTGTATAGGTACTCAGAGACCCCTCAGAATGATATCTACAGAGTAGCTGTGTATAGGTACTCAGAGACCCCTCAGAATGATATCTACAGAGCAGCTGTGTATAGGTACTCAGAGACCCCTCAGAATGATATCTACAGAGTAGCTGTGTATAGGTACTCAGAGACCCCTCAGAATGATATCTACAGAGTAGCTGTGTATAGGTACTCAGAGACCCCTCAGAATGATATCTACAGAGTAGCTGTGTATAGGTACTCAGAGACCCCTCAGAATGATATCTACAGAGTAGCTGTGTATAGGTACTCAGAGACCCCTCGGGATGATATATACAGAGTAGCTGTGTATAGGTACTCAGAGACCCCTCAGAATGATATCTACAGAGTAGCTGTGTATAGGTACTCAGAGACCCCTCAGAATGATATCTACAGAGTAGCTGTGTATAGGTACTCAGAGACCCCTCAGAATGATATCTACAGAGTAGCTGTGTATAGGTACTCAGAGACCCCTCAGAATGATATCTACAGAGCAGCTGTGTATAGGTACTCAGAGACCCCTAAGAATGATATCTACAGAGTAGCTGTGTATAGGTACTCAGAGACCCCTCAGAATGATATATACAGAGTAGCTGTGTATAGGTACTCAGAGACCCCTCAGAATGATATCTACAGAGTAGCTGTGTATAGGTACTCAGAGACCCCTCAGAATGATATCTACAGAGTAGCTGTGTATAGGTACTCAGAGACCCCTCAGAATGATATATACAGAGTAGCTGTGTATAGGTACTCAGAGACCCCTCAGAATGATATCTACAGAGTAGCTGTGTATAGGTACTCAGAGACCCCTCAGAATGATATATACAGAGTAGCTGTGTATAGGTACTCAGAGACCCCTCGGGATGATATCTACAGAGTAGCTGTGTATAGCAGTGTATGCAGACACAGACTCTGTAGGGCTGGATGTGCAGTGTAGTGTCCTAGCATATGGACAATGTCTCACCAGGAGGTTGCAGGATGATGGTAAGAGATGGTCGCTGATTGTTTAGAATATGACACAGCACAGCAAGTACTGCAGAGTCTGTGTCTTCATGGGCTGCAGTGGGCAGACCCATACAGGTACTATTTGCATGATTTTAGGCAGTAAAACATAGCTTATAAACACTTCTTAATAAAATACCCAGGGTTATAATATACATAGTACCATCCAGGGACCTTCCATATCCCTTTAAACACAACCTACAGTACTTGTGTCATGGTGTACTCCTCTGGACTGTTACTTTACTTGTAACGTGAGGCGGAGAGTTATCGGATTCCATTTATAGTGACTTTTATTTAACTGAATAGAGATCATATCAGATTTCTCATGATTTCTCCCATTCCTCCCCAGTGTGTAAACTAGTTAGAAAACAAAAGCAACATGTCTGCCACCATGGAAGCAAAATTCAGTACAATAGTTAAAAATTAGAGGTTGTATTTCTTCATAATAAATATCACAATTTAGTGGCCCTTTTATAGAAAAACATGTATTTATGGAGTCGGCAATAAACACTATTAATGCAATAAAAGGTGTTAAAAGCTGACATATTTTAGAAAAATCCCCAAGACACAAAGAGGAAGATTTTACGACTTGTTCTTAAAAGCTTAAAAAGCCGTCTAGTAAAATAAAGCTGACAATAATGAAATTTAGCAGTGGCAGTAATTAGCAAACAAAGTAATCTGTCTGCTCCGGTGACAAACAGTCACTTAATATAACCCAGCGTGAGGTGCGAGAGGAAGAGGCCAAACATTGATTTCTTAGCATCTGCTTCTGCCTCCTTCATTAGGAGGCTGCTCACACCAAGAAAACGGGCAGGAAATGTACTATATGGGGGGGATCGGACAAAGAGATTAATAGTGACATCCAGGGTGGGGAGGGGGCTCAGATACACATCCCGGTAACTAATATAGCCCAAGAATTAGACTAGGCAGTGCACAAAAATGTAAATGAGATATATATATAATGAAGGGCAACCATTTTTCATTGCCACAACAGAACACAATAGAGGAGTAAGGCCCAGTGGCATAACCCTCCCCCTCAAGGTACAGGCAGAGTAGCAAACTAGCATGAAATGCCCCATGACACAAGCAGTAAGCTAAATGTAAGATTTCCTCTAAAAATGCTTTTATGCTCATTGTTTACATAGCTGCTACTGGTAAAGTGTTTCATACTTCACAAGCATGTGATGGTTTTCCCAAACTTCAGTGGTACTTTAAGCTGCTTCTTTTTAAATTCCTTAGTGTGAGAGCTTCCAATAATACCAATGGAAACCTTGGCAGATGTCTATTTATTGTTATTATTGTTATTATTATTATATTATGATAACTAATAATAATACTAATTATATCATTATTAGTAATATTAGTATTATAATTAGTGTTTTTATTATTATTATTATTAATATTATTATTATTTTTATCATCATCATTACTATTATTATTATTATACAAATATTTACAAAGATGCAGTAAAGTAGAGTGGGTACAACAGGCAAATTATAAAAACACATTATAAGGTTTGTCCGAAAACAAATACAATTTGTTGCAATAGAATTGAAGTCCTACTCCGAAGAGCTTACAATCTATACGTTTTGTACCTGCTACTCTGCCTGTATCTTGAGGGGGCTATGCTTCTTGGCCTTACTTTCCTATTGAGTTCTGTCATCACATCTTGGATCCCCTGCTCACTTTCTCTACAATAATGGAGCCATCTTACAGACTAAGGATATCCGACCTCTGAGCTGTCAGATGAATGAAGCCAGTTAAATCCAACCAGTCCCCCATTGAGAGGAGTTTATTACTGAAGTCTCTGACACGTCTCTCGGGTCGATCTCCAACAGAGATAAAGAGCAGTAACAGGTTACAGACAGCGGTGTCTTCAAGATGTGACTTATCCTCTCTTTAATTTTAGGAAATCAAAGTCTACGGCAAAGGGAATCCGGTCAAAATTGTGGCCGTGGACTGTGGAGTGAAACATAACATCATCCGCCAGCTGGTCCAGGTAAGCAGCTCACCCTCTAACAGCAGGGGGTCTGGGGGCTACAGGAGCAAGCGTTTTATTCTGAAATATTTTTACTAGCAAAAAGAACTTTATGGTTGTTTCAGTAAATCTGAAAAAATAAATGTTTCTCTCCATCAGCCTGGTATTATTATACAGTGAAGGGTTAATAATTTAAATAAATATGCAGGGGGTATAACATCAATGCCAGTCACCCCCTACTCCCTATGAGCCCAGGGATCCCCAGGAGACCCTGTTTAATGTACTTTAAATGAGGGAATCTCAGGAATGTCTTGCTCATAGAGGGTAGGGGTACTGAGGGATCCATGAGGCCCCCATGTTTATGGATGTATTGGGTGTTAGGGGAGGCCTTATTAACCCCTTAACTGTGTAGGGAAGGAGAAATCAAGCCTCATATCTGATTCAGTTAAGGTGAAGATCTGCCGCTTGATTCATTTTCAGAGGTATTATTTATGGGTAGATCTGATCGGTCTGATCTGATCTGATTGGTGTTCTAACGTGTTCTCATTAAGCCAGGTATAGCAATGTTGGATTGGGGGGAGATTTTAATGGGACAGCTGCACAGAAATTTTCAATGTATGCCCTTTAACACCATTGGAATCAGGCTCTAAATAAGTTAATAGTATAAGACACAATGGAAGAGGTAGTTTGTTGGTTGTCCAATATGGCAGCAGGATCCATACACAGTAGGGGTTCCATGTCTTTAATAGCTGATAATAGGGAACAAGTTGTAGGATTCTCTTAATAGATGGGTTTCAGAGAGAATTTCAAGGTGCGATGTGCGGAGGACCATCTGAGAGGGTGGGGGGGGGGGGGGGGGGGAAGGGGCCAGTGGCGTGGCTAAGGAATGTAGGGTCACAGAGCAAAAAAAAAACGGGAAATCTTTTTTTGTATTGGGTTTCCTCCCTGGGCCCCCTCCAAGTACACTATAGAAATGTAAAAAAAATGTAATATAAAAAAAAATGAGACTGCTCTGCGGCCCCCTTCATAGCTACACCCATGGGTGAGTGACTAATAAGGCAGTGCAGGATATGTAGAGCACTGGGTACGGTGGATGAGCTCACAGTATCATTCATGATAGATTTGAGCATGTACAGACAATAGTGAAGGCTGATGATTAGAGAGTTATGGTGAATTAACATTTTTACAGTCTTATAAGGAAATGGCTTTTACTTCAGATTTTCTTAAGGTGTAGGCAGCATGATTTCATTTGTATCTGTGTGTGAGGAGTGTAAGAGAGTGTAGAGCCCATTATCACCGTGGTAGGAGAGATGGCAGCGTTGTCAAAACTAATGAAAATTTCAAGTGTGGAGATTGTAGTAGAAGGGTGAAGATTAAGAGCTCAGTCTTCAAGATGATGAGCTTGAGATAGCGGGAGGACAAGAAGAGGAAATATTTTGAAAGACGGTGGTTATGTCAGCTGGTAGAGATAGGGTTAGAATAGAGTGAGATAGATTTGTGGGTCATCAGCAGTTATATGATGTGGACATCACCATGAGTTGTTTTGGATGTCCAGTATATGAAGAGAAGAATAAGAGGACTCACCAGGTATCCTCTTGTGGGCTTCTTAAAGGGATTTGGGGAATTCATTGCTGGTTCTCCCCAACTGTCATGTCCTTTTGCCCAGGTATATATATATATATAGTAAATAAATAGTACATCTGTGTTCACATTTGAATGTCTAAAACAAGTTAAAAAACCTGCTTCCAGGTCAGAGTTCCAAGAAAAACAGTTATTACACTGCATTCTGGGAAGCTGAGCTGGGACATGCAAATGTGCCCACAAATGCCTCGCTCTTCAATTCATAGCCATTTTCAAACATGGCTTCCTTTAAGCTTATGCCTGCTGTATTACACAGCTTTAATGCAAAGCCAAGATTGGATTTTACACAAATATATATATATATATATATATATATATATATATATATATATATATATATATATACATATATATATATATATATATATATATATATATATATCAACAGAGGGAGGTTAATGGAGAAATGGAGCACCCCATTGCAAAATATTTTGAGACCCCTCTTGCAACTTCTTTTTCCAATAAAATTGTGAACAAATATATACAGATGATCAGAACACCCCTATGGTGACCAGATCACCTTTCTATACAATGATTATCTACCATACTCATCTAATAAGTTAAGATTTCTCATTTACTGCCAGTAGCAGAGGGCCCATAAACTGTTGTGGACCCCGGTACTTTGCACCTGCTGCACCAGCAGTAGCTCTGACATTGGTTTAAATATCTGTTTCTTCACAGCGTGGGGCAGAGGTGAAGCTCGTCCCATGGAACCATGACTTTTCAAAAATGGAGTATGATGGCCTTTTCATCACAAGTGGACCTGGAAACCCAGAACTGGCGCAGCCACTGGTGCAGAACCTGAGAAAGGTGAGTGTGGGGTTCATTGGTGTCACTGAGGGTGTGGCCGGATTTTGGTGTCAATTACTGACCTTGTCTCTCTCCAGGTCTTTAAGAGTGATCGCCCAGAGCCCGTGTTTGGGGTCTGCATGGGGAACGAAATTGCAGCTTTAGCAGCTGGAGCCAAAACCTACAGGCTGCCCATGGCTAACAGGTTCAGTATTACTTATCATAAGGGCGAGGGAACAACCTTAAAGGTATAAAGAAGTTTCCAGATTATGAAGCGTCTGAAAGGGATTAAAAAATCCCCAAATGAACATTAATAAACCCTAATGTTTGCAAAATTTCTTTGGTCAGATTTTGAAAATTCAAGCTAAATTAACATTGAATTCATAATTAGTTGTGGCCAATCAGAGGCAGGTACAACAATGTATCTGTTTCCTTCTCAGACAAAGCTGCTCAGGAGGCAGCTGTGATACTGATTTCAGATGAATTACAAATATACAGAATTCCTTAATACAATAATTTGATATAAGACACTCAATTAGATATCACACAAATGGACATATACCTTTAAGAAATACACAAACCAAACCAATGATACATACAGAACTGAAATAAAAACAAATATACAGAAATTCCAAATTCTGATCCTACCATGAGACACATTTTTATCTTTTATCTTTAAAAAAAATCAAACAAAACATATATATTTTGAACCTTTATGTACAAGCAGTTTATTTATGTTAGTTCCTCTGACCACAGCCTGTGGCTAGGAAGGAATGACAAGTTTCTCTTGCAAAGACTTCAATAATGCAAGTCATACAAATGCAAGACATTCATACATGTCTTGTTGTTTAATAGCATTACAAGACATCTTGAGAATATTTCCTTAAAAAGTTAGTGGGAAATTGGCAATTAATTCAAGTTTAAAGTAAAAAAAAATCCTTTTTAATAAAAAAATATTATTATTTGTGTTTTATTTACTATTATATTGTGCTTTGCATAATATGACCAGATTTCTCATTAGGCCAAATAGGCAGCCACCTAGGAGAGCTTCCATTCAAAATGTTCCTTGGCATAAAAAAGGAAACACTGCAGTTCACAGACTTGCTGCTAGAGGGATAACACCTGGAACTAGAGAGTTATAAGTGGGAGGAAGCAACTCTGCACAGGGGTGCCGGAGATGTAAATCTGGCCCTGCATGTCATATGACTTCCCCTTGTTTACAAGGTTTATCCTTGAATTGTATCAAATATAGAGCATAGAGCTTTATGCTTAGTATAGTTCAAACAAACAAAACACGGCAATATGCCAAGCATTTTATTAAGATAATTAGTTTTAGATTATGACTTGCTAATTGTTATAATAATTCAGTCTTGTGATCTTTCTTGCAGAGGGCAAAACCAGCCAGTTATGAACACAATGAATGGCCAGGCTTTCATCACAGCACAAAACCATGCGTATGGTGTGGACAGTAACTCTTTGCCTGCTGGATGGAAGCCACTGTTTGTAAACATCAACGATCAAAGCAATGAGGTGCAGAGATATATAACTGTCCTTAGTAGGGGCAACCCTTCATCTACAAGGAGAAGATTGTATTAACCCCCAATGTGTTCTTCTTCCCACAGGGAATCATGCATGAAACCAAGCCAATATTCACAGCTCAGTTCCATCCTGAGGCCAGTCCTGGACCAACTGACACAGAAGTAAGTAGTTGGCATGCATGGTGTCCACTAGACAGGGATAGTCCTTTGGATCGGTATTTATTATACTAGGTTAGTTTATCATAAGTATCCCAAGGTAAGATTTCACAGGATAGTATGGAGTGAAACAAAGGTTATTATTATAAATGTGTTTTTATATTTTATTTGGAAAGTGCCACCAGGCTCTGTAATGCTAAGGGTACAAATGGATAACATTTGATCATACATTTGAATACAGTAAAAATAAGACAGAGCATATGTACATATAGACGGGTAGGGGTAACATATGTGCATAGGCATTGAGCACAGGGCTCTTGTAATTCTATAGTTCCAGATGTGTGCTCCCTAGTGGCTAGTCTGTGAACTGCAATATTTACTTTTTTACACCAAGGAACATTTTAAACTGTGAAATGAGCACCATTCACATGAAAGCTTCCATAGGCAGCTGCCTAGTTGGCTTAATAAGAAATCTGGCCATGTTTTTGCATGAGGAGATGACAGCTTACAAGCTAAGAGGTAGAGAGAGATGTGAGAGGACCACAATAGATATCCTGTTTTTAAAATTGTTAGTGGATCTAAGGAGCTAAAAAATGGAAGAGGAACAGCCAATAGAATGGTTGCTGCAGGAGGAGAGCTTCTGAATCAGATATAAATATAATGTTTTATATTCCAGTTCCTTTTTGATGTTTTCATGCAAATGATAAAGAAGGGAAAAGGCACCACTCTGGCATCAGTGATGCCCAAACCAGCCCTGCAGTCAAAAAGGATTGAGGTGGGAACTTGTTCTGTTAAAATAATCTGTGTTACAACAAAGTTGTTTTTTATGCCAGTGTTCTTTATTGCTGTTCAATACATTTCCAATTTTAGGTATCAAAAGTCCTCATCTTGGGCTCTGGAGGTCTCTCTATTGGTCAGGCTGGAGAATTTGATTATTCCGGATCCCAGGCTGTGAAAGCAATGAAGGTGAGTGTTGGGTTGCAGTGTATTGCTGTGACCGTGATCATCTCATAGCCTGTGACTCTTCTACACTCCATACAACCATTATGTCAGGGTTTTCAGTGCTCAGTACTGATGATTTACATGTCTCTTTAATCTCAGGAGGAGAGTGTGAGGACAGTTCTCATGAACCCCAACATTGCTTCCGTCCAGACCAACGAAGTGGGCCTCAAGCAGGCTGACACTGTGTACTTCCTACCCATCACACCCCAGTTTGTCACAGAGGTCATCAAGGCTGAAAGACCGGATGGCATCATCCTTGGCATGGGAGGCCAGACTGCTCTCAACTGCGGTGAGTAAAGTATCATGGCTGCAGCTTTACTGGGCTGTCCAAAAGATTTTGCCATTACTGTCCTTAGGTTGCAAAACAATGTTGAAAATGTTTAACTAAATGTTATATTTAAAATATTTAGCAGGTCAGGATGGAGCTCCTCCAAGGTCCTCCTGGTGGGGGGGGGGGGGGGGTTGGGGCTTGCAGATCCTACCTGTCCTCACACCAATTTCTAGCCTCTCTGTCTCCATTCGCACCTGTTGGCCCTTCCATGGCCACAGGCAGTTTTATAGCAGCATTCTTGGGTCCGATTTGGCTCCCTTGGCCACCCCGAGACCCTCTCTGGTCCCTTTGGTCCTCCCATGGCCCTTTACGTCTCCCAGCAGCCCCCATGGCCCTCTCTAACCGCCTTTGGCCCGTTCACCGTTCTCCTCCTCTTTCCTCTCTTTCTCCATTTTCATTTCTCTTTTTTTCTCCCTTTGTTTCTCTTCACCTCACTCCCTTGCTCTCCTCTTCTCTTCTTCTCTTGATCTCCCCTTCTCGTCTCTTCTCCACCTCACTCCCTTGCTCTCCTCTTCTCTTCTTCTCTTGATCTCCCCTTCTCGTCTCTTCTCCACCTCACTCCCTTGCTCTCCCCTTCTCTTCTTCTCTTGATCTCCCCTTCTCGTCTCTTCTCCACCTCACTCCCTTGCTCTCCTCTTCTCTTCTTCTCTTGATCTCCCCTTCTCGTCTCTTCTCCACCTCACTCCCTTGCTCTCCCCATCTCTTCTTCTCTTGATCTCCCCTTCTCGTCTCTTCTCCACCTCACTCCCTTGCTCTCCTCTTCTCTTCTTCTCTTGATCTCCCCTTCTCGTCTCTTCTCCACCTCACTCCCTTGCTCTCCTCTTCTCTTCTTCTCTTGATCTCCCCTTCTCGTCTCTTCTCCACCTCACTCCCTTGCTCTCCCATTCTCTACTTCTTACCTTTTTCCCATTCTTCTCCCTCCCCTCTTTCTGTTTCTCTCCCCATCCTTTTCACCTTCATTCTGTCACTTTCATGTTTTTTTTCAGGCTATATACTCCCTCTTTAGATTCCCCTTAATAAGCAAAAACACTTGTGATGTTCCCTAATCAGTGCATATATGGAAGGACAGATATATCTCCCCTGTATGTTACAGCCTATAAGTGTGTTTGGGGATTTAAATACAGTATAGATAGATAGATAGATAGATAGATAGATAGATAGATAGATAGATAGATAGATAGATAGATGGATGGATAGATGGATAGATGGATGGATGGATGGATGGATAGATAGATAGATAGATAGGTTCTTGGGGGTTATGGCCTTTTGAGTGTACATCCCCCAGTATTATTGCTTTTATCTTTTTGAATGGCTTCTTTTGCATTCCAAGTATCAGCACTCTCTGTTTCTCAGTATCTATCTACAGTTTTTAGTCCTCAAGTGGTTTTCCTTATCAGCTGCAGTATAAGTCTATTATCTAACACTAATTTAGACTGTTTAAATAACAATTGATCGCAAATTTTGTGGGTACATTTGAATTTCTATCATAACTGGAACCTTTACTGTGTCCATCTAATGACTAGTCTCTTAACAATATACATAGAGTAACATAAGAGTCCAGTGGAGGGGACACACGTGTTCATGCTGTGGTCTCTCTTACAGGTGTGGAGCTGTTCAAGCGTGGGGTACTGAAAGAATATGGAGTCAGAGTTCTGGGCACATCCGTGGAATCCATCATGGCCACAGAAGACAGGCAGCTCTTCTCTGACAAGCTCAATGAGATCAACGAACCCATCGCTCCCAGCTTTGCTGTAGAATCGGTAATAAAGACTTCTATTTATCATTGTGGGAAGTATCCAAGGAGAGCAATCTGAGTTACTATTCATTAAACTGTATCCATGTGCAGAGTACTTAAAACCACCAAACAAAACCAAATAATATATTAAATATAAAAATATATATTTTTCTAAATTATTTACATTATTAAAGGGATTCCATCATCCTAAATTCAAGTTGTTTTTTTGGTTATTCCTAAATACCATGAAAAACTGGCTATATATTGTGTTATCCATTTGTTTCTAAAATTAATTCATCCTGGGAAATTCCACGTTGTTCTTGTATTTATATGCAAATGAGCAGCTCATGCAAATTAATTAGCTGTTTTGATGTGATAATTAGCATTATAGTCTACTTGTCTGTCTCTGTAGTGGTCAATATAAAGCCCCCCCCCAGTGTTAACTGGCAGTTAGATTCCTCTCCCATCCTTATCAAACTAATTAGCATACTGATCTGCACATTAGCATATATAATCATCAAAATCAATTCTAAATATTTCAGAAATGATTTACTATAGAAAAAAAATTATAGTATAATGTACAGACAGATTTTAATGCTCTTTAAAATTAAATCAACTTATTTTTGGATTGACTTGTTGGGTCCCTTTAAGTTGCATAACATTTGCTTAAAGTTGCACACATGGAGAACCTGAAAATACTCTTTATTGGTGATGTTCAGAGCTCTTGTTCCGACATAACATTTGTGCCTGAAGTGTTTTATGGAGTCTCAAAAGTTCTGTAGCTGATCTACACAGAACGCATCGCTGCTTCATAATGTGATACCCAACTACAGCTGTCATTAAATCCTCCCAGATCAATACCACAATAACTATGTAGTAAAAACCTGCTGTAAAATGGTGATACTTGGTTATCTTTTATGTGCAAAACTACGTAACAAGTGTTCCAACATTTATATATTGTACTTGTACATTCCAAAAGTATATCTTTCATTAGAAATGAGGCATCTGAAGTCTAGAAAATTCTAGAAACAGCAACAATGATGAAGGGAAGTGATGAATGAAGCGATGAGGAAAGGAAGTGATGAAGAAGGGAAGTGATGAAGAAAGGAAGTGATGAGGAAAGGAAGCGATGAAGAAGGGAAGTGATGAAGAAAGGAAGCGATGAGGAAAGGAATCAATGAAGAAGGGAAGTGATGAAGAAGGAAAGATATGAAGAAAGGAAGCGATGAGGAAAGGAAGCGATGAAGAAGGGACGTGATGAAGAAGGGAAGCGATAAAGAAGGCATTCGATGAGGAAGGGATTTGATGAAGAAGGGATTTGATGAAGAAGGGATTTGATGAAGAAGGGATTTGATGAAGAAGGCAAGTGATGAAGAAGGGAAGCGACGAAGATGGGAAGCGATGAAGAAGGCAAGGAATGAAGAAGGCAAGCGATGAAGAAGGGATGCGATGAAGAAGGGATGCGATGAAGAAGGGATGCGATGAAGAAAGCAACGATGAAGAAGGCAAGCTATGAAGAAGGGATGCGATGAAAAAGGAAAGTGATGAAGAAAGCAAGAAATGAAGAAGGCAAGCGATGAAGAAGGGATGCGATGAAGAAGGGAAGTGATGAAGAAAGCAAGTGATGAAGAAAGTAAGTGATGAAGAAAGTAAGCGATGAAGAAGGCAAGCGATAAAGAAGGCAAGCGATGAAGAAGGGATGCGATGAAGAAGGGAAGTGATGAAGGAAGCAAGCGATGAAGAAGGCAAGCGATGAAGAAGGCAAGCAATGAAGAAGGGAAGTGATGAAGAAGGCAAGTGATGAAGAAGACAATATAAAGTAATGTAGCTAAACAAACACAGATAAGAGTCTCACTATAAGCCCTGGATTCACTTCCTATCAAGTTTTTTTTTATTTCACAAATCAACATCATTGTTAATTTTGTGTAAATGTCTTACACAACATACAACTAAAAGTCTAATTCACTGTCACATCATATCTCACCTCAACTACTGCAACTCTCTCCTTGCTGGCCTCCCCATCACCCGTCTGTCTCCACTCCATAATAGCACCTCCACTAGACTCATCTACCATACTCAGTGTCTGCAGCTCCTCTGCTTCAGTCACTTCACTGGCTCCCCATAGCCTCCAGAATAAAATGTAACATCATAACCTAACTTACAAAGCCCTCAACAACAGGGTATCCCCCCCTTATGTCTCTGCTCTTGTCTCAAAATACTCCCCCAAATGCCCTCTTCTTCTGCTAATGACCTTCACGTTTCCTCCTCTCTTATCACCTCCTCTAACTCCCTCCTTCAGGACTTTTCTCTTCCAACCCTAACTCTGTGGAACTCCTTGCATCGCTCAACTATATTATCTTATTACTCCAAAACCTTCAAAACCTCACTCAAAATGCACCTCTTCAAAGAAGCTTTCATTCAAGCTCCATAATGTGCAGTAAGACACAGTCAATGCCTCCTTTCCATGGATCCTTACACCTGACCAGATCACCTTCCCTGCATATGTCTCACTCGCTATAAACCCACTAAGGTTATAAACTGTTACAAGAA